>JAUNZO010000767.1:0-257500 GCA_031894775.1 Chloris gayana
ACGAATGCATCCATATGACCTGACTTTCTCTCGTGTATAATTAGCTAACTTTGGGCCAACTTTGGGACCAACAGGAGCTTGTGCTTCATGTGTACAGTTAACCCGAACACCTCCGTCATATCGATGTCCTCCTTCTTCGTCCCTGCCGGCAACTCCCAGTCAAAACGGTATATGAGGTTCGCCAGCATGATCTCAAGTGTGGCTGCTGCGGAGTGCATTCCTGGGCACATCCTCCGTCCAGACCCAAATGGCAAGTAACGGAAATCCCTCGTCGCCTTGAGATCAACGTCATCGGCATCCGCGAATCTCTCCGGCAGAAACACATCCGGGTTCTCCCAATGGTCCTTGAGCCTGCCGATGGCCCACGCATTGACGATGACACGCGTCCCAGCCGGGATCATGTAGCCGTCAACCTCACAGGCCTCCATGGAGAGATGCGGGATGAAGAGGGGTGCTGGTGGGTGGAGGCGAAGCGTCTCCTTGATGACTGCCTTGAGATACTTGCATGTTGGCAACATCATCTTCCGTGACCAATCTCTGACCTTTGGGTACGCTTCTCCTGACCTCATGTTGTAGCTTTGCCATGGCGTGCGGGTGCCGCATCAGCTGAGCCATGGCAACCTCTAGGACTAGGTACGACGTCTCGGTGCCGCCTTCAAACATGGCCTGATGAATGAATTAATTATATATATATATATATATATATATATATATATATGAGAGTGGGACAAAATCAAAACGAGGAGCATATATATATGTGGTATACTGAGACTGACCACCATCATGGCCTTGATATGGTCCATGGTGAGACCATACTCCGCCTGAAGGGAGAGCAGGACTTGGATGAAGTCGGTCTCTTCCTGCTCATCTTTGTGTTGCAACCTGGCAACGTGGTCGTCAATGATGCTATTGAGCAGCCGGTCCCACCTGTTGTTGACCTTGATGGCCTTGGCACAGATGATCTTCCTCATGAGCTTGTGTCTAGCCAGCTTGGGGAAGTAGTCCTCCAGATTGAACCCTCCCAGGAGAACAGCGTTGGTGTCGATGAGCTCCCTGAACATCTTGTTCCTGCCTTCCTCCCGGAAGAACTTGCCGGAGACGGCGCGACAGATGAGGTCGTTGGCGAAGGAGTGCAGCGTCTCGGTCATGTCCACGACGGTGGCAGCGGCTCCGGCGAGCTTGTCCATGACCAGCGCCACCTCCTCCTCCCTCGCCGGCCGGTAGGCCAGCACCTTCTTGGAGCTGAGGAGGTGCACGGTGACCAGCTTCCTGACCTTGCGGAAGTGCTCGCCGTAGGGCGTGTAGCACGACTCTGACGAGCCGTAGAGGATGATGTCAGCCATCATGGACTTGGGCCGCGACGCGAACACATGGTCGTGCGTGCGGAGGATGGCCTCCGCCGTGCGCGGCGACGAGGCCACCACGGTGGGCACAGAGCCCAGCCGGAGGAGCATCAGGTCCGGCCCGTGCTCGGCGGCCAGCGCGGCGAGGGTGACGTGGGGAAGGGGGCCCATCAGGTGCATGTGGCCCAACACGGGGAGCTTGTTCGGCGGCGACGGCAGCCTGCGCAACAGCCTCTCATCACCGTCATCTTTATTCGATGAATATAAGCGGCGGATGAGCAGGAGTGTCACGAGGAAGACGGCGAGCAGGATGAATAAAGCTGCTCCTGGTCCTGGTGGAGAGGATTCTTCTTCTTCGCCATGGACGACGAGAAGCATTCCTTGAGCCATGGCCGCCATGTCCATGCTCTCTGATGGGTGCTGGTAGAGAGCTTAATTATTGCTGCACCATGCTACTAGCAACAAAGATGTGGCAGTGGGAAGACGGAACAGTACACACGGAGATCACCAGCTTGTGGTCACTATATAGTATGAGATGGATAAATGAGCATGAAACTAAAAAACGTGCATACCATTGCTTTTTTTCTGCTGCTACTATTGAACGAACCTGTGCCACACAAACAATTGAACGTACCGAAAACAACATGGCGGTTCTCAGTCATTTTATCTGTTGTCATCCTCGGAGCTACATTATTGTACGCTACTATGTGGCCGGATGCATCTTCAAAAATCAATGTATCTGACTTTTAGCTACTCAAGTGAAATTGACAACCAATCCCCAGTTAGTGCGCGTGTCCTTTTCTGTGCTACCATAAACTTTGTTCTGCTCCAATAATGAAGCACTCTCGATCGGCAGCTGCCGTATGGGGTGCTCCGCCACAGTATGTATATGCTCATTCCAACAAGATGAGGTCAGCAGAATGGATCTGAAACTCTCTCTCTATATATATACTCATCCCTACTGACAATATCAAGCTTTACTTATTTCACAAAATAAAAATGGTTCACAAAGCAAGTGTCTTAACTATCAAATCAACAGTATAAAACTATATGTTTCCAAATAAACATTTGTGATATTTCTGGACGTTTCTGTTGTGAAGGTAAAAGGTTAGATTTTTTTTCCCAGTGCGCTTATACCACAAATACCATCTTCAAATTGGCTTGAGAGAGTAGAACAATTAATAAAGCTGAACTTATTATGATGGTTACCAATAGTTCTACTCGATCTCTTTAAGTTCAACTGCATCATGTATAACTTCATTATTGTTAAAATGTGCAAATGTATTACACTTTTAGGAACATAATATAGAAGCTTTGAGATTCAATTTAAATTTATAAACAACAAAAGGCAAATGAAAGGTGGTTTGTTCCAATAGAGATGGATTTTTAGGGGCACAAGCACCATTTTTCATCACATAAAAAAATCTTAATATCCACCATAAGGAATTACAGTTAAGTTAGTGGCTTCATGCATCACAAGGAAAAAAATGAAGTTTTTTGTTCTTGGATCCGATTGGATATGATTATGCACTTAAATAATTTTATAGGATCATCACAGCCCAAAAAGTGATTATGTGGAGCAAATTGGTAACAAAACAAAGCAACCACACTCTGTAGGACTTTTGAGAATACCAGGGTCTACCATAGCCGCCACATTTTTGCTTCTTTTATAACTATTTTATAGAAAATGTAACTTCTTACCACCACTCCCACAAAATGTTTAATATCATCCGGTGCTTAAGCAACAGATACATATATATATTTATTAACTGACAAACATTGAATTCTATTGTACATTAGTTTTACAAAATAACTTGAAACAAACAAGAACTGGCCAAAAAATATACATGATCAATTTATTATCATATTGTAAAAGATCTTGACCAACCAAGCAACAAGCAAGTCACGCACAATAGAAGCACATACAAATGACCACAAATACACATGAACGGACTTTTCACACACAAAAAAATGCACATGAAGGGATGCCTAGCACCATGTGTCCCCGTGTACCACATACTGGCTCATGCCAGTTTTGGGACCAATAAGAGCTTCTCCTTGAGATGTATGGTTAATCCAAACACCTCTGTCATATCGATATCCTCCTTCTTCATTCCTGCAGGCAACTCCCAATCAAAACGATACATGAGGTTTGCCAACATAATCTCCAGAGTGGCTGCAGCAGCATGGATTCCTGGACACATCCTTCGTCCTGATCCAAATGGCACGTAACGGAAGTCTTTTGTCGCCTTGAGATCAATGTCACTGGTATCTGCGAATCTCTCTGGTAGAAACTCATCCGGGTTCTCCCAATGCTCCTTAAGCCTGCCGATCGCCCAGGAATTGACGATGACACGTGTCCCAGCAGGGATCATGTAGCCGTCAACCTCACAAGGTTCCATGGAGAGATGCGGGATGAAGAGGGGTGCTGGTGGGTGGAGCCGGAGCGTCTCCTTGATGACTGCCTTGAGGTATGTCATGTTGGTAACATCATCTTCGGTGACCATTTTCTGACCTTTGGGAACGCTCCTCCTCACCTCATCTCGTAGCTTTGGCCATGGCACGTGGGCTCCGCATGAGCTCAGCCATGGCAACCGCTAGGATCATCGATGATGTTTCGGTGCCCGCTTCAAACATGCCCTATGATGAATTAGAATCCAATTTAGTTAGGAAAATAAAGCAAACTGGAGCTAGAAGAAATAACAAATAAAATTAGCAGCGGGACAGGGGACAGAAGATAATGATTGATCCAGCATATCTAGCAGGCAGCAATACAATAATAAGAAGCAGATTATGTGGCACTCACGACGGTCATGCCCTTGATATTGTCCATGGTGAGATCATACTCTTCCCGAAGGGAGAGCAGGATGTCGAGGAAGTCGCTGTCTTCTTGGTTGGCAACATCAGAATCAGAGGAGTCAGCTTTTTGTTGCAACCTGGCAACATGGTCGTCGATGATGGTGTTCATGAGCTGATCCCACCTCTTTTTGATTTTGATGGCCTTGGCACAGACGATGTTCCTCATGAGCCTACTTCTAGCAAGTTTCGGGAAGTAGTCCTCCAGGTTGAACCCGCCCAGGAGAGCAGCGTTGGTGTCGATGAGCTCCTTGAACATCTTGTTCCTGCCTTCGGCACGGAAGAACTTGCCGGAGACGGCGCGGCAGATGAGGTCGTTGGCGAAGGAGTGCAGCACCTCGGTCATGTCCACGACGGTTCCAGCGGCTCCGGCGAGCTTGTCCATGACCAGCGCCACCTCCTCCTCCCTCGCCGGCCGGTAGGCCAGCACATTCTTGGAGCTCAGGAGATAGACGGTGACCAGCTTCCTGACCTTGCGGAAGTGGTCACCGTAGGGAGAGTAGCACGACTCCGAGGTGCCGTACAGGATGATGTCGGCCATCATGGACTTGGGCCGGGCAGCGAACACGTGGTCGTAGGTGCGGAGGATGGCCTCGGCGGTGCGCGGCGAGGAGGCCACCACCGTCGGCACGGCGCCAAGGCGGAGGAGCATCAGGTCGGGACCGTGCTTGGCGGCGAGCTCGGCTAGGGTGATGGGGGAAAGGAGCCCATTAGGTGCATGTGGCCCAACACGGGGAGCTTGTTCGGAGGCGAAGGTAACCTGCTCCGCAGCTTCTCATCATCATCACCGTCTTTCTTTGCCAGTAACAGGCGGCGGAGCAGGAGTGGCAGGACCACGAGGGAGACGACGAGAAAGATGAATGCTGCTCGTGGAGATGTTTCTGCTGCTTCGTTACCATGGAGGAGAAGCTTGTGAAGCACTGCTTGAGCCATGGCCGCCATGCTCTCTGATGATTTGTTTTGGTATTATTGGTGAGTGGTGTGTAGAGCTTCTTGGTGAATGCCGTCAATTTATAGCCAAAAGAAGGCAGTAGGTGCACGAAACAGTTCCCAGAGATCATCAGCTGCTGTGTACATTATTGTGCCTTATGCGAATGCTTAAGCTTGTGGTCAATGAGCATGAGTGTCATAATCGAGATAGTATCCACCTGCTTGAACCTATTAGCACTCTAATGGTGATTTATAGTTATAATCTAATTTATCGCCAGCTACGTCATTGAACTGTACATTGGCATCTTCAAAAATTAAGGTATAACACTGGCTTTTAAATAAGTAACTGAAGTTGACAAACAATCCATGGCGCTGTGTCTATGTGCATGTCCCTTTACTACTGTATCTGCTAAGAAAGAACAAGTCGAATAACTCTCCAAGGGAGGACTTTGCTAGGAAACATCCCGTGCCTAGGCAAAAAACAATTGTTGCCAAACATTAAAATAACTTGAATGATAGTACCGGACTGTATCTGATCGGATAAAATATGTCAAGGACCTTGTATTTTTCTTTTATTAGTAGGTCAAAAATAATGATATTTTGACCTGACCAGGTGCCAATTAGGCCATCTGATTGCTGCTCAATCCCATGAATAGCCGAACAGACCAGCACCAATAGGAAAGAAGTTGGCATTATCCTCATCCTCAGGGGTAAGAAAAAAAAAGGGCACCAGCTCTCGGCATAAGAATTCACTAAAGCATACATACATAGTTGACCACACAGATTAGAACTTAAATCCTTTTATTATTTTGTAAACTAATATTGTAGTGCACACAGTGGCTTTCACATACATACATGCACATATTCATCCCAAAACGAATGCACGTGCACACACCCTTGTGCTAATATGAACGCTTACGCAAGAGAATGGATTAGAGGTTTTAATCTCACTTAGTCCCGATTATGATACCAAGAGGCCCACTTAATTAATGCTAATGATCATGATACCAATAATTATCTTTCTTTATGTAAAGTCCATAGGTGCATTGTGATGTGTAACCCATGAACAACTCTGTTGAACGAATTTGCACCAGATTGTGTCTATTTTGTGCAAAGATTGTATCGATATAGAGTAGTACAAAATTACAATGCCCGGCCCCATGAAAGGCCGCTTTATGAAGTTTATAAGAGGGACATAGGCACAGCTTCGCTTGAAGTAGGTTAAGGATCTGATAAGACTAAACATGGATTTCAATTCAGATACATGATTCAGCTAGCAGCTTGATATATAACACACAAAAAGTTACATCAAAAGATTTAAATAATTTTAGAGGAAGATCCTAGTCAAATTGTTGATCATATGGACAAAAACGAAGCTAGAATTCTCAAGGGCCTTGAGAATACCCGAACCTAGCGTAGCCGCCACGTTTTGTTTTCAATATATAGACGAAATGACGAATGTTTATGACCCGCCATTATTTTCAGTTCTTTTTATAATACAAATAGGTTTCTTGAACCAATGGGATAAGGTTGTGGTGCTAACTCTTTACAAATGACCAGAACTGAAGCTGACGGCAAAGTACGTGTAGAAGCAATCGTCACGCACTTACGTATGATGATGAAGCTGCGCGTGTCGAGCTGTTTCAAAACAAACTCCCTTTTTATTAGATCTGGGCGAGCCTTCGTAGAAACAAGGAATGCGTCAATTTTACCTCTCTCAATTGTTGTCAAAGTCCGGTTTTTCTCCTCTAACTATAAAACTGGTCTCTCCCTCAACTATTAAAATCGTTCACTTTTTCACCTGGATAGTTTTAGATAGTGATTTTGACCTAGTCAATATGTGGGATGTGAAACTGACACTTGGGGCCCACATGTCAGTAATAAATAAGAAAAATACCATCAATGTGGGTCCCGCGTGTCGGTGGCACTGACTCGTAGGTCCCACATGTTGACTTAGATTAAAGTCACTGTCTAAAACCATAAGGGAGAAAAGTGAACTATTTCAATAGTTGAGGTGAGTTGGATACCCCATTTTGTAGTTGGAGGGGAAAAAACCGAATTTTGGTAAGAGTTAAAGGAGGTTTTTTTTTTAAGGGAAAAGAGTTAAGGAGGTAAAATAGTCTTGTTCCTGAGACAAATCTGGCTAGCCCAAATGGCCTATATGTTTGAGAATTGACCCATGACAAACAGCCCACGGACAGTTCGGATCAAACATGTCTAAATGGACCGTGCCAACTAGGCCGGCCCGAAGCACGGAAAAAAAGCACGGTCCAAACACGGCACGACCCGAAATAATTTCGTGCCAGGCCGGCCCGGCACGAGGCTTCATGCCGTGCTTGGGCCGAGGTCTCGGTCCGACGGGCGGCACGGCACGACCCGTTTATGGGTATGGTCTGCTAAGTTGTCTATTAATGTATAAATAGAATAGAATTCTCTAAGTGAAATGAAGACAATTGTAGTCTAGTGGTGAAGCATCTTACCCTCAACCAACAGGTTCAAGGTTCATATCCCACCTTCGTCCATTTTCCACTTTTATTTTACAATTATTTACACTGTTTACACTAAATGGACCGCTATTGTATCACTGGACCGAGTGATCGACGGGTTGCCGTGCCGTGGACCAATGGCCGGGCACGTGGGCCAGCACGATACGACCCGAAATGAATTTCGTGCCGGTACTTGGACCGAGTGACTGACGGGTTGCCGTGCCGTGGACCGATGGCCGGGCACGTGGGCCAGCACGATACGACCCGAAATGAATTTCGTGCCGCGCCGGCCCGAAACTAAACGGACCGTGCCTTACCGTGCCCGCACCGAGCCGTGCCGAACGACCCGTTTGGACATGTTTAGTTCGGATAAATGAAGCTGACGATGATGACCGGCTCCGTCGTGCCGACCTGCAGAGAGAGAGAGGAATACAGATTTATATGCTGCTGATTTTGACTTGTGAATTGTTGTTCACGGCTTACAACTCTAGTAAGGCACCGTTCGTTTCCACCCTCTAAAATTTAGATATCTGTCACATCGAAGAGAATCTTACTATTTAGTAAGATCTTTTATTAATTTAATAACAAAACCTATGTCGCGACCCCTCTTATTTGCGAGACAAATCTAATGATCCTAATTAATCTATGTTTTGCTACGGTGATGCTACGAGTAAACATCTTCTAATAACACCATAATTACCCTCGTTGGATTCGTCTCGTGAATTAGATAGGGAGTCTGCAATTAGTTTCGAGATTAGACTTTATTTAAGATCTCAAAATAATAAAATTCTCTTTGATTTGACTCTCTAAAAATTAGATAGGGGAACGAACAGGCCCTAGATCTGGTAAATCTGCCGACATGAGCTCGACAAATCTAGTAAACCGGCCGCCTGGTAATTGTTTGTAGCTTTTTTACATACCGTGTACTGGAGATTTAATAACATATAAATAACTCGTGAAGTGGTCGCGTCACTGTCAATACTTCCGATCGACGATTGTCGACATTATGATAAAACAGTTGCTGGCTAAGAAAACGCCCAAGAAAATCGATAAACATAATAAGACATGAGAAATGATAGGAGCAGGTTTTTTCGGGGGCAGGTCGGTATGTGGCGTAATTCCGGGATAGCGATTGATGGATAGCACAGAATAAACTAGGCACCCCCAAATCAAAATCGTCATCAGGATTCCGTTCTCGATTCAGAGGCAAAGCCCCAATTCTCCATTCCCAATCCAGCTCCCTTCTCCCCTCTTGCCGGCAAACGAAATCTGACAAAGAATTCCGTTTCTCGCCGTCGATCCCTCGCATCGCATCTCCCTCATTCCCATGGCAGCCGACGTCTCCATCGCCTCCCAAACACCTGCCCCGGCCAGCTAATTCTACTCCCTCCTGCACCGCCGGCGCCTCTTCGGCCTCGCAATCTTCTTTCTTCTCAGTCCCCCCCTGTCGCGAAATCGAATCGAACCGAGAGTCCGTCAAAGGTGCGGCCTTTCGCTCATGCCTTTATGCTTATGCAGTCCACAAAGATTCGGCGCTTTGTAATTTGCGATCTTCTGTTACGATAATCCAAGTTTCTCCTTACAAGTTACAACTCCAGTTTAATTTGTTTGTAAATTTTAGCAATGTCAATGCTTGAGTTGTAGCTCATCTCCTGATTGCTGTGCCGGTGCTGCAGGATCTTGACTTCAGAGCAACTGGTCGACATTAGCGCCTTCCAGGGTAGCAGGTTCTTCAGTTCTGTGGTTGGAAAAATGGAGTGGAGCTTTCTTAAGATGCGGTATACAAGGGGAAGGGTACTATTTCCCTTCTATCTGTTTGCCGTGTTTGGCTTCATGGCTCAGATGGGAGCTTGCAATGTGGTCCTCATGGCAAACAACACGACCTTGTCATTTGACGATGTTGAGGCAACTTTCAGTGAGTGCTACTTATGACCTAATATTCTAAATTTCAGTATTGGTCAGTTCATCACCTGGTATTTGAATATAAAGAAAAAATTATAGTCATGGATTAGGTGCCACTTCATCAGTTATGAATATCCTTTTGTCACTTAGTTATTTTAATCCTAATGAATTTTGGTTGCTTATTCATGCACCATGGTATCGGCATTACTGCCTTTGCGAGGAACTTTGCTTGCTTCTTTATTATCGATCGATATGCTGTCTTACATTGGTGTCTGAACCAAACAATCTGCGCCTGAAAGATATGTTGACAGTTCGTTCGTATTGCAGCTCCACCTGTGAAAGGTTCTGGTATAAATGGTGCAATTTATGCCGTTGAGCCTCTGGATGCATGCAGTCCACTGAGAACAAAAGCAGATGATGGCTCTGCAATACCATTTGCATTGGTTGTAAGAGGTGGCTGTCAATTTGACGACAAAGTTAGAAATGCACAGAATGCTGGATTCAAGGCTGCAATAGTATATGATAATGAAGATAGTGGTGTTCTCGTTTCAAGTAATGTTCCTGTCTTTGTTTCCTGTTGCTATGATCAGTACATTTGGAAAAAAAATCTACCTAAGTTTTTAAAATCATAATAGTGTAGATAGTTATGCATTAGCTCAATGATGAGAAGAAGTTAAAACACAAAAAGAAAATTCTGAATTATCGTATTAGTTTCTCTTTTTTCATAATAATGGTTGGGAAAAAAATGGAACCTGAAGACAAAAACCTACCCGTTTGTATCATTTCTTAGGGCATATATTTGCAATAGTATCTAACTTGAAATGTTACAGTGGCCGGAAGCTCGTCCGGAATCCACATTTATGGAGTTTTCGTCTCCAAGGCCTCAGGTGAGGTGTTGAAGAAATATTCAGGTCAATCTGTGGCAGAATTGTGGATAATACCAACATACGAGAACTCAGCTTGGTCTATCATGGCCATTTCATTTATGTCACTGCTTGCTATGTCTGCTGTCCTAGCCACTTGTTTCTTTTTGAGGAGACACCAGATAAGACGTGATAGAGGTCGAATTCCTCGAGCTAGGGAATTTCATGGAATGAGCAGTCAATTAGTTAAAGCAATGCCAAGTCTTATTTTCACAAGAGTGCAAGAAGACAATTGCACATCATCGACATGTGCCATCTGCTTGGAAGATTACAGCATTGGAGAAAAGCTAAGAGTTCTACCTTGTCGGCACAGTATGTTCCTATCGCATCTGAAATCTTCTGATAGTATTATTTATCTGATGCATTTTGCATGCTGATAGCCATTACGGTCTTCATTGTTTAGTAGGTAGTTAGGTATTACAGATATAGTTCTTTTTGGATATTTGCTCCCTGATTCAGTAATCACTATGGACGTTTAATGATGGATGGTTTTAAAGTCACCTGTTGAACTTTTTGCTGCATTTTGGTTTACCCCTCTGCCATTTGCTACCTAAAGCATTATTCTTAACTGACGTGTTTCACATTGCAGAATTCCATGCAGCTTGTGTTGACCTGTGGCTCACCTCATGGAGAACATTCTGTCCTGTATGCAAGCGAGATGCAAACACTGGAGCATCAAACCCCCTGTATCAGAGTCTACCCCTCTACTTTCCTCTGCAATTCACCTACCTGCTGGATCAGCCGCTTTGGCTTCTTTCCGGTCAACAGTAGCAGTATCTCCCCCTAGGCCAATCAGCCGTCATTCTTCATCACGGTCCATGCCCCGCACTTACTCTATTTCAGGTTCCGGTATCCCCTGCACCCCTAACCCCCATTGGTCTTCTGCAAACTCTCCTATCTGCACAAGTGGCAGCAGTGTAGACCTTGCAAACATATCATCCCCACTATCTCGCAGTTCTCACCTTGCATCTGCACACTCTTTGTGTGGTGGCCATTTGTCTCCACCAATCAATATCATGTATACATCAAATGTCTCACGTTCTGGCCATGGATCTTCAAGTCGGTATATAAGTTCATCACATGTGTCCTATTCTGGGCGTGGATATACAAGGCCTGTGTCTTCTGGGCACCATCATCCTTACCTGAGGCACTGCACCTTTTCTGGCCCAAGCCTGTTCAATATGGTGCCCCAGTCACCGCAAGAGACCCTTCTGCAGCATGGTGGTAACTCGGAGACAAATCTATCAGCTGCAGCATCACCACAATCTTTCTGTCAGTTGTACCTACAGCGGTGCCCTGATTCTGATACATCAGCTCAGTCATTGCCAGGATGTTGATTGCTGTTGCAAAAATTCACCATTTTATGAATGGTGGTCTCTAAAACCTCCCATGAAGAACTCCATCTCACCAAACTGAAGGGTTGGCATGAGTTCATCTCCAGAACTTATGATCAAATGGGTCACTGAACTGCTTGCAAGAAGAGACAATGCACAACCTTAGCATGTGAACAACTTGCAGAGGCTGGCAGAGTCGTATGGTTGTGTGTGTACAGGAAGTAGTTTTAACTTGCAATTTAGTCGATGAGTTGAGGGATGTTATGTAGTACATCCATTGGTTATTACTTATCATACAAAAGGTTGTATTTGTTTAAGTTTGCTATTGTTCGGTTCCAGGAATATAGTACACTAATGCAGTTTATTAGGAATCATAGTCGCAGGTTGCCTTTTGAATTTTGCATTCGAGTATAAGATTTCTTTTGTTCATGAATTAGTACTTTGAATTGAACAGATATAGATATAATAAAGCCTGTAAGATTCAGTACTTGTTATCGCTTCGTCATTATTATTTGTACCAGGAGATTGGGTACCGTTTTCTTACTTCACCATTCTTTTCGGAATATATCTCACTTGTAGATGGCATCTCGTTGCTTGTTTGGCATCCCTTGAGAATTCTGGGCTCCATACGTTTTGGTGACTTAACAGAAAGGCAAACATTTTCTGAAAGAAATACAGGTTCTATTAAAGGTTCAAAATATAAGGACAGTTACTAGCACTTGTGTTCATGTTTCAGCTTCATTTTATCTTCAAAGTTGGGCCTAATTCTGCTAGCTGATGCTCCATCTCACAAGATGGTCATTGTATAGTGGGGTTAAGGATACTACCTAAAAGCCTCCAAGAGAAATGTAATTTCATTTTGCAACCCGAAATAGCTAGCTAGTAAACAATGGACCGTCCATATCAATTTTGTATGTCTCCGTGCACATAAAAATTCTGTAATAACTCATCAGTACATAGAAAATGAAAACAAGGATGACTAAGATCACTAGCCTGAGTTAGGCCCAGGTATGATGAATCCGTAATTCGGAATGGTTGCCCAGCAGCAATCACACAGACAACGCTGGCACAGTATCAATGTTTTTTGCCTTGGCTCATAAGATTAGCAATGTCCACCTTTTCTTTTCAAACAGAAATGCAGTAGACAGGGCACCTGCTCGGTAATTTTATTTGTCGATCACTTTTCAAGATTTCCAGGGCAAACATCAGCACGTCATGTGTGGTCAATGATATCATGTTCTTGTGGATGTAATTATGCCCGCACCTAGTTAGTGATTTTCTTTCACTGCCAGATCATTGGTCTTGGTCATGTTCAAGTCCTTCTTTCCATCAGATAATACCGAATTTATCATTGGGTGTTCTTTTAGGGCCTTCCAGTGGGCAATCATATTGTTTTTTGATGATTTTTCTCACATGAGCGTCACTTCAAGCAACCTTTCATCTCGAAGTCGCAGAGGCAGATCATGCCACAACCTCAAACCCTCCAATCCATCATGCAGCTTCTCTAAGAACTGAACAAGTAATGAGCTACAGTGAGGAACAGAAATACATACAACTGTGCACGCCCACAAGTACATGATAAAAAATCAGCATTGGTGGTTTGATACAGTCACATGGTATTGGGGCTGTCACGATCGAGGATTAACAATGAATGTGCTAATCGCAAATGTGTATCTTCCTCCTAACTTCTGAGGAACCAAACCAGGATTAACACTTACATGTAACAGCCGAAATGATACAAGCATTGGAAAGAGCAGGCAGTAAGCTACTGCAAGACAATATGCACCCTGAATTTAGTTTATGGAACATCACACCAACCTACTAGCTAACTGCAACATATTACAATCACATCTACCAAAAAAAAAAGAATCTGTAGATAGTAAACCGGTAAATAAGAACACATGGATGAATCATTGCATAACTGCAGGACGGAAACTCAGAGATCATTGCATAATTGGAGAACGGTAACTCAAAGAGACTAGGAAGTAAAAACTCCAGAACAAACAGCAGGGACTGAAACTGAAAGAATCCCACAAACTATTGTCGCGTCACAAGAGAGCGTAAAGATAACACATCAAGTATGACAAAGATCAATCCAAGACTACACGTGTATTGAAATAAGAGACGTCTAACTACCTTCAGAAAACACTAATTCCAATTAAATAAGTATAATATGGAATTATTCCAACTGATATGTAAACAATGTTCTATGTGAAAAAATCATCAATTTGTCTGATTTAGAAGTCTTATGAAACTTCAAAAAACAAATGAAAGAATAAACCTTGGCAGTAGTGCAGCTCAGGGTTTGCATTCATCTTTTAATTTTCTGATACAGATTGAATCGGAGTCAATTTGGCAGTAACAATCTGGTTTCCTAAAACACATTACTCTCGTCATTTCTGTCTCCTGCATAAAACTGAAGTAGATTACCTATAGTGAGAAACTGATTGCATATATGAAGTGGAAGGTGAAAATATTGCAAATGGAGAGAAGATTTAGAAAACCTGATTAATTAGTACCACTGTGATCCTCCAAATTCTTTGTCAATAAGAATGTACCAGGGAACAACATCAAGTTAATGGTATTAAGTTGTTTTCTTTCATCTTCTTCAATTGGTTTGAAACCAAATCCTGATACCCATGTACTCACCAACTCTGGAATCGCAGAAATAACCAAAATCTTTACATGAAAGGATCGTAGCATCTGCATCGAGGGTATATGCCAAAGATACACATGGTCACTAACTTCATTTACACAAATAACGACATAAGCATATTGGGATGATTCTGCATGAAGTGCGGGGAGGATTTAAAGTGTAAAAAAACACATCTTGAAGTAGGGTACTGAAGCTTAACTTAAAAATGCACCCATTAAAGCTTTCTTCTTTGTTATTTCTCTGGCCACCGGCCAGGTTTGACCCTTTTCTAGGGGGGATGTAGGATGTACAGTCTTCTACTTTTTTGGCTTACTTATATTTAATATATAACTACCACATCAGGGGCGTCCCTTGCTGTATTCCTTTCAAAAAAAAAGATGTGCTTTGTCTGGAAGAAACAATAACACAACTATATTAAATAAAAAATGACTAACAACAATAACAAAGGTCAGTTGCAATAATGACCTAAGGATATATGGTAATAAATGCATGGTAAATCAACTATCCTATTTGTTGGTGTATAGAGGCCTGGCCCATGTAGAGGCCCATATAGAGGCCCATTGTACTAGTACATATATTACCCTTCCTAGGGTTTGCAATAGACAAGGAAATATTCTAATCCAACCTATTAAACAAGTTACCTCTTCAATTGTGTTTATCAGTCTTCGGCACATTCCTTGACGACGATGCTCTCTGCAGGTTGCGATGAAGGGTAGCTCAGCTGCTTCGGTGCCATGTACTCTACAAAAGCCACAAAAGAAATTTTATCCCGAAAGCACAAAAGCAAATAATAATTTTAGAAGCAAGAGACCATTCCAAGAAAAGGCTAATTTTAGCAGTATGGTTCAAATCCAGATTCTAGTTTGTTAGTACAACCAATTACCAAAAGCTCCTTTCAGAATTTTAGCAGTTGAGTCATTTATGAAAATTGTAAAGCTTGCACATCTCTCTATTTAACACAATAAAATACATTCCTATTGTAGAACATCTGAATATATATAATGGAAGGACTGGATCTTCAAGTTTAGAAGTAGTTTCTGAACACAATTTGCGATATGATGTTAGATCACTTATACAGCCTTGAAAGTTGTCATCTTGCTGTGAGCAGGTATCACCAACATGGTCTGCCCATTCCTTTTGCAACAAGACTTAATCTACAAATTATGATAACAGTTGGGAAGTTCTTATTGTCCCAAAAAAAAACACAAACTTATGCATGGAATTATAATAATTAGATTACAAGTGGTGCCTGAAAGTTCTGAAAAGTGCCAAGAGAAACCAGATAGATGAAAATGACCCAAAGATCACCTGATAGATGCTGCACATAAAATTTCTTCATTTTTCTCCAAGATCAGAGTGTAGAAACCCTGATAATCTAACCGGGCATACTTGGATCTGGTCAGGGAAAAGGTTTACCACATCATTACAATTCAAAGCTGCATATGATTATACCAATAAAATAAACAGGTGCCACCTGCCATGTAACTACATGAAGAGCACACCAAACAAGATGAGAAAAATAACCTAGCATCAGTACGGCAACATAATAGCATAAATGAAACTATTGCCTCAAGAACTCCAAACAGAACCAAATGCAAAGAGAGAGAATCATACAAGGTTATTTTTCTTTTATTGGATTTGAAGGTATTAAACATCGTCAGAGGCATAACTCAAGAAGCCATAAAAGATACAGATTTATAAATAGAGAACACATGATATAGTAAAAATTGATAAGAGTCAAAAGAGTTAATAGTTGCACTAAAACAAGAGGCACTTAGGAATCCATGGTTGTTAATAGTATTTTTTGAAGCAATATAAGTTCATATAAAGAAACAAAAAAATATAATAACCAGAAAAGCAAACAGACACTTACCCCTGATTGTACAAGACATGTGGTATCATGTCTATGCCAGTTCTAGTATCCACCATTCGAACGAAACATTCCTCAATTAGATTTAGAGCCACTGCTAATTTGGTATTGCATTCTACCACATGGGCAATTTTCTGTACAGAACGTAGCTGGTGCCCTCCACTGTTGCACCTCAATATAGTCCACGAAAAGCCATCACCAAGGGTATTTTCCACTCCAACACGACCGTAGAGTCCTAAGTGTATCTGTTATGACATAAAAAACAAAGAACCTGAACAAAGCGAGCATTTTTTTGGCATAAAAGCAGTATTAATAAGAAGATAGATGCAACAGTTCTTTTAAGTAGCAGCTGAATCGAATTTCTAGTGACAATTATGTTCAAGCTCAACAATAGAGTAGCATGAGCATCAAAGCAAATTACAAAGATAAAACAAGTCTTTTGCAGGTCTGATACGGAAGATAGTTTTGACTTCAGCCTTTTACTAGAGCTAGACTCCAAGTCCTGCAACTACATGTATCTAGAAGATGATTTATTACAGATAATATACCAGTTATATAATCTAATTGCAAGAAGCTAAGGACTCAAGTACAGTTCACCAGGATCAATGTTCTTGGGAACAAATGTGCACCTCTTTACAGTATCTTCCACAAAACCATTGATCAGGGTCAATATCCTCAAAGGTCTTTGCCCTAATCTCAACACAAGTGTCATGGTCTGCCAATTAACATTGCGTAAGGAAGGATTTATCAAACAGCTGACAACAAATACTGCAGGATAATTTTCTGTTCCATACAAAAACTACTTGATATGAACAGCAGAGGGAAAATGTGGTTTACATATTACAAAATATTACATGATTAACATTAAAGCATCAAGATTCAAGAGGCTGCCCATTGTAATAATATTTAACAGGAAAAACACTCTAACAAAATGTAAGATGCAACGATAAATATAGAAAATAACCAACAATGATGTAGAAGGGTTTACATGCAACTCTGCATTGTAAGCATTTTAAGATAGTTGAGAAACTTGAGATCTCCTTTTCACTAACTGAACAACCACAACTCTGACAGATACAATTATGGCAGTACCAACTATCATCTGGTAGCTCCTGTATGAAAAAGGCATAATACAATGTATGTGATTCTCTGACAAAAATCTTTAAAACATCAGTACCATAAGGAGATACACTGGAGAAGATAGATACCTCAGTTGACAGACAAGCTTGATGGTAAGTTGATGGGCAGTTATCACAGCAAAGCAGCTGACCCCCATCTCCACAGATACCACAAGTATCATCATTTTCATCAGTGGCTTCCGCCTCCACATTTCTATTGCGGTCATTACTCTGCCTGTACATACATTCGGAAGTCCAGGCCTCGAGTTGGCATAGGGTCAATGACTTGCCAGACTGCAAAGATAGATTCAAGGATGATTTTGGAAGACTGCTATCAACATGAGCTTTGAAGTCTGACATAGATAAAGTCTTGATACAACAACTGCACAGAATGCCATCCCAGGTAACCCACCCATCCTTGAGTACATCATTGTTCTTTGCATTTCGGCACTCCACAACATCTTTCAGAGTCATAAAGCCTGTGGCAATCAACCAGCACAATACAGTCTTTCGTGCCAAAATTATTTGCCTTCCATCCAGTACATCTGTACCCCCTTTTCGTGCTGTTTGAATAAGCAGCCTGTTGCCTTTCTTCGAGCTTTTAAGCATCCTAAAATTACCTTTTGAAGACAGTGAGGTAGATCTGTGGAAGGAACCCATATCTCTACTCTTGACTATAACTGTGATCAAAAGGTCATCATCATTATACATCACAGAAGGTCCTTTCTTTGCACCTTTTCCCCAACTTTCAGAGTTTAATTTAATGGCACTTCTCTCCTGGCTTTGTGCTTCTGGTGAAGTATTGCATTCTACCACAGTAGCACTATTACTTGTGTGACATAATTCAGCTTCAGCGACTATATTGCTGCCATTTGAAACAGTGACCAAGTCTTCAGGCAAACCTCTTACAGATGACATATTCGGTGTCTTTGACTGTTGCCTATTGTCAGTGATAATTTCTGTTGTCCTTGACTCATTTACAGCATAGTTAATTTCAGACAATCGCGCAAGTCCGTCAGTCCTTCCTGCTCCCCTTGTATAATTAATTCTCTCATGTGCTGAACACAGTGACATATCTATCTTCTCTCTGATCAACTTTGCTGGTTCATTTTTGTCTTTTACATGATTATTCTTGGACACTCTGCTACCAGTTGAAGAAATTCCAGATTCATTCGAACCAATAGTGGGCTGTGTAAAGCTTCGAGCATATAGGCCATTCAATCCAGTTGATTCAAAGTCAGATAACCACTTGGACTTCTTCCGTACCCTTTTCACCAAATTTCTGCCAATGGTTTCTCCACAATTAGTCTTTCCTGGTTCACTCTTTGATTGGAAGTGATTCTCTGTTCGGCTGGCCATCTCAGAATCCACGTTATGTGTGCCACAAAGCTCTTGCTTAACATGAGTCTCTTGGGTGCTGCTAAGATGGTGACAACACTGTACATTTTGACACCCGTTGCAAGTAGCCCCGGAGGCTCTATTGCTGACATCATCAACAAGGCAGGTTGAGCTGTCGACTGCTACAAGGGTCTTCTGTTTCTGAAGGGCAGCGATCCTCTTATCAATGAACACCACAGCTACAAAAGGATCCAGAAACTGCCACCTCTGCAGAAGAGTATGCGAGCTTTGTACATCCATAGTCATCTTCCCGGCACGGTCCATAGTAATAATAAGGTCTTTCCAGAACTGATGGACATCCGACCACTCCCTAGCAAATTTCCCATGTTCTGACACCCCGGATGCAGTGTGCAACATCTGGCCGCAAAATTTCCAAGCCTGCGCAAGCGAGGTAACAACCACCTCCCTGTGTGGCGCAGCAAAGTAGAAGGCCATCTTGGGACGGTCCTTCCTTATCCGTGGCGTGATGCTCCAGCCAGCATCCTTGAGCAAACGGTGGGCGCGCGCTTCAAGCTGACAGGAAAGGTCCGCACTGTTTGGTGTTCCCTTGTTTGAAGAAACGGCAATTCCGCCAGACACTGCAGTTTTGTCTTTGGAGAAGCGCCTTCTCTTGTAGTAATATTCTCCATGTTGCTGTGCCGTCTTCCGGGAGAAGCGATCCTCAAGAATTGCCTTGCTGCAAGAGGAGGCGGCTTGTGCACAGGAAGCCGTGGTATCTGGCAATTCTTTGCGAGGCTCGATGGGGTCCGCTGCCGCTTCACACTTTCTGTAATCGCCATCAGGTGATGTCGCGGCGTCCAACTCTCTGATCCCTCCACCTCCCGCCGCCATGATCTTCGAGGCTCTTCGGAACGGAGAACCTGCGAGAGGAGGATACAAAGGTGCGCAAATGTGAGCTCCCGAAAAGGACTGAACGGAAGCGCCGGAATCGGATCAAAATCGAATCTTGAGGAGAGAAAAGGAGGGGACAGACCGGCGCCGGCGCGGCGAGGTGGCAAGGAAGAGGTCTCCGGAGCTGGAGATGGAGTGAGCGGTGGAGTTGAGTGGTTGGTTGGTGATGGAGGGCGGGGCGAACAGGACAGCCGGACCCGGAGATGGAGGGGAGCGAGCTCCACTCCACCACTCCCCTGCCGCCATCTCCGATTCGCTGGCTGCTTCCTGGGTTTTCTTTTTTCCTTTATATTTTTTATTGTATCCCCCATTCCTTTGATCCTATCCATGACGCTAGTGTTCCACACCAGATCGGATGAATCTTATTAACATATGTCTGTATTTAATTACTTCCTGAGATTGAAACCAAAACAACTGAAATGTATAAGTTTGTAGTGTTGCATTTTATTTACATGCTTCTTTTTTACGCATTTATTTACATGGGTCCAACCTAGTGTTAACCCCGCAGCTCCTTCCTACTCTCATGTAATGCTTCCTTGGGATTGAAGAAAAATTTCTCGAATAATTCTGAAATTAAATGAACTTTATTTTCCAAGTAATTACTGTATGCCTTCTGTGAAATTATTGATCTTGCTTCACAATGGTTCCGTAACCAGCAATCCTCTGACATTACAAGGTCCAGAATGATTAGAAAGGAAATCTTTCAAGTTTTAAATGGAACACATCATGGATCGCAACATGAAACCAAATTAAGGAACAACAAGTGGGAAGCAGGAAGTGGGCAAGTTTTACAGCAGAGAGCCGAGGAGTGCTGGTACATGCTAGCTAGTGTTCATACCCAAGCTTGTGTACAGTCCTTGAACACCGAAAGCATTAATTATGAGAAATGTAATTCTTCATCATACCGACACCGTACAAAAACATAAGAGGCATAAACTTGGATTATTACAGATGACAGCGGAAACATTACTACCAAGCTGTTACACCACACACTGGTAGTTGACTAGTGCTAATAATACTGAGGTACTCGCTTTATTTTCTACTCATGCAAAAGATTATGGTAGGGAAATTAATAAACACTGGTGCCGTTTGTTGTTCGTTTGATAAGCAGGACTGCCGCAGGAAATCGATTGATCTACTGGAGACCGAGGCGACGCCCGCCGGCGGTTGGCGCGGCCATCCCCTGACGAGATGCTGCAGAGTAATTCTCGTTCACCACCGCGACGCCACCGCCGCCGGCGACCTGCTGCTGCTTGCCCTCCTCCTGCTGCTGCTGCTGCTGCTCCGGCGGCGGCCTCCTCATCTGCTGCTGCTGATCTGGTGCGTGGGCGACACCGCGTGCTGAGGCGAAGAGGTCGACGGGCTCTGAATCGGCGATCTTGCCGGCCTCGATGGGGCTTCCGTTGATGAAGCCCGTCCGCAGCATCTCGTCGTCGCCGGCCACCTTGGTATGCGCCCTCCCGTGCTTCATCACGTCGCGCTTGCTCGCCGACGACGACATTATATATATCACTTGCTTGGATAATCCTGTTTATTTTCTCTCCTTAATTTGCCTCGTATCGTGTGATGTCGAGTGCGATGATGGGTGGGCTTTTAAATTGGTCCCTAGAGCGGCCGTCTCGGGACACGTCACCATGGTGCGGGATGATTCAACCGACGTGTCCCCCTTCGGCGATGCGTTGTATGTTTGCGCTGTGCCGCCACCATGCATGCGCTACAACTATCCAGAACAACCTCTCAAAGTACCTGCTGATACTTGGGATGGCCTTTTCGTTTACTTTATTATTAGGGTACTCATTATTTGGAGAATTCATGCGCTTGATTGAATCAGTCCGATAATATATATTCATGCTGCTTTCTCTTTTGTTACTCGATATATATAAGCGCGCGCACACATTTATTCCTATATTCATATTGTTTTCACCATATATCGTTCCATGTGCATCATCACCCACATGCACCTCATGGATCTCACTTGCTTCCAACGATGCTGGCTGCTGCTGACGGGAATAGTATAAGCTGCAGAATAAAATCATTTATTTTCAGGATTCATATCTCTATCTCTCGACGCGCTGCCCAAAAACAACTCCAACATTATTCCAAACTTCACAAAATCATGATCAAGATTTATTATAGTACTTACTTCCACACATCTACTGCCAGCTGGCAACGGTCGGTTGCAATCATGCGCCAGACGAACAAGCTTACGTGGGCTTATTGTGACCTCGTCAAGACGGCTGAGTACCTGACAAATGCAAACCAGATCCACAAGGAGTGATGAAGCAACATTACGACAGGGGTCGCTTGGAGGTACGTAATCACCATGAATTGTGATAGTTGCCATGCAAAAGTTGCGAACTAACTGTCTATCTCTATAACAATCTTTCTCACCCCGAGATTCATATATTGTAAAAATCAAACTAAAGAAAAGAAGCTGAGTCATAACTCTTACGACCACCATTTCCTGGGATACTATGAGCGAGTGTTACTCTTCTATATGCTTCCCTGAAATGGCTGAGAATATTGATCATACTATACAATAGCACGCCTATGTTGTGCACACTTATATACATAGCCTATGACAATCCAAAATCAATATCAATGAATCCACAAAGGCTATATGAGAATCCAAAGGCTTCAATTAATGTCCATGAATCTACAAAAGACTATATGAGAATCCAAAGTCTTCAATTAGTCCATGAATCTTCAAAGACTATATGAGAATCCAAAGTCTTCAATTAATGTCAATTGATACACAAAAGTTTGTCTTAGATCTTCAATTAATAATGTCATTGAACAAGATACTAGCACCAGCGTTGAGAATCCTACAAGAGACATAAATGTGTGAACATCAGAAGATAGTAGTCTAGTCACATTCTTAACAATCAATGGTAATTATATAGTAGGCAAAAGTCCATTTTACTCCCTCGTAGTTTGCTAGAAGTCTGAATACCCCCCCCCCTGTACTGACCTTTGGTTCGTTTTTTCCCACACATCGCTAATCTGGTGCACCAAACACCTTTGAACAACTTATTAGGCCAGTCTCGAGTGGAGAGTGTCATCGTACGGTTATCAAGAAGAAATTTTTAAGAACCGTGCCGGTGGAGGGTCATGGTAATGACACTCATCTCTCATCCCATGACACTCCATCTCTTCTCTCTCATACCATGTCAACAAATTTAATGCTCATGACACTACCATGACATTCCCATGAAGATTGACCTTAATCATGTTTTACTCGACATGTACAGGGATTAACCCGAGATTGCCTTGTTAGCTTGACACATGTGATTGCCAATGTGGAAAAGGAATGTGTTCTTCACTTAACCCCTTAACGGATCGATGGTTCTCTCCACCCACGTATCATGTATCTCTTCACGTGGAAAAGGGAAGGCGCTGCCAAAACATGGTTGTTGTGGAGGGCAATAAAATTTCAGTAGAGTTTACACTTACACACCTGTCTATTGAGTATAGGAAGAAGTGGCTTCCTGATATCAAACCTTCTCATATACTGCCTTTAGTTTCATCCTACAATATTACACTCAAAGGATGCTATGACACTCAAATGATATTGCATTTAGTTTTGATAACTAATAACCCGTAATGATTCAAGATTAATGATGGTAGAGTAACTCATAACCCATGAGAGAGAGAGAGAGAGAGAGAGAGCATAAAGTTGGGTCGTCGCTAGCTTGTTTATTTTGTGGTGCCTTTTGCTATACTTGAAGCTCTACAACCCCACAGCCCATGCAACATGAATGTAGCCTCTTGTGTTCATAATACAACCATGCATTGAACCATACGGTCACCACTCAGTCCTCATCAATTTTGCGGTAAGTGGCATGATGCATATATAGATATGTTGTTGTCGAATCTTACAAGAAAAGCTAGCCAATGAAGACTATATAAGCACTACCTATGAATGAAAATACTACTGGTATTTTTAGATGTATTCAGAATCATGACAAGTCCACAATAGCATCGTGGTCAATCTCATTAATTATACTACTTGTTTTGCTCTTTAATGATAAATATATAAGAAAGTCTGGTATAGTGGGAGTAAAAAAAGGATGATTAACCGCAAAAAGAAAGAAATTGGACATCTCTTTGTATGCGGACGATGCAGCTGTCTTTGTAAAACCAGAGAGGCAGCAACTACAGGCACTCAGAGACATCCTACACTTGTTTGGACAGACCTCAGGCTTACTAGTTAACCTGGAAAAAACGGAGATTTATCCGATATGCTGCAACGATCTCGACCTCAATCAGGTCTTGCAATCCTTCCCCGCGACGATTAAGGACTTTCCTTGCAGATACCTGGGACTGCCTCCGAGCAACAGCAGACTAAGAAAGGTCGACATTCAACCGCTCATTGACAAAATAGGAGCTAAGCTGCCATCCTGGAAAGGGAAACTAATAGCAAAATCAGGAAGAATTGAACTCACCAAGACGGTGCTACGAACCATGGCAACCCATCATGCCATGGTACTTCCCTGCCTAAATGGGCAATAAAGAAAATTGATCGAATCTGTAGAAACTTCATATGGGTAGGAGAGGACACAGATATTAATACGGGTGGACACTGTCTGGTAAATTGGAAAATGGTGCAAAGACCAAAACGGTTAGGGGGCCTTGGTGTGATCGACCTGGAAAGATTTGGGCGAGCGCTACGCCAGCGTTGGCTTTGGCACCACTGGAAGCAGGAACCTAAACCTTGGAAAGGATTACAATTACCATGCACAGCCAAAGACAAAGAGCTATTTCAGAAATGCACATCAATCCAAATCAACGATGGTAAAACGGCATCGTTTTGGAAAGACAAATGGATAGGTGACACAACTCTCCAAGAGCTAACACCGAATTTATACGACCTGGCAAGATTCAAGAACAGATCAGTGCAACAAGAACTGACGGGGAAAAATTGGATTAGATCAGTCAGGAATATTACCACAACCGAGCAGATTTCAGAATTCGTCGTTCTATGGAATCTGTTGCGACCGGTGACTCTGAATGAAACATCCCCTGATGAAGTGACATGGAAAATAACATCCAATGGTACGTACGACACCAAATCTGCATACAACTACCAATTCAATGGCTTCAGAAGACCCTTCAACTCAACTCACCTGTGGACGGCCAAAGCAGAGCCTAAAGTCCGTCTCTTCGCCTGGATCGCCATGCATGAAAAGGCCCTGACAGCCGATAATCTGGAAGCTCGAGGATGGGACAACGGGGTCATATGCCCACTATGCCTTCAGGAGCTTGAGACTAATCATCATATGCTAGTTACATGTGCATTCACAAGACAAGTGTTGCTATATTTATGCCTTTGGTTAGGTATTCCAGGGATGCAAACCAACCAAATGGAGGATGCAGTGTCGGTTTGGTATAATAAGATAGCTGCAACCATGAGTCCGAATGTCAGAAAGCGCCAATGCGGTATGACTCTGTACACTTGGTGGAATATATGGAAAGAACACAACAGGAGGATCTTCCAGGGACTTCAGAAAGACGAATTACAGGTGGCGTATCTCGCTAAGGAAGATGTTGAAGCTTACCAAATGGCAAACAACACATACGACCTTCTACCGGCCCCGGACTAGTCTGTTTCCTACGCGGGATCTCCCCGCTTTCTTCTGTTGTTTTGCGTTTCTTCTAGTAAATGCAGCATAAGCTGCCTTTGTGTACCTAAACTCTGGGCCTCTTTTCTGGCCTTTTCTTCCTCCTTTAATGAATGGCAGAGCACCTGCCTTTTCCCTTAAAAAAAAACGATTACTAATAAACACACAACGAGTAGATTAATATGCATTCATGCTAGTATCTCTCAGTCCATATATCTCAATCAACTCAACACTTTGCAACAATGCAAATGAACAAAAAACACATAAAAGGTTCTGACTTAAACAAATGGTACCAACAAGAATTAATGGAAATAGCTTAATTAGGCGGTGAGCTCCTCCTCCTTGTGCGTCTCGATGACGACGTCGGAGGTCGGGTAGGCGGCGCAGGTGAGCACCCAGCCGGAGGACACCTGGTCGTCGTCGAGGAAGCTCTGGTCGGACTGGTCCACGGAGCCGGAGACGACCTTGCCGGCGCAGGACGAGCAGGAGCCAGCACGGCACGAGTACGGCAGCTCAATTCCTTCCTCCTCGGCCTGGTCGAGGATGTACACGTCGTCGGGCACCTGGAGCTCGACCTCGCCGTCGGGGGTGATGAGCTTGACGTTGTAGGTGGCCTGCGCGCGCAGCCTGGCGCCGCGGGTCATGGCGATCGCTGGCAAAGCGACGGTGGCCGGCGCCAGGGCCGGGGCCAGGCGGAGGGAGAAGGCCGGAGCGCGGAGGCTGCTGAGGACGGTGGCCATGGCTGGAGTGGTTGGAGCTTGAGGATGAGCTGCTGGAAATGAGAGGACGGAAGGGGTGAGAGGCTTATCTCTCTGCGCGGACTGCGGAGGAGGGAGATATAGGCGGACAACAAACTGATGATGAGGTCCCATTCATCAATTTTCCTTTTTTTTTATATACATGATGATATCTTTTTCTCTCCAGACGTTTTGGATGGCCTTCAGAAATTCTACAGTGTGAAAGAACAGCTTACATTTTTGGAGGCCAAGAGATTCTTTCCGGCTTAAATTGAGCGTGTGGAGGCCACGGTTCACGGGTGTTCTGCTTCTGCGGCCATCCATATAAGATCTACACTTTCGGCCGTTTCGTTTGCACATACTAGTACACATTACAACGGTTGCAATCTTTTCTCTATCCACATTGTAAATTTTGCATGCCACACACACAACCCTTCATCTTGTGGCACATCTACACATTCCGTGGACTACTATTTCCCTCTTCTCTATCAATATGCCTCAGAAGCTATAGGACATGTTTCACTTATTAAGATGTAAATTATTCCATTCATAATTATTTTTGAAATTCATGCTATCTAGCTACGAGATTGCTGGCTTCCACAATTTTTTAGCATAGAGAAATTTTAGTTGATACTCTTTTCCAAAACCACTATTAATTAATTGGTTGGATTATGGCCTGGTGGGCACATTTGCTTACCTGAGCTAAAAACACTTTTCAGAAGAAAATTAATTCCTTATTTCAGATTATACCTTTTTTGCAAAAAACAAAACCAAGCTGAAACAAAATAAGGGGTGGTGAGGAGGGAAACATGATGGAGGAGTATATGTTCACTAAATTGGAGGATGGGGAATGTCAAGATGAGGAATTTTTTTGGTGGTCACGAAACTAATAGGTTTCTTTTTCTTCTGGTGAGGGCTGAGGTGTGCCTACAACTCTATCGCTACAGTGTGAAATGTACATTTTCATTGCAATGGACCAACATTAACTAGGCACACCGCACACATTTTTTAAGCCAACACACACGCTTTATATTAAGGGGTGGAATTCCAACATGATTCATTAATATATGTAGGTTGCACGTGAAGCCCGTCTATCAATAGTCACACGAATCATGAATGAAAGTAATAGTAGAAAACTGATATTACAAAGAAACAATACAACAATAAACACTTAGTAATAGAAGCAATCAAAGTCTTGTCTACAGCAGATAGTCTTCATAGACTTATATAGCTAGAAAGAAAACATGTAACATCAATATGTTAGTCTATGTATGTTTATCTTTAAGTCATGCCTAAGTATTATTAGGCCTTGGATTAATCACATCCATTTACTTCAACATAATAGTGTATCAGCCGATTCGGCCCACATTTTTCATTTATCAGTCAGGTAATTAAGAGGTACAAAAAAGAAGAGGTACATTATTGATTTTTTGAGAGCGCGAAATGGATGATGCATCCCAGTAAAATTGAATAAGTTTGGATACAGGGCAATTAATCACAGTGGTGAACGGCCCGTTTCATGGAGGGCTACACTGACATGCATGCATACACGGTTTTTATACTATGTTGAAATTTCTCTTGGACTATCAAACTCTTGTTGCAAATTAAAAGGCAGGAGATGAGCTTAATAAATTAATTAAGCGGTGAGCTCCTCCTCCTTGTGCGTCTCGATGACAACGTCGGAGGTCGGGTAGGCGGCGCAGGTGAGCACCCAGCCGGAGGACACCTGGTCGTCGTCGAGGAAGCTCTGGTCGGACTGGTCCACGGAGCCGGAGACGACCTTGCCGGCGCAGGACGAGCAGGAGCCAGCGCGGCACGAGTACGGCAGCTCGATCCCCTCCTCCTCGGCCTGGTCGAGGATGTACACGTCATCGGGCACCTGGAGCTCGACCTCGCCGTCGGGGGTGATGAGCTTGACGTTGTAGGTGGCCTGCGCGCGCAGCCTGGTGCCGCGGGGCATGGCGGTCGCCGGCAGAGCGACGGTGGCGGGCGCCGGGGCCGGGGCCAGGCGGAGGGAGAAGGCCGGAGCGCGGAGGCTGCTGAGGGCGGTGGCCATTAATTATTGCTGTGTGAGCTAGCTAGCAGCTACCAGCTAGTAGTAAGAGGAGAGCAGGTAATGGAAGGCTTGGCTTGCTCTGCTAGCTAGGGAACAAGCAATGGAGGTGGCCGGCGATTTATCGGTAACGGGAACGGACGGGGATGGTGCCACGTGGCGGGCGGCGAGTGGGCGGCTTATCTGGTCGGGGATGGCCGGAGAAAGGAGGATCACACGCTGCTCATCGCGCTGTGGAGCCAACCATCGATGGGCGTGTGGAGGCCATACCATACTAGCTGCAAATCAAGCAGCATATGCATGTTACCCTTTTGTTTGTTTTCTTTCAGCAAGTAGCAAACATCATTCCAACAATAACCATCGATAGATCGTGTGGCTCTGTTTGAATCAGTTACTACTGCAGTGAAATCTGTCCACTCATTTGGTTGGATTCAAGTTTCAGGTCCGTGATGCAATAGCTATGGAAATCTCGAAGTTTCTAGCTGGATTCAAGCAGTGTTGGACTATCCACTGGTTCTTGTAGTAGGACGAGACCTTCAAGAGTGATTTTGCAGATGTTGCATGCCACACCACTGCACTATTGTTCCCATATGTCTCAACCATATTATTAAACCCATTATGTGAATCTCATGTACTTACGAAACTCAGAAAGTTTCTGAACATGTTTTCTTGAGCTCTCAATTTCACAACACTCCAATTTTGGCTGGACCACAATTGTCACCGGCCATATTGGGCTGGCAAAGGCCCCCTTCTAGCAAAATGTGGCCCGTTTCACCGAACAACTATTCGCCTTTCTGTTGAATTGGTAGTCTAAAAAAATGATATTTCCAAACATAATTGGTGATACATTATTGCATAACAGAACTGCTTCAGCCATAACAGCAAGCCATTGGCAGTTGGCACATCCCGCACTAGAGCACAATATATTTTTCCTTCCATGGAAATAACCAATGACCTCCGTTCTGCTGATTGCCTCCTCATGATCCAAAACACAAGTAGGAGTAGTGATCACCAGGTAGCCCCACTGCAACACAAATCAGACCAAGCATTAGTGATACCACACTAACTGCATAAGATCAATGTATTTAAGCTCAACAGAGAAACTAATTAATTAAGACATAAGGTTCAGGAATGCAACAGGTTTTTATACACACTAACCTAGTAGCCTTCACATGATGGTTTAAACAAATATGAAAGGGGTATCCATGTGCAGTGATATTTAACTTTTTTTAGCTGATGCAGTGATATTTAACTGTAACCTTGTCAGTTAGTTATCTGATCAAATCATCGTTAGATTATGTTTTGTTTAGCGAAATCATTATCAGATTATGTGGTTTTGCTAGCTTTCCAAGTGAAAAGGCCCACTTGTACGTTGATGCATGCAAGGCAAAATGCGGCCCGTTGTTATTCATCTTTAAGCCCAAGCCCATTAGTCTATTTTCATGGACGTCGTGGCTGCCACTAGCGATGAATGCCGTTCACGCGGAGAAAGGGAGACCTACATCCAGGCAACTATCTTTGACTCGGTGTTCTCATAAAGAAAGAAAAAATCTATCTTTGACTCGCAAAAAAAAAACTAGGTCCCCGCAAATTTAGTACTAATGCGTGTCGTTTTTCTTTGACTCGTTCCCAGTCGAGTACAGAACAAACTCGTCTTCAGTTTCCCGGAAAGCCATTGCCAGTTTTACTTAATGCAGCAAATGCTCTCTCTACAATTAATTTGATTGTTGCAATGGAAAAGATCCTTATCATATATGGTCGGCTCAGTCTTTGTTTTAGCAACCACACGCCAATTCGGTTCATCGTCCTCACATTCACATCTCCAGTTCATTATTGTTGCCAATAATCCTTTTGCTCGCACCGGCAGAGCAGAGTTGGACATCTGGAGCTCAAGGGTCGGAACACATACATTGTATCCAATCCCCGGGGGTGCCATTCAGCAGGAATAATACGGAATTTGTTTAAATGCTCTCGCCGCTGATTAGAAATTGCTGTCGGCGCGACAACAGAACAGAAGCATCAACTGTAAATCGGTGCTTCCTGATTGGTTTGCTGAGCACCTAATGCTTGTACTTACTTATTAATAAGCACTCAGTATTCCTTTCCTTTGCCCGAAAGAACAAAAAGAAAACACTCATCAGTCCTTTGTCAGAGTAAAGGTTAACTGAACTTGTCTTTACTGATTGAATTTGAACACATCAACCTAGTATAGATCCAGAGTAGATTTGCGTGTCGATGGTACTCTGGCCTTGTTTTGTTTCGTCTTGATCCAGATAGAACATGACAGCTGCATAATGCCAGCTCAAACTCAATAATCTAATCTAGAGCAGCATCGATGGATCGATCGATCAGGCGTACTTTAAAGGGCACGATGTGGCGTGAGATCCATGGATGATGCCTTCCTGCTCAGGGCTCAGGATACATCGTTTTCGCTTTTTCCATCTGTCGCGCCCGGGCAAAGATACATAATCATGTATACATGAATGATAGGAGCTCTCTCTTTTGCCATCTCTGGCGCTAGATAAGGACCTTCAAATATGTTCCCTGTTTCACAAGCAAAAACAATCAAATGTATAGCGGTTTACTCATCAGGGGCACACAAAAAAAGTATTTGGGAAATTTTATCACCATGTATGTGTACAGGCCAATTGGGAACGGATCTTGATATATAAAAAATAGTAACTGCATCAAAGATGAGTTTGATGCACTAATCAATCAGATGATGCATGTGTGTCTAGTCCACACATTCTTCAGAGACATCCCCATAATTTACGGTTCAGGAACATATCAATGCTGGTGACTTGAGACATTAGCAATCTTGATATTAAGAAAATGAACAAGGAAGAGAGCGGAGAACTTTCCAGGAGAATCTTTTGTACCTGACGTGAAGATTGCTCCAACACACCCGTCGAAATGGTCGGTCAAACCGCATATGTTCCTTCGCTCGCTGCTGACCATATAATCTTTCTGCTTCAAGCGCCGGGTCTGTGGCACGCGTTTTCAAATTTATCCAAGATTTAATATTCCCACAGCAGATAATTTGTTAGATTTTTATATTTACTTGTAGAAAAGTTACAAACCCGGATAACTAAATGAGAGTGGTGTGCGCGTTAATTTTACGCTTGGTACTATGTTCTGACGGCGAATATTCCTACGCATCTTATTAGTGACTCATAAACTAATCTCGACGATGGTTAAGCACTTAATATCCGTACTCATATATTGGGTTTAATCATTTTGCGGTTGCTTATAAGCAACTCAACTCAATTCTTGCTTTTTTCCCTCTTGTCATGGCCCCACTGTCAGGTGACTACTCATGAGGCATCTCACATGTACATTTCTTCTCTTCATTCTGACAAGACAAATAGATACTACTCCTATATATTAGTAGTGCGCAGCAGATCAACTACATTTATCCCTGTCCAAGAAAAATATACTATTATACATATTGATTTTTTTGAGTCATATCGACATCATTATCTCAGCCCCATCCAAAGTGTGTTTGAATATCGTTTTGAAGTGCCAACAGAGTTTATTCATTTTTCCTGAGAGAAAGAGTTCACTGATTTATGTTTTCTTGCCATCCACTTGGCCATATCAAGTACTACAATAATGCATTTGAATTATATGGATGATAGCGCGAGCCTACCTGGGATCCTTCAGTAAAGGATAAGGTTAGTATTATCTACTCAAGAATTTGTTATTTTTTCCCGATAGATGTGTAGCTTGTGTGTGGTGAACTCATGGACAGATAGATGATGACGCCGGAGACAAAACACAGTATGATTGGGTTACAGGTGGACATGCAAACATCAACCCCTGACTAAGCTAGTATATGAATGATTTGGGTGACTTAAATGTACAAAGGTAGATTGCCCATATTTGGTAAGTTGATTTACTGTATATATTTTCCATCCTTTTCTTTTTTTCCCTTACCTTTTGATGGTGAGGATTATTAATTATCGCCTATGTACCATCCATATACTTCATGATCGTTTGCTTTTGCGTGCTTGTTTGCTGTAAGAGCCACATCGGTTGATCATTACTAAACGTAGCCGTTTCAGCTAGACTTCACGTCACCTATCAGGTGAGATAACTTAAAATGACCATGCATGGTTAAGATTCTTTTTATATATTAAAATGATTGAGGATGTAAATAAATGTACTGTTTTGATGGCGCTGTTATGGTAAGAAATGCTAGTCAGTCACCCTGGACAACAAGATTACAAAATGCCAACCATCACGCAAGAACCCAATGTCAACATTGTTATGAATGTGACAGCTTAATTTAGTAAATGTTTCTTGAATACAGAACAACTACATTATTTACCCAACTTGAAACTTGACTTACACAACAATTAACAAAACAAAGACATCGATTTATGAACATACTGGATATATAGTTACATGACAAGTAGACTTAGATTCGAGCACTATTTAATTAAGATACGATCCCGTGCGTGCGAACATAAAATCAAACATGACATAAATGTGTTTGTTATGGACAAAGATGTTCGATATTTTTCAGTTTACTCCTCCATTCTGTTTTTATTGTCGTTGGGACAAGCTACTTAGTAGTACAAATTTTCACTAGATTGTTTGTCCTAACGACAAGAAAAATAGAATAGAGTAGTATTTGACTAGGTATAATTGTCAGCAAAAGCATTTGTGTGGATGCATGGATGATGGAGTTCTTCATTTATCCATTTGGAGCGTATGAGCCCCACATATAGAGCAAACGAATATAGGTGATTCGATTTCATGGCAACATTAAATGCCGACAATGACTAGATTCAAAGTGTTGAGTTGATCTTTCATGGCAATGTGACTGGGTGTGGCTGCTTCAAATTGATTGTACTTAATGAGAGAAAAAAAGACAATTCAATGACGATAATATATGCGCCTGAAATGTCAACCGTCTGGTCAAGTTTCATTGGCTAAGGTTATGATAAGTCACATAGATATCCGCCGTCGGAAATTTGTCAAAGAGCATGTGCATGTGGACTGAAATCTTGGCCTATACATGTGAGATGTGTGAAATGAGAATTGCTACCACGTAGACGTAGGAGTAGTTTGATTTATTTCGTGCGGTAACCATCAGCTTCAAGGCTGCAATAGCAATACGTATGAAGAAGGAGCGGTTGGCTGTCAAGGTGAGCAGAGACCAGGCACCAACCCGAGCCAACCAACCAAATCAGGACTTGTTGCTTGTACTATTTGAATTTCCTTTTCTTTTTTGTGCTAGTATTACAAGTGCTAAAAGAAAAAAAATGCCAAAAGAAAAGAAAAAGAGTTGGAATAAATTAAGATAGTTGTGCGTGGGGCCCACGCTGTGTGGGCCCAGCAACCGGAAAGAGTTTGGGTATATCTTTCTTTTGTAGCGGGGTTCCATGGTCTTCTTTCTAGCCACTTCGACATTCGCCAAGCCCGCCAAACTCTCTCTTCCTTCTTCTCGTCCTCCTAGCACAATCGAGCGCCGCTGTCCCCTACCTCGGCTGGCTCTTCCCTCCGTCGCTGCTCCTCCCTCGCAATCGCAAGGTATACTCGGGACTCCATCGAGATCCACCTCCCTCCTCCAATTGCTATTGCTATTGCTATTCCGGTGGGATTGGATTCCGTGTGGGGAATTGGGGAAGTAAGTTTGAATGAGTTGGTCGTCTGTCGTGTTGCTCCCCCACCCCCACCCCACGCGTGCTGACTTGGGCCACCTTTCGTTTTCGATTTTCTCTCTCTCTCTCTCTCTGTTTTTTTTTTCCATTCATTATTTAGTATATGTCCGTGCTGTGCTTGTAAGTAGTAAACTATTTGGATCTTGTTCCTGATTACGCGCGGCATCCAGCCTGGCCACAGCACGCTGTTTATTGGATTATCGCCTTCAAATTCTGCTTTTGAAATCCTCATTCTTCTCCTTCTGTTCTCGAATACTAGACTTTGAGGCTTCAATCGGCCGTGTTAGGACCCGAATTTCGGCCGATTTTTTTGATTGATTTACATAACCTGTATGCTCTTCGCTTCGCTGAATGCGGCTCAATTCCCTTTTTTCCCCCTTCCAACTGAAATAGGGAGGGAGTTGTTGTTTGTTGACCGAGTATTATCATTATCATCAGGTCCAGCAAGCCAATTCTGTCTCAAGATCTGCTGTCGGCTCCCCAACCACATCGCCACCCCGAGGAGGAGAAAGAGAAGGAGCACGCCGGAGCCGGAGCGGGTGTCTCATCTATGTGACGCAGCTGCCTGTCTTTGCCGCAGGCAATGTGTCCCGACATGGATCACCACCAGCAGAACTCAACCAGGTAACCAACCCCTCATTGGACTCCATGTTTGCTATTCAAGACCAGTAGTTTTGCGATTCTGCCTCCTCGGAATCGTTGCCCCTTCAGCTTAAGATATTCCGTGTTGTCTGCAATATTACAAGTCAAAATCAGGTGCATGGTATTAGCAGAGCTCTTGGGGAATAATCTTCACTGCTTTATTCTTTTATCGTACCACAGTTCTCTAGTAGCACAAAACTAAGTATATGCCAAGCATAATTTCCTCGCCTTTTCTCGATTCTAGTGTTATTCCAGGGCTGTCTTTGTTTGATTAACACTGAACAAAGATATTTTTATTTATTGCCCACTTAACTAGGCCTGTAAACCACTATTTTGGGTCTTTGGGACATCCTAGAATTCTACATGGTCGATGCCCTTCACGCAAGGGCATTGCCTTGCCAGCCGGATCTTTCAGGACCATCCTGACAATTTTGTTTTCCCCTTGGTCCGCAGGGAGGCTGCATCAGAGGCTTTATTATTAGATGGTAATTGCAACCATCACAGTCAGCACGATGCAGATCGTTTCGGACATAATGAGGCAGGGGATAACACTAAGAACAGAAATAGTGTGTTCACAGATGACAATTTTTCCTCCAATACTTCATTGCATAAACAGGAAGGTATCAGCCGCCATCCGTCTACATCATCTATCGATGACCGTTCGATTAAGTCTGGTGACGATTCTGATGGTGCTGAGAGTACCAATGGCAAAAGTAGCGGCACTACAGGGATTTCATCTCTCGGAAGTGATAGTATCTGGATACCACCTGAAGCAGCAGACAAGGAGGATGAGGATGAGAGCTTTGCTAGAAGCATTTCTTATGACGACGAAGATGACGAATATAGTGATGGAATAAAATGGGGTCAGTCAAGTTTCCCGGCCACCGGTGATGAACATCATGCCAGCACTCACAACGCCAGGTTGGAGCGAGAAAAGGCGATGCTAGAAGCTATGAATGGGCAGCTGAAGATACTCGTCGGTCGATTTCTGGCTTCTGCTGGTATCCCTTCTTGCAAAGGAGATGGCAGCGACAATTGGCTTGACATTGTGACAGCCCTGTCGTGGGAAGCTGCGCTGCTTATCAAACCTGATGCAAGAGTGGGAAAGGAAATGGACCCCGGATCCTACATCAAGGTCAAATGCATAGCATCTGGCAATCGCCGGCAAAGGTGGCCTTTTGTTTTACTTGCTACTTTCTCCTCAATCACATGGTATTTCTGTTTGTGTTTGGAACTGTACCCATTTCCCTTACACCTGGAAATTTTGATTATTGCAGTGAGGTGATCAAAGGGTTAGTCTTTAAGAAGAACGCTGCTCATAAGCACATGCCCACTTCTTGTCACAATCCTAGGCTCCTACTTCTCAAAGGAGTTCTTGGCCATTCTGATGTCGGTCTTTCATCATTTAACTCAATGCATCAGGTTGGACTTTACATATTTACTGTGCATACAAACAACATGTCTCGGTTCGTTTTGTAGAATAAAGGGCTAATTTCATGTTTTAAACATTTAGGAAAAGGACATTTTAGAGAGAGCTATCGCTAAAATGATGGAGATATGCAGTCCTAATGTCATCATGGTTGAGAAAACTGTTTCACGGAACATACAAGAGCTTCTTCTAAAAGAAGGTGTCTCTCTGATTCTTGATATGAAGCTCCACAGGCTGCAAAGAATCGCACGTTGTACAGATTCTCCCATAATTTCATTTTCTGAAGTCTTGGATAGACCAAAGCTGAAACAATGCGACAACTTCCATATTGAAAAGTTTGTTGAAGAACATAACAGAACCAGTGAAAGTGGAAAGATGCCATCAAAAACATTAATGTTCTTGGAAGGATTTACAAGGCCATTGGGCTGCACGGTACGTCTGTACTTAATGCAATCCATTCCATACATGCTAATTATATTCATCTGACTAAACAGTGTTTTTTATAATGATCTGCATAATTAACAGTGGTTTCTTTCTCGTCCAGATATTGCTAAGAGGAGCAAATAGTGAAGAATTGAAGAAAGTCAAGCAGGTCATGCACTTCACAGTCTTTGCAGCTTATCACTTGATACTTGAAACGTCATTCTTTGAAGATCAGAGGATTTTCTTAAACGATAAAAATGTTTCAAAAGAAAATTCTGTTACCTCTATGGAAGAGCAATCAACAGTTGCTCATGATGTTGCTGCAGCTGACGGTGTGGTCCCTTGTTTTCCTTCATATGATGAATCGCCAGCACTTAGACTGTACCATGCCACTTCTAATGGCTATACTGATGTGACTAAAACTTTGAGATCTCCAACAAGTGTAGATGCTCCAAGTTCAGTAACAAGCAGCTCTGTGAACGAAGTTGAAGACAGTGCAAGTATCCAGTTTGACTTGAGGCCAGCTCAAAATGCTGAAAGGCGAACATCACCAGTCTCAGAACCATTAAGGAAATTATTCGCTGATATGTTACGTAGCCAGAATATATATTTACCTGTTACATCCTTGCAAGAGACAAATGACAATCTGAAAGAAGGCAGGAATGAATCAGGTCAAGAAAAGGTTAGCAACGGTTTTCATGTCGGTCTAAAGGTAGAAGAGCCTGCAGTTTCCAGTGAAAATTGGGAGCATGCAAATGGTCTCCCGAAACAAGAAACAACTCCAGAAGCAATGCCAACAGATTTTTCTACATCTGATAAAAATGAAGAACCACCTGTTATTATAGAAAATGGGGAGCATCATAGCACTAACATCGTTATCAAAGATAAATATGTTGATGGAGATCAAGCTGATGATGCACTTGATTCTCACAGCATACTGACTTTGATGTCAAGCCAATGCATCACAAAGCAGGCCATCTGTGAGCAGAGCCATTTAACTCGTATAAAGTACTATGGAAATTTTGATGTGTCCTTGGGACGATATTTGCAAGACATTTTGCAAGATCAGGTAACTGCATTTTTCATATTTCAGTGTTTGACCTTATTTTCATGAAAATCAACATTTTATTCTAGTTACTGTATGACCTGATCTGATTCATATGAATGCACTCATCTCTTTAATGTCTACTTCTTGTAGAAAGGGAGCTGCCGCTGGTGTCAAGAGCCTCCAGAGGCTCACATGTACTCTTACACTCACCGAAATGGAAATTTGACTGTTCTATTAAAGCGTTTGGCACCCCAATACCATTTGCCTGGTGAATCTGAAGGAAAAATATGGATGTGGACTAGATGCATGAGATGTGATCAGGAGCATGGATTATCCAAATCAACTCCAAGAGTATTGATATCTGCTGAAGCACGTAATCTTTCCTTTGGGAAATTCCTGGAACTCAGTTTTTCAAGCCACTCTGCAGCAAGAAGGTTATCCATATGTGGGCATTTGGTGAACAAGGATTGCTTACGCTTTTTGGGTATGCAAGCCACTTTATTTACTTGAAAAAACGAATGATTTATGTAGAAATAACTCCTTGATGAACTTTAGGCTTTAGCATTACAATGATATCATGGAATATCTTTTTCCATTTTGGTGGCCAATAATTTATGTCTCTTACCAATTTCACATTTCAGGCTGGGCTCTAAAGTTGCTATGTTCCGGTACTCTTCAGTTGAAATTTACACTACTTGCAAACCACAGCCTACTCTCCAATTCTTAAATCCCATCAGACAGGATTGGTTTGACGGAGAAAGACGCCATGTATGGCTCAATCTTGTCACCATTTTCTTCATTATATATCTTCAGTTCATGTACAATATTTCCTAATGCTTATTTTTTATATCTCAAGGTTCATGCTAGAGGCATGGTGCTTTTTCTGAGGTTGCAAGCTTGCTACAGAAATTGAAGAATGAACGCCCTGATGCACTAATTTTAGCAATCAGTTGTGGCCTCTCACTTCCTGTCAAGGACTTTCCAGAACTTGAAGAGCTATTGATTAAAGAAAAGGGCAACTTTGAGGTAGGTGCTTTTGTATTCATTTTGATTGGCATTGGTACTTGTGCTGTTTATTATTGTTTACAGCTGGTCATCATCTGCTTTGACATGCAGGATTCTCTAGGCAAGGCCGTTGATCAAAATGGGAGACCATCCTCATCTGTGCATGAACTGTTGAATATAAATTGGTCCTATCAGGACCTTCTACTTGAACTTTATATATGGGACCGTCGCCTACATCATCTGTTCAACTGTAAATCTGTTGGACTAGAAAGTGTTGCTAATAGTAAGAATCCCATTGATACTATTAATGAGATTTCTGGTGACAACTTAGACAATGATAAGAACATTGGTGAAATTATAGCAAGAATCCCATTGATACTTCAGCATCATTGTTTGATGAAAGTCAGGGAGCAAGACACTCTGAACTCTCTTGCAATGGTGGTAGTAGAGATGAAGAAAATTCAGTTGATCCAAGTCAAATAAATGCAGAGAGCACGGTACAAACGCCAGAAGTTTCTTGTAATGAAATATCTAATGATACAAAGCTTCAAGGGAGTGTTTCAGTGGTAGATCCAATACCCATGGAGCAGGAGCCTTGGATCACTCCTCAGATTCCTTATTGGGATGATAGGGAGAAGTGGATTTGGAATTCTATTTCTGAGTCTCAGTTGGCATACAGGAGTGACATTCAAGTTGGATATTTGGAAAAGTTCGAACTTATTAACCAATATTCACCATCTTACCTGTCTCCCTTGTTTCAACATCATGAAGAGCTGGACACTCTACAGTTTGCAGTTGGTCCAGGTAGTAATATTTTGTGCGTTCTAGAGGATGAGATATCTAGCATAATATCTCGAGCTCTTGCCGTATCTGATGAACAACGCCACTTAATGGATTCCATAGTTCAGAATGGGATGGAGAATACCAGGGGAGATAATGCTAAAATAATGGAGAAAAATTATAGCTTTGTTTCTGAAGGCTCTTTCAGCTCATCATCACCATGGTCATCTGTTGGGTCTTTAGACTCTGAAGCGAGCCTGTCGTCTCTCACTTCATTTTCATCTGACGACTTTTCCGGTTATGATAGTTCGTCATTATTGTCCTCAGTACATCCAGAAACAACTGTTAACGGGAAAGTGAGGCTTAAAGGGAAATATTCTGTTACTAGTGTATATGCCAATCAATTTTATGCACTTCGAAAGAAGTGTTGTCCATCCGAGCTGGCATATATTACATCCTTAAGCCGATGTAAGAAGTGGGATGCTCAAGGTGGAAAGAGCAAGGCCATTTTTGCAAAGACTATGGATGACAGGTTCATCATAAAACAGATCAAGAAAACAGAGTTTGAGTCATTTATTAAATTTGCCCCTGAATACTTTAAGCATGTTTACCATTCTCTCGACACTGGAAGCCAAACTTGCCTTGCCAAAATATTAGGAATCTACCAGGTAGTCTATATCAACAGCTTGTGTATGATTCTTTTTTTTCCTGCTTTTATGTTTCTTCATGTAGCGTTGGTTGCTTGTTTCAGGTCAAGCAAGTGAGGCATGGAAAGGAGGTAAAGATAGATCTGATGGTGATGGAAAATCTTCTCTTTGGCCACAATATATCACGGATCTATGATCTTAAAGGCTCTCTGTTTTCACGACACGTTGCTGACTCGGATGATTGTGACACTGTTTACCTCGATCAAAACTTTGTTGAGGACATGCATGTCTCTCCCATCTATATTGGTGGAAGAACAAAACATCTTTTGCAGCGTGCAATCTGGAATGACACATCTTTCCTCACGGTATGTATAGAAACACGTCCTCGCTGCAATTCCACGTATCGAGTTTTTCTCAAGAAAACCTTGTGTTAACATATTTATTGTCCTTTTGCAGTCGGTGAACGTTATGGACTATTCTTTGCTCGTAGGGGTCGACAAACAAAAGCATGAGCTTGTATTTGGCATCATTGATTACCTGAGGCAATATACTTGGGATAAACAACTAGAGACATGGGTTAAGACTTCTCTGGTAGTGCCCAAGAATGTTTCACCAACAGTAATCTCCCCAAGGAGTACAAGAAAAGGTTTAGGAAGTTCATGGCAAAGTACTTCCTCACCGTTCCCGACAACTGGACTCCTGACAATCCTTCTAAGGCAACCAAATCCATTGGTCATAGTGATCACAAGTTGGCAGAAGCCCACAACGATGATAGCCTGCTTCAGCATCCAATTGAAGCTGAGGCATGTGCCTAATCCTGTGTAGGCTTTGTGACAGTTTTGTGGAAGCCTATGCAGTTGTTGTTTTGTTAGTTTTCGATTTGTAAATTGGTGTACATAGGAGGGCCTCAGTATTGATGTATCCAGAAATTTGCAGATTTTAGGCAAATTTTTGGGGAAAGTGTGGTCCACAGGAAATGTACCTATACACATGTTCTTTGTTAATTTCACAATTATTATAGTGAAATTACAAAATTGATCTGATTTAATTTTGTACTGTTGTGGAAGCAATCTCTGTTTGCTCTTGTATTCTTTGCCAGAAGTAGACATCACTCTGGGAATATGTTATCCTAAGCGCCCAATGTAGCTGATGGCATTGCAAAACGAAGGAACAATGTAAAGCCCTGCTGATCTCGCTACACAGTAGAATACAGGTTTGTTGTGGCATTGTACAGTGTCAGATTCTGAAGATCTCCTGGTACGGTACACACTACTTAGCTATTTGCATAACTAGATTTATGTTATTGCTACTTCTGTATTCTATTTCCAGATTTTTGTTACGGTATGCATTTATCTCCCAAAACCATTTTCATATACGTATAATATGTTTTATTGGTTCCCTTTTTTGTCAGATAAAATTCCCTGGCAATGAGGCGACTCCTTGATTTTAATCTGTCAGGAAGTAGCAGCCAGGTAATGTGCTTTGTATTTGCATGAGATTAGGATGTAAGTACCAGCTGCCTTACTGTTTGCAGTTATTCTTTATACATCACTCGATCGATACTCCTTGTGCAAGTTGTTGAGATGGGTCATGACTAGTCTGAAACTTAGCCGCCCCCTACAGCTGAGGGCGGTACAAAAGTAAATGTTTCTTTCCTTTTGTAGAATGGCAGGTAGCAGTAGTACTATTTATTAAAAAGAAAAAGGCTAGTCATCCTCATGGTAGGTTCTGATGCTGATTCTGGCAATATGTAGATGGATGATTAATTAAGCAGCAGCACCACTGATTTGGAAGCTGCATAGTACTACAATAGAACTGGGGAATCCTGCTGCTGCATGAACACTTGAGATTATGGACACACTAGTTACTTGCTAGAGAGAGTACACTGGTTGACATGACCTGAAACACAAGGAACAGAACTGAACACCTAGCTAGAGATGTTAGCTGTATCTACCATAGAAGAAGAAGAGAAGAAGAAGAAGAAGCAGAAGCAGAGCATGAGTTCTAGCGATGGCTGCAGAGGTCGGAGAGCATCTTCCTTCCCTCGACGATCTCATCGAAGAAGTCATCGAGCTCTGCGATGAGGGCCTCGGCACCGGAGCGGAGCATGCCCACCCAGCCATTGATGATCTGCACCCGGTCGGCGAGGGTCTCCGGCTCCTGATGATGATGATGATGATGATGATCGACGTCGAAGTCGGCCTTGAGGGCGTCGATGGCGGACCTGGCCTGGCGGAACTCGTACATCATGATGCCACCTCCCTGGCGAGGGCGTGGGCGTCCATCTCCTCCGCGACGCGCTGGCGCAGGCGGGCCATGGAGGACACGTACAGGAATTCCCCCTGCAGGTTGTGGCGCGCCGCCGCCGTCGCCGCCGCGGGAGGAGCGGCGAGGCTGGGCAGGGACGAGACGGTGCCGGAGATGAGGATGATGAGGAGGAATGAGGTGGCGTTGCGCAGCGCGTAGAGCACGCCGCGGAAGCCATTGAAGGCGTTGAGCTTGAACTCGAGCGGCGAGCGGTCGTCGAGGAGGAGCGCGGCCGGGTCGAGCCTGGCGTCGGCGAGCGCGCGGTTGTCCTGCTCGAGGGCGAGGGCGTGGCGGCGCGGCGCGTTGATGGCGCGGCGCGCGGCGGCGGGGAGGCGCCGAGGCAGAGGCAGTCGTGGATGCGGGCGGCGGAGGCGCAGTAGGCGTCGAGGGCGGCGGCGCCGGCGCGGACGAGCTGGCAGGCCTCCCAGAGGCGGGAGGTCTCGTCCATGTACTCGTCGAGCCAGCTCTCGCCCGGCGGCAGGTGGAGGCGCTGCACGAGGTGGAGCAGCTGCGAGTGCAGGGACCTCAGCAGCGCGGCGGCCTGCTGCAGGAATGGCGCGGAGAGGAAGGAGGAAGGCGACGATGACAGGCTGCGGTGGAGGCCGTCCAGCCCGTGCGCCATGGAAGAGTAGAAGCCGTTCATTCTTCTTTTGAATTTGATTTTGGGCCTTTTGCTGCTCTGCTCCGGGTTCCCTTTTATTTATAGTCAGAGTGAAGTAGAGGAGGAATTTTGGATTGCATGGGCTTTTGAATTTGGAATGATGGGGTGTCTGGTGGCCAGGGACAAGGATCATTGCCCATCTTAATACTGTGCATTATCAGTTTCCACATTTTGCTGCTCTCCTCTCCATTCAGCTTATCTGTGCCTTGGGAAAAACATGCTCACTACTCTGCTGGTCACTGAAGCTGCTGTAAGCATTAAAACTGGAATCAGTATTACTCCTAATGAGAGTGGCACATGAGCAGATGTGCTTACTAGTTGATGGCATTGGCATTGCACACCACCACCAGCAAAACCAGTGGTGTGATCGGTCAGAGGAGGACAAAGTTTCAAAGGCGGCAGGAAGCCCGAGAGATTTGTCCCAATAAGAGACCTCCTACTGGAGTACTCCCTCTATCCCTAAATATAGGGCGTTTTGGAGTTTGAATTTTTCCCTAAATGTAGGGCGTTTTGCAGATAAGACAAAGTCCGAGGTTGGTGGGAGAGTTAATAGATGGGTGGATGAAGGTAAAAATGAAGGGTATAGTAGTCTTTTAACACATTGACTAATTTTATGTTTGAATGCTTAGAAAGCCCTACATTTAGGGACGGAGGGAGTACTAGTAGAGTGAACAAGTCCCCATGGGCTGGCACTGCCATTGGCTGCCAATTGGAGTGAGGAATGAACAATGATGGGTTTCCTTGTACCCGTACAAATCTCTCTGCAAACCAAACCCCTATGGCCGCCTTTTGAGGCACATCCCTCTCACCCGGGCCGGGGCTCCCTCCTTCTCCAACCCAGCAATCATGCTTCTTTTCTTTTTTTTCCCCCTCTTACTCCTAGAGTATTGCTTCTCTCCAAGTCCAACAATGGAATGCTTAACAATAAGAGCCTATTATACTAGGCGCTCGTGGGGTTTGGGAGAACGAGACCCGGATTTGGATTTGATTGGGGAAATCAAAGAGCATGTATGTTGTTTGCCTTCGGACCTCCCAAGGATTATACTAGTGGATGGAATAGAATTACCACTCTCCACTCCCATGTATAGTATACTAGAAAGCATAGGACATGATGCCTTGTCTTGTTATGAACAATAATACTTGTCTTGTTATGAACGATAATAGTACTACTTATGCTTAATTGGTCCCGTGGTTGACCGGTAGGCTCCGCGCCACTCAGCATGGATCCTTGCTCTTGTTCTTGCAACTCCAGGACTAATGCCACATGTATGTATAACTGAAACTTGAATAATATTCCAAAATTAAGTTATCTCTCAGCTACCAAGTGGACCAGATAGACTAACTTGCTACATTTTGGACGGCTTGTAATTAATAGCCATATCATGCTTCCCTGGTATTTTGGCAACATCCATTGCTGAATGCATAACTTCATTGTCTGCTCTCGAGTGCTCTCGTGTTACTTCCAGGTCGGGGCACTGCATGTGTTTAGTCCAGATTAGTATAGTTGGTGGCTGCCAAAATTCAAAGCACCACTACTGCTCGGCTGATGCAAAGACTTGCCACTTACTACTTTTGAATAGCATTTCTGGAAAACAAACTGTAAATTCGCATTAAACAACAAAGCTGACATAAATCCGATGAGGCAGCAGATGAGGTTATCAGAACCTACAGTGGAGCCGTCGCCTTTTTATATCAAAGTACACAAGTCGGATAAAAGAAGAAAAGGAGATCAAGAAAAAGCTTCTTCCGTTACCAGCACGTACCGTAGTATCTCAGGTACTGTGTACACAGTGATTTTTCTCTTTACTGCTCTCATTGGTCTTGACACTGTGAGCTTTCTACTATATGCATGCTACAGGTGATTTGGTTCGGCTCCGTTCCACAGTTTGTCCCTGACTTTGATCTCATCCCCACATGATGGAGTAATTAAATTTCATTGTCGTCCAGAGATGAATTAATCTACTACTACTCAAGCCTCTCAAAGTGTTTATAGAAGAGTTTTAATCTAAAAAAAAAAGAGACCCAACCTAGGAAGAGTCAGGTGGCTCTTTTGTTAAGAAGAGAATGACCACAAAACCACATTCAAGATTGTGGTAGAGGGCATTCTACACCTCCACCCCTAACCAGCTGGGATAAGCCCTGTTCCTAGAAGAATCCTAATGTAAGGATTTGCAAAAAAAATATTCTTAATGTAAAGTTTAGTGTTGTGGCTATTAGCTCTTGGTGACCATAAGAACAAAAGGTCTAGCTGCACAGTGCTCTACCGAGCCAAAGTGGTCAGACACAGCATGCAGCAGCTTTCCTTCGCAGCGAGCGAGTCATGAGATAAGGCCATGCATAAGGCTGCCACAGCATGTATCATTATACCATACACTGCGCCTAGTTGTTCAACGCAACGCTACGCAGTGATCCATTTTTCTGCTTGTAGAACGAATCTGCTCCTAGGTCTGCGGAAAACTAATGATACGTGCCCGCGACTGCTTCTACATGCAATCGATTTGATTCTACTACTACTGTGATCCTACTACAGCAGCAGCAGCGTCAATCAAGGCAGAGAAATGATTGGACCAACATGTTGTGAATTACTACTACAAGGCACTAATTAACTGAGAATACATCATGCATACCGGGTACTATGAGGCATGATGAGCAAGTCCAACATATATATAGCACTGCTGGACATGGACAAGCACAAGAGGCATGCTCAAGTGAAATCTGAAAAAAGAAAAGAGAGAGAGACAAGACTGAAAAGAAAAAAGAAATATATGATATGTGTCTCCTCGCTCTGACGGTGGCAATGGAGTCAGAAGATGCTTTTATTGTTACTCTTTCCCTTTCACAAATCACAACAGCTACTAGTAATAGAGGGGCGGATCATCATCAGCAAGTGAAACTGAATTGAATTCAGTTTCCAATGCAAACCATGGAGAGGAAACATCAGGGACTTTTTTGGTTGTAAAGCCGGAGGGATGAGATGATAGTAACTGCAAAGTTGCCCTGCTTTTTGCAGGATCTCTCTCTCTCTCTCTCTCTCTCTCTCTTCTTAGTCTAGCTAGTAAGTAGGAGTAGTAGAGTAGTAGCTCATCTGCTCCGCGCTGTCATATCTCTCATCGATGAGAGTTGGCTTTTGTTTGGCGGCCAACTCGAGTCCATAATAATCATTATGTGCAGGGCTGATACATCCATGGATTCAAATGCGAATCCATCGATTGTCTTGTTCCTCTGCTTTGCCGTCAACATTCATCAACTCTTTGGTGCTGCCGGTTCGGATGATTGCATAATGCTCAATCTAGGCCGAATCAGCCTCAATAGATTTCTACTCAATGCGGAGATGACAACATAATACTGCAGGTTTCGAGAATTTGCTTTTCTTGTTTAGTGAGCCTCAGCCTCATATATACCGGGGACTCGTCGAAGTACTATATACATTTGTTTCGAAACGGTAAATAAATTAAAAAAAATAACAAATTTATCCAGGCTAATGGTACAGTCGGGGAGTTACACTAGCAGTAAGGCATTGTTCCTTCTAGATTAAAACAGAGACCATGTCTACATCGCACAAGCGCTCGTGGCCTAATGGATAAGGCATTTGACTTCTAATCAAAGGATTGTGGGTTCGAGTCCCACCGAGCGTGATATAATTTTTACTTTTATTTTTTCTTCTGTACTTTCGGTTCAGCTTCCAGACGTGGCATACTCTGTTTCTGCGTTTCATTTTAATTACGTCTCTTTTTTCTCTCCTTTTTTCCATTAATGGTTTCGGGATGTGAGCAGTACATTTCAGCAGATATATCGCTCGTTCTCCTCGCACAATAATATTCTGTACTTTCGAATCAGCTACCGGACGTGGCATACTCTGTTTCATTTTAATTACGTCTCTTTTTTTCTGCTTTTTTCCATTCTTTTTTTTTTTGCGATTTGCTTTTTTTCCATTCATGGATTCGGGATGTGAGCAGTACATTTCAGCAGACATATCGCTCATTCTCTTCGCACAATAATAGTATTACTGAAGGTTTGTGGTCAGTTTCTTCAGACCCAGAATGAAAAATGTAAATACCAAGATGAATAGCTCAGCTCTATTAGTAACAAAATGAAAAATACTATTATGACATCACAAAAAGTATGTATAACTCAGCTCTATCTGTACCAAAAAATACATTGAATTCGTTCTGCCCCCAATGCCAAAAGTACTGCCTCATCTCTCTGAAAATGGCTTGTTAACTAATTAGATGAAGATAATGGCTGGTTACTTATTGATTGCTTCCTACTAGTATGATGATTTTGATTAACTTATTAGTTGCTGCTAAATCTTGTCCTCTTGTTTGTCGGCTGTGAGCGGCAGCATCTCCGCGATGCGTCCCCTGGGCGTTCGAGGGCTGGCCTGCTGCTGCTGCTGGTGCGAGATGAGGTGCCTGACGTAGCCGTAGAAGGTGCAGCCGACCAGCGTGATGGCGCACCCGACGGCGTTCATGGCGGAGATTGGGTTCCGGAAGATCATCCACGACACCAGCACCGCCACGGCAACCTTGAGGTTGCCGGCCACGTTGAAGGTGACCGCCGTGGTCGAGTGGATCACGTAGAAGATGGAGAAGTTGAGGCAGAAGGCCAGCACCCCGGAGGTGATGATGATGATCAGCGCCGGGACAACTGAGTCGTAGGTGTAGAGCCAGTTCACCACGCCGGAGCCTTCAAGCACCACTGCTGGCAATGCCAGGATCATCGTCGCAAACGGTGCCATGTAGTACACCGTGTTGATGCTGCACAGATGGACGGTTCCTAGTTCTGGTAAACTGTTCGTATATGGAATAATGTGAGATGGGATCATTTTTCACCTGTCGAATTTGTATCCGTGCAGCAGGGACTCTGCCAAGATGGTCTTTGTAGATGTGGCAAGACAGCCAACCATGGCAGCACAGAAACCAAACATGTTGAAGCTAAGCTCCGTTACTGAAGTCAGCAGGATTCCTCCTACTATTGGGACCAAAGAGGCCCAGATGCGCCACTCAAAGTATTTCCTCCAGACCAACCACTGCAGTATCACTGCATCACACAGGAAGGGATTCATCAGAAAACACTTATCTCAATTACCCAAGTCCGTAACTTTTTGTTTCTTAAAGAAAGAAGATTTGCACATGCTAATTGAAAAAGAAAAACCAACCAGTTGTCGCAGGAGTGAAGGATTTTATTGTCTGCATGAAGGATACTGGTATATACCGCAAGCTGACATTTCCCAGCACAATGTTTATGCAGAACACAAATGACATTGGGAATATCCTTCTCCATCGGTCCTCCGAGGCAACCTCGATCAGTGGCTTCATTTTCAGCACTTTGATTGCAATGTATGCTCCAATTGAAGAGCATATAAAGTGCACACATGACACAGTCAGAGGAAACTTGAACTCCAATTTCTGTCAAAGGAAAGCTTAGAATCATCAAGTTCATGCCAGAATATGCCTTTGCAACATCAAGCAACAAAAGTCAACTAGTAAAAGAAAGAGAAGAAACTGTAAAACTTCTGCTTCAAGGGTCTATGTGACAGAGCACACATCACATGCTAGTGAAAGTTTCTTAAAGAATACACTAAGTACAGTTCACTTATCGCCCCATGCTACACGTTCTTTCGTCAGTTTGCAGCAAGTTATGCTCTATTTCCGTTTCCAGGGCATATATTTACAGAGCTACAGTTCTGCTAGGTCACAAGATCAATTGTTTCATAAAACCTCTTGTCATTATCAAGCTAGTGTTGTCCTTTTTTTAAAAAAAAATCACTATCAAGGAAGTGCTGGCTATCACAAAAACATGGCAGAAGAAAATCCTAACTATTCCCCAAATAATACACCAGGACACCTGTCACTAATCCTGTGTAAGTCAAATATGAGTCTCTGGACGTGACACTTCATCAAATCAGATGTCAGTGTGACAGAAAAGAAACCTTGGTGTTCATTCATTCTAATAGCTTAAATAAATGACATTACCTTAGTGTTCATCCATTTCATTTGTATTCCTTTATTGAGTCAAAATGACTGGGTAGCTTAGCTTCTGGACCATTACCATGCTTCACAGAAATTTTCTCCAGAATAGCCATATTTTTTTATGGCTAACAACCATAATTATGATTAACTCAAAAGGTTTATCTTTTTTATCTATTCTACCTGTGATACTAGGTCAACAAGAATTGTTGAGTCAATTTTTCCTCCACGGCGTTTTCAGTCTACACCGTAGCCCATAGGTAACGCCGGTACCCATCAATATAGTCCAACAATTACCTCTAAAGAACAAAAAGACCCTTCCTTTTTTCTACATCACAAATAAAAATCCCAATCCTTTTCAATCAATGGCTGATCTCTGAAATCCTCACTACCTCTACACGATGGCTATCTTCGGCAAATAATCTCAATACTTAATAAAATTTTAGAGAAAGGTAAAATCTTTCGCATCAAAGCATCTAGCTTTGGCTCCCAAACTAACGAATGAATCAACCCGACACATCCTGAATCGAAGGGATTACCAGAACCCGTGTGTGACAAGGGTTGATATGGGAAGATAGAAGAATTGGAACCTGGAAGATCCACTTGTTCATGATGATGACGGTGACGTTGAAGCCCCACCACTGAAGGATCGCGAGCACCGCGCGGATCGAGGTGGTGCTCCCCATCTTCCCGTCCTCCGCCGTCATCGATCCCAGACGACGAGAGGAGAAAACAACTGAAACGCCAAAACACCGGCGCCTCTCTCTCTCTATATATATATATATGATCAATTAATCTGATACGAGAAACTCCTCCCTCCGGTGATTCATTAACTTGGCTTCTAGAAGGACAGGGCGTTCCTTCTAGAAGCTCGGTTCCGGAACCGGAAGGCTGTGAAGTGGCGGAGGTGATGTTTGAGTTGGTGTGGTGGCTTATAATAGGAAGGAAGGAGGAGGAGACGAGGAGCAGGAGGAAGACGAAGCGCAAAGGGGCGATTTGATTTGTTTTAGGTTGGGAGTTCAGTTGGTGTGAAGAAGAGTCTTTTGAGAGCAAGAGTTGAGGTGGCGCCACAAAAACGCTTGCCACGCGTTGCGTACCTTTTCTTTCATTTTCCTCATGGGTGCTTTTCTACTATATATGATATCATCATAGAAAGTCGAATACCATTCGTAAATGCGATGTCTTTTGAATTTTTTAAACACTTGGCGATGCCTGCATAATTCGGAAGACATCGTGTAACTTTTAGCTCTACAAGATCCAATCTCCTTGGAGATTTTGTCATTAAGGATGACAAACTCAAAAACACCACTCTAATGACAACATGTTACTTTTTTAAAAAAATATAACGGAAGGAAGCAATCATGTTCCAATTCGATACATGGCTCATTGGCTTGTGAGGATTAATGATTGAATTAGGAGACCAGTTCAATCAGAACCGTATGTTCTATCCAAATCGTGGATGAATCTACTCTCTGATTTCTGGTCCAGCACTTCATAAGCCGAGAGATTTCACAGAAATCTGCCCGAGGCAAGAGGAAACATAGAGGACCAACGCTCAGCTTAGTTATCAATCAACTCACAATTGACTTGACCAGGATTCAGATCTAGAGTGTCCTGTTATTTGCAGATCAGATGTTGACGAAGAAAGCTTCATCATCAACTTTATTCCTGTTGTAAGGAAACTCTGGACGCTTGCACGCATCCAGTTTGGCCACACGCCTAAATTCGTATAAATACAAACGCAAACTTCCCTCTTCTGAGAATAAGTCAAGTCTCGGAACAAAATCTTGTCAAGAAATTCAACATTCTTAGTCTATAATTAGGCTCTGGTACGCTCATGTAGACATTCTCAGTCCATTCATTTCTTGCGTTCCAGCAGTACAGACTCGCATCTGTGTCTCTGATTCTGTTTTTCGTTTGGTACGGCTGTTTGGTAACCAACCATCTCTTGCTTTTGAATCCTCAGCTGAATACCTCGCCTCTTTTGGAACGTCCCCAGTTACAGTTACCTTCAGGGTGACCAAGCATCACATTCAGTAGATGACCAACAATACACTAGCATTAAGGTAGCATTAACAAGCCTTCACACATCACAAACTAGGAAGAATTATGAGAAGCAGAATTGCAAATCCAAACACATTTTTTGTCCAAAAAAGAAAAAAAAACATTTATATTACAGAACAGTGTCAACACTCAACACAGGTATCATCACAACAACAACTGAACAGAAGCCAAACACCACCACCACAACAACAACGTTCTCAGAATTGTCACAGATATTCAAAGGGGAACATAGGAATGAACATTTCATCCACCTACACATCAATATAAACCATCTTTACTGGCTAAGAGTTCTACTACGGCAACACTTCTTCCGGTAGATATCAATGGCATGGGAGATAAGCTGATCCAATTATTCAAAGTCAGAGTATTTATACCCCTTCAGAGGGACCAAAGAATCCTTTCTTTCTTTTCATCTACGACTGTCCAAGCATAAGCTCTGCAGCTGATCAAGGGCTACTGTGATGATACTGATCACTTAACAACTCCTTGGGCCTTTTTGGTATCAAGGACACCCTGCAAGATCGACTTCTCATACTTTTGCAATCCTTCCGTTGCCCTTAGTGTGCAACACGATGTGCAGTACCACTTACCCTTGGGGATAGAAGAGCGAGGTGGTTTCATGCAGTATGTGTGATAAGCATCATCACAGCCATCGCACAAGACTATGTATTCGTCATCCCTGTCCTTGAAGCAGCCTCTGCACAGACAGGATGGGCAGTACCAGCATGCTCGGTTCTTCTGCTTCCCTTTTGCAATCTGGGTTTCTTTCAGGCATCGGATGTGATAAAACTTGTAGCTGCAGTAAGGATGACCACATACCAAGAACTTCTTGTCATCATCTTCACATGTACCACAATGTTTGCACAAGTTTGATAGGGCAGTTGTTGAGAGGTCTGGCTCGCTATCATCCTCCATGCTTGCCACGGCACTCTCCTGAGTTTCAGCAGCTAACTCAGTTCTGCTAACAGCCTCAGGATCTTCTTTTGGCTTGATAATGTCAAGCCAGTCACATACATTACAATCTTCATGTGTTTTGCCATTGTTACTGGCAACTACCGCTGACTCGATGCAGGCAGGACAGTACCATTTCACTGGGACATCTTCAGTGTCAAGGTTGAGGCATGAAACATGGTATGTTCCTTCACATCCATCACAAATAATTCTCCCTTGACTGTCAGCCTTTTTGCCACAATCCTTGCAGTTCGGAATTCCATCCAGTCCAGATGTTCCATTCCGTTTTGGGATGGTGGAATGGCCAGAATCACATGGAGTCAATTGTGTGGGAGTCGACTCCCTTTGGGCTTTGTGACCAAAACAAACCAAACTCGTCTCCTAATGACAAAACACAATTAATAAAGTTACTCAACAAATTAGAAAAAAAATGGTTGACAAACATGCCCACAGCACACCATTTACCTCTGCCTTGTGGTCAACGTTATCAATTTCTGAAAGTCCAGAAGCCTGGGAGGAATATTCTTATTAGCAATGCTCAACATATAAGGAACGGACTAAAAAAAATCTCAAGTCTGTGTATGATTTGTGGCATGATTTTCCAGTCAATGTAATCACCTAGCAGAGCCATCTTGATATTCTTGAGTTAAAATCTAAGTGTTTTCAATGCTAGCACCAAAAGAAAACTATCGATTTACCTGCTTCTGGTAAGAAGCTCGTGAAATGACTGAAAGACTGCTTGCTAGAACAGCCATTTCTCGCCCAATTTGTTCAAACTTCTCCCATATCTGCAAAATAAACAAATGTATATACAACACAGAATGAAGATTTTTGTAGCGAGAATGTTAAGGAAACTTCTGTAGATGCAACTATAAGAATAAAGATTTACAGAAGGGGAAACGAAAACAAATAAGACAACTTGTTTATTCTACGAGGTTTGTGGGAGGTAATAAGTCGTGCACCAAATCTAATAGTTTGAAGACTGCCCCAAGTGTTAATTCCTTTCCCTTTTTTTCCTTTCTTCAGTCTATTTGTGAAAAGAAGTGAAATGGTAGATAAAAACTTTCCAAGCTTGGATTGAAATCCACTTATCAAAAGCAGTAATGCATGTGAATGGAGCATGACACGGCACATTACAGATTTCCGTGCATTCAAGAATGATATGCAAGGATGGTCAAGGTTGTGATCCACTTAAAAAGAAAAAGTCCTAGAGGAGCACCACAGCTTTTGATGGAGCAGAAATAAAAAGGAAGTATAGGGGGGGGGATGGAGCGGTAAATCACATCTTTGTCTCAAGAAAGAAATGTTGCTGTGCGGCTACATATACATCCTTGTAGTTAAGCACAAGTTACTAAAATGTTAGTCGCATTGTCCACTCTCCTCCTCAGGATTGCAAGGACTAAGCATTGTGTTAAATAAAGAAAGCCAAACAGGCAGGGCAACATGGACAGAATCAATCAACCATAACATCTGACACTTAGAACCAATGCCATAAAAAATAAAGGGGACAGGAACCATTTTCAAACCTACTGCAGTTGAACTGCTGCATCTCACTTCTATCTATATATTCGATTAAAAAAACACAGCACAGTAAACGGAATAAATTGAGTGCTAGAAAGAAACAGGCACCTGCTTAATATCATGGTTAAAAAGTTTAGGGTTCTGTGCGTAGTCACCATTCCTCATCCTCGCATCAATGTTTGCCAAACCAATCATCTCGCCAGGCTTAGTGATATGGAAGGTTGTCGTCAATGAATCGCACAACAAGGCAAACTTCTCCGAGACAAGTATGTCAAAGAGAGCATTATTGCACATTGCCTTGTTGTCTTCTAAAGATGCCACGGTTCCATCTTCAACTGGAACCACAGCACCATTATTCTGCCGGCCATGTGCCGGCCCGCTCGGGCTCTCTGGGGCTTCACCATGGCCATTAGTAAGGTTCTCCTGGTAACCACAGGGAAAACTTTCATCAGCAGCAAAATTCGAATGATACACCACTAAAGGCTGCTGCATTTGTACAACGGACCTGAGTGACAGGAGGAGTGAGTTGCTGCAGGGTATGGCAATTGTATCTGAGAGCATCACGGATGCAGTTCTGAATTCCTCCAGGCCCCTGGTTCACGCTTGGGGACTGCAGGAAGCCTTCAAGCGTGTCCCTCCAGCTTCTCCAGTGCCTAGCCAGCGGTTGAGCTTGCTGAGAATTGCCGCTGCGCGCTGCCACCATGCTCATCTGAGCCTGCACAGAGAGCAAGGGTGAATCTAGTCGCTCACAAGCCAGTACTGCAATACAAGCACAGAGAATTCGACACCCCCGACATACTGGTCTTTTCAGCAAAAACGTGGAGGAGAAGGAGAAGAAACGAGATGATGAACAAAGCATTGCAAGAACCTAGTAAAAACGAATCTGGCCGTGTGGAAACCAAATCTGGCGACATCTGTGGAGCGGAGCAGCAGCGAAGAAGAAAGAAGCGCAGCAGGGAAGCCTCTATGCCTACGAGAGAGTGGGTAAGTGGAGAATGCGTACCGTGTTGTGGTCGGAGCCGGAGTTGGTGGCGCCGGAGATGGGGTTGGTGGCGCGGCGGCGGCGCTTGTAGGTGAGGACGTCGGGCGACTGCGGGTCTGCCGAGGCTCGACGCTTGGGATGCGGCGCAAGGGGAGGGCGGTGGCTGGCGGCGCCTTCGGAGGCCATCAACCGAGCAGCTAGGGCATCCGTAGCACTGGAAACGGCGGTGAGATCGGGGAGGATTGCGAGGAGGCGGGGAAGAAGAGGAGGATTGTGAGGAGGCGGATGGACGATAGGGTTAGGGGGATTTAAAGGCGTCGTCTTTTTGGGGGAGAGAGAGAGAGAGAGCGAGAGAGAGGAAGGAAAGCCGCCGGAGCGTCGACGACGAGGATGAACTGCTTCGTCGTCGAGCACACTCTGCTTCTGCTTCTGCTTCTGCCTCTGCTCCAGATTTGGGGAAGGAGGAGCGGGGGAATTTCTCAATTCCGAAACAGGGCGGTCCCCTCTTCCTCTCCCCTCTCTCTCGCTCGCCCCATGGTCCTCCTTGTCAGTTAGGTTAAACGGGCTGTTTTTCACTCCTCCGCCGACTATTAGCCGTTCTAAACCACCAATTAGTTTATCATGATAGTTTCAAAAAAATAGTTTATCATGATGATGGATCCACAAGATTGAAAGAATGCAGTGCTATTACTCCCTCCGTCCAAGAATGTAAGGATTTATTGACTTTCTAACTTTTCGTCTGACCATTCGTCTTATTCAAAATATTTATGTAAATATAAAAATAAAGAAAACATACTTAAAACATATCTAAAAATAAAGTAAATTGTAACAAAATAAATAAAATTTTAACAAATTTTTTGAATAAGACGAATAATCAAACATGATCTCCGAAAGTCAACAAATACTTACATTTCTGGACTGGAGGAGTACAAAGATAGGAGTTTTTGTTGATACAACAAAGATAGGAGTGAAATAAAAAATAGTAGTACTTGTTTATCTTTTTTTATAGACGTCATTAATTAAAAACTCCTGATTTCAAGTACAACGACAACAAAATAACAGACCATGTAGAGCTTACCATACATCATGAGGGAAAAAATAGATACCCGAGCAAGTTAGAAGAAATAGGTGGTTATCTAGAATTAAAAAGCTTCCATTTCTACAACTACTCTTATTATAGATGAATAAGTGCTGAATTATTAATTTGGGTATAATAGTTGTTACATAAGAATATAAAAAAATCTACTGGATATACTAGCTTCTTCCTTTTTGAACTATAATAGGATTATGGTAAATAACTTTCAGTAGGATCTATATGTTGAAGACCAAGCAACATAAGGATGATGGGTACCTGAAAATGTGAACTATGGGACAAGTTCAAACCGATGCGCAACATAAAAAGTTTAGAAATGACACTCGGATTTTGAGAAACATGAAAGCCTTTACACAGTTTTACTCACAACTATAGGTGGATTATGGAGAAAAAGGAGTAACGAGCAATAGAAAAGTTAAAACGCCTAATTATCTTCCTTTTCCGTGGTTATTTTATTTTCACGAGGTATACATATGTATCAAACAAGGGAGATTTAATACGCTTTTCCGATTCATACGAGTTATCCAAGTAACAGTTTTTGTGCAAACTTTACCTAAGGCTACAAGGATTACACATCATGAAGTGGCAAATGCAAGTCAATCTGAGAAAAATTTGGTCAAACAACTTAATTAAAGGGAAATGAGAGAAATAACAATTTGTTTCTTTGCACACACCATGAGACATCAGCATGTGTTTTAAGAGCTATTTGACATGACTCCAGCTTTGTAAAAATAGGTTATTTTCATATTTGTTATTTTAAACCCAAAATAAAAATAAATGACTCAACAAGATATTTTAAATTTATTTACAGCTCCAACTTTAAGAATTTCTGGAGCAGGTATGATCAACTAAGCCATACCAAACAGAACAAATGATCTTGCTGTTGGAGGGCAAAAAAAAGGGGTGAAATGCCGTCAAATTTGGTAAAATCATATAACTAAGCTGTCCCGGTACAGAATTTATATCAATCATCTATACATCAATAACCAATGTACAAACTTCATACAGATTTACTCTCCAAGCAATGTCATTTAACTACAACTTGAAGCAATGGGAAGAGTGTCAAATGGCACAGGTGGTTCGTGCCACATTTGAGCAATTCTAATATTGCAATAATGGAAAATAAAAAAAATAATAATAAGGAATGTTGGGTGCGACTGCACGGCTATGATCCTTCACATGGCAGCAACAAGAATATCTTATCAATAAGAGGCAGTAGTCAGGTCTTCAGAACAGAAGCAAACCATACAGCATCATCTGCCATCTGATGGGGAACAAGTGAAGAACTTGGATCGATGGTTGAGTCCTATACCTCTGCATCAGGTGATCATTCGATCAATCCTTTACTCCCGCATTCACCTAAATAAAGGTTGTAAATCTTGTTACATGAGCAGACAACAGAATAATGAAACATGAAGCGGCATGGGAGTCTGAGAGGTACACAATATAGTAATAGTTCAATATACATGGATACATCAATGTTGATTGCACTACTGTATAAAGTTGTTCATAGAAGGTCTAAACGATAGAAACTGCATAAAGATGTGGCAGGTATTTATTCACAGAATTAAAGCAAGGTTACACAATAAAGTAGTAGTTCAATATATATGCATATATCATTGTTGATTGTACTATTGCTATATCAAGTTGTTCATAGAAGATCAGAACGATAGAAACTGCATAAAGATGTGGCAGGTATTTATTCACAGAATTGAAGCAAGGTACAAAATATAGTAGTAGTTCAATATCCATGGATACATCAATGTTGATTGTACTATACTATATCAAGTTGTTCATAGAAGATCAAAACGACAGAAACTGCATAAAGATGTGGCAGGTATTTATTCACAGAATTGAAGCAAGGTACAAAATATAGTAGTAGTTCAATATCCACGGATACATCAGTGTTGATTGTACTATGCTATATCAAGTTGTTCATAGAAGATCAAAACCACAGAAACTGCATAAAGATGCGGCAGGTATTTATTCACAGAATTAAAGCAAGGATTTCAAAAGAAAAGCAGATTGACCAGCCACTATGCATTTTTGTAGCGTGCAAGTATTAATACAAAGTTTTACAGTGATGGTTGGTAGATGTGATTAAAAAAACTGTAATAGGGAACGAATGCAAATGCAGTTGATCTGAATTTAATAAGACAGACTGTAAATGCAGCTGAGGCAAATTAACCAAAAGAGCATAAACCAAACAACGCAGAGGAATTGCTACGGTTAAGAGATTTAGGCTTATTTTTCACACAATACTAATGCCAAGATAGAAAAAATTCTGATAAGGGATCCAAAATGGCTCAGCCCCGAAAGGATAAACAATCATAAGAGCTCCCATCCATTGTAACTGTAACAGACATTTGGAGGAGCTTGCATCATGTTGTACATTCAGCATATATGTACAAGATAAAACCTAAATTACAAAATAATCATGCAAAGCAGAACAGAACGAAGTTCATTTGGTAGTGCGGATATACCTGGGCGGAAGATGTGCAGCCTGAGCTGCCAGGAAACCCAGCAAACACATTGGAGTAAGACTTTGTGAGGTATGAGAAGTTTAATATCGGTGGTAGTGCAGGCACACGCTCCCCTTTCTTGAGCAGCTCCTCCAAGTCTAGCCTTTGCAAGGTGAGCACAGCCCTGGATTCTGTCCAAACAAATGCAAGCTGGCCATCCTGCAGAACAAACAGTGACCCGGGCTTTGAGCCGGGGTATCTGAAGCCATATCCATTAGCAATGCCATCCCCTAGAAAGCTTTTCACAACATCCACACTGCAGGACTCCCCGTCAGTTTGCCATGGAAATGACTCGGTTGACGGTTCACCCATCCTGGCGACAAACATAGACGAGCCGTTGGGATGCACAACATAGTATGTTCCCTCAAGCACCTTGGTCGCAATGAGCAGAAGCATCCCCTCAGTGTCCTCCTCGTACGAGAGGAGCAAGAAGAAGAGAGGCTTCCCAGGCCTGCACTCATCCTTGGGTTTACCTGGCGGCCACCCAAATGTGCCTCCCCACAGGCCAGAGTACTCTCTTCCCGGCACGGTAGCCTGCACGGTGAGCTTGTAGAGCGCGAAGCGGTTGTCGTGCATGCTTGGCCACGCGCGGTACGTGGACAGCCGCACACGTGCGCCACGGAGGCTCAGGCCAACGCTCTCCCCGGAGGATAGGAAGTCGTCCAATGGCAAATGTTTGCTTTCGGTGTACTCAGCCCTGGAATTCGCCGATGCTGACCGCGTGACCATCTGACGAAGGCCATTCCTAACGTACCCAGCTATCGCGGAGAGGCTCCTCCGCAGCCGAATTTTGTCGGAACCGTCTCGTCCTCCTGGGGAGAGTGAGGCGGTCTTCTTCCTGGCTTCGAGAAGGAGCCCCTCCACCTCCGGCGTGGGCACCATGCCCCCGCGGGCCTCCTTGTGCAGGCGCAGCATGACCTCCCGGCGGTCGCGGAGCACCGGGAGATCCTGGTCGGTGCGCGCGAAAAGCGGGGCCGCAGCGAGGTGGCGTGGGAGCGTGACGTGGCAGGCGGAGAAGAGGGAGTCGAGCAGGCGGCGGCGGTCACCGAAGGCGAGGCGGGCGAATTGCGAGGAGGAGAGCGGAGGGTGAGCGGTGTGGCCCTCGAGGAAGAGGACGTTGGCGTGAGGGTGGAGGGAGGCGAGCGCGCCGGGGAAGAGCGCGGTGGGGTGGTGGCCGTGGAGGAAGAGGATGGCGGGGCGGCCGTGGGCGTCGGCGAGGAGCTCGAAGACGGGGGCCCAGCGGAGGCGGTCGGAGAGCTCCTGCGGGATGCAGCGGACGGCGACGAGGGAGAGGAATCCCGGGAGCGCGAGGACGAGGTTGCCGAGCTCGGGATTCTGGTGGGCCCAGAGGCCGAGCAGCGGGGCGGCGGAGTGGAGGAAGCGGCAGACGGCGAGCGAGGATCCGTCCGCGGCGGCGCGCCAGGCGTGAAGGTGGGCCGGCGAGGGAAGGAGGCGGCGGCACTGCGCGAGCCAGGCCTTGTCGGCGCCTCCGGCGTAGAGGGCATCGCGGAGGCGGCGCGAGGCGGCGGAGAGGGCGAGCAGATCGCGGGGGCGCAGGTGAGCGGAGATCAGGGCGAGGACGTCCTCGGGCACGGAGAGGATGAGGTCGGCGCCGTCGCCGGTGAGGTCGCCGGAGGACATGGGGATCGGAAGGAGGAGAGCGTGGTGTGCGCGCTACTGCCTGCCTTCTTCGCTTTCCTTTTCGTATTTTTTCCTCTTCTTCGGCACGATATTTTTGCTCGGTTATAAAAGAAGGAAAAAGAAACGATTTTTTTGGTCCCCTTGTTTTAACATGTGACGGTATCTTTCTTTTAAGACAGATGAGGAAATACATAAAGCTCTTTTGCTAAAAAAATAAGAAATAAATAAAGCTCCCGTCATGCACTAGGATTTAGTAGGAGAAGAGCTAGCTACGGTTAGTCATCCAAGGAAGGGAAGACGACCTCAGAGCTGCGGTCAGTCATCAAGGAAGGGAAGTTTCAGTGTTGTTTTCTTTTGATAAAAAACAAATTTCAAGAGTTTGACAGATCCGTTGTCATATCCTAGTGGGAGTTGCAAAGTTGCTCTTTAATTTGTGGTGGCATCATCTCAAGACTGGAAATTGGTCCTGTCCTGGACTCCTGGTGTGTGAAGTTGGAGCCTCTCTTGGATTCAGTAACAAGAACCCTTATTTGCTGTCATCATCAGCGGCCATTGTTGTCCTCACCTCAGCTAGTAGCTTGGTCATCGTGAGGCCGGTGGCGGGTTGCGCATCAGCGCAACCATGGCGTATTCCAGCACGATGAATCATGCCGCCTGGCCTTGAAAAATGAACTACATACATTATTTTAGCTATAAATGGAGACCATCTTTTCCTTTTCTTCTTGGCCTAATAGAAAGGAAGCAACACCGTGGAGTGGAGTGGAGTGGAGTGGAGACATAGATACACGCTAAACTGGTTTATTATGATAGGCACGCTACATTGTAGTACATGCGATATGCATATTGATGAGACGAAGCGAGATTAATTGATAAGGGGCGCGCGGAGTCAAATCCGTGATTTGGGAACAAGGATGAGCTTCTCCTTGAGATGGATGGTCAATCCAAAGACCTCGGTCATATCGATATCCTCCTTGCGCATGCCATGGGGTAGAGCCCAGTTGAAGCAGTAGACGAGGTTGGCGAGCATGATGTGAACAGTAGAAATGGCGAAGTTGATGCCAGGGCACATCCTCCGTCCAGCTCCGAAGGGCAGGAACTGAAAATGGTTCCCCGGTCGACCTGAAGTCGACGCCCGCATCCAGCAGGAACCTCTCGGGCACGAACTCGTCTGGCTTGTCCCACCACTGCGGGTCTCTGCCGATGGCCCACGTGTTGACGATGACTCGTGTGCCGGACGGAATCGTGCAGCCGTGGATGAGCTGGCAGTCGGCCGTGGAGAGGTGGGGGACGAGCAGCGGAACAGGTGGATGCAGCCTCAGCGTCTCCTTCACCACGGCTCTGAGATAGTCCATGCCTGCCATGTCCTCTTCCGCGACCGTCTCTGCCCTCTGGCGTGTTGCTCCTCACCTCGGCCTGTAGCTTGGTCATGACGCGAGGGTTGCGCATGAGCTCGGCCATGGCGAATTCCAGAAGCAGGGACGACGTGTCGGTGCCGGCGCTAAACATGTCCTGTATGTCGATATGCATGCGTGCGTGCTACTAATTAATTAATTAACAAGTAGTAACTAATAATGCAATATAATGCAGGAAAGAAGAAGATATCAATAATTAATTACCACCAGGATGCCCTTGATTTGGTATCTGGTGATGCTGTAGTCTTGCTGAAGAGAGAGCAGCACGTCGATGAAGTCACTCTCTTCTTCTTCTTGCAATTGCTGCATTATTTGGTGAGAATAATTAGTCTCGTGGTCGGTTATGATCTTGTCGAGCAGACGGTCCCATCTCCTGTGCCCCTGCTTGGCTCTGCCGCACACGATCCAGCTGATGGGTGGAGACCTCGCTAGCCCGGGGAAGTAGTTCTCCAGCTGGTTGAATCCTCCCAAGTGCCTGGTGTTCATATCGATGAGCTCCCGGAAGAGCTGGTTCCGGCCCTCCGCCCTGAAGAACTTGCCCGAGACAGCGCGGCACACCATGTCGTTGGAGAAGTTGTTGAGCAGGTCGCTCATGTCCACCTCATCATCATCTTGTTGCAGCCGGATCCGGAGGCGGATGTTGGCCATGGCCAGGTCCGTCTCCTGCTGCCGTGCTCGGCGGAGGGCGAGCACCTTCTTGGCGCTGAGCAGGTGCGTCGCCACCAGCTTCCTGGCCTGCCTCCAGTACTCGCCGTAGGGGGCCAACCCGATGCCCGACGACCCGTACAGCAGGGCGTCGCCGATCATGGACGCCGGCCTTGACGCGAACACGTGGTCGTGCGTCCGCATCACCGCCTCCGCCGCTCGCGCCGACGACACCACCAGGTTCGGGACGGAGCCCAGGTGCAGGAGCATCAGCCCGCCGTGCCCGTGCTCGGCGTCGAGGTCGCGGAGAGAGGCGTGCGGTCTGCCGCCGATGAGGTGCAGGTGGCCGATGATGGGCAGCCCCGGAGGCGACGGCATCGTCGACGTCTTGGATTTGCTTCTTAGTAGTAGTATTATTCTTAGCAGCAGCAGCAGCAGAACCAGGAGAGGAATAATTACAGGGCAGCAGCAGTGCTGCTACTAGATAGGATAGATGATGATGCATCATCGTTGCCTTCTTTCTCCGATCCATCTGTGTACAGGTGTTGTGCTGCTTCATATAGGAAGGAGTACATGGGTCCATCATCAAATGCATCATCAGTGCTTATCTATCTATCAACAACCTCCACGCCTTCAATTCAACGAGAACGACAAATGATTCCGTTCTTCTTCAGCACTTGTCACTCATGCACGGTAGATCATCTTCGTTCTACGTACTATAAGTCAAGGTTGTTGGAATGCGAAGCTCTCACTAGCTTGCTGCTCCCCTACTAGCTAGCTGTAACGGCGGCTACCCGGCAAGCAGCCGAAACTGCTAATAAATGCGACGGTGACAATTTTGACACGGATGTTGTACAGTTCTTGCGCGTTACCAACCTTAACTAGGATTCAGTATCAATATATACATCCTCCGCCTAGCTCCAAACGGTGTAAATTAATTAGTGATTCTATCCAAGCTCTCAAATCTTGTCGATAATGATCAAAATAAATCAAGGTGCCAAAATAATAATTGGTTTATAATTAAAATAAAAAAATATCGTTAAACATGGCCACATATACACAAATATTGTGCTCGAGCTATAAATGTTGTCCTCAAACTTTATAGGTTTTTTAATTAGGTGCTCACATACATGCTAAAATGATTTTTTAGGTGCTCACATATACTCTCAGTTGATTGCCACGGAACACAACAATTGAGCAACATGAATGCTTGCTACTCCCTCCGTCAAAAAATGTAAGGATTGTGTTTGACTCTTTGTCGTATTTAAAATATTTATACAAATACAAAAAATAATCATTAATACTTAAAGTATATTCAATAATAAAACAAATTATAATAAAAGAAATAATATTTTTGTAAATTTTTTGAATAAGACGAGTGGTCAAACGTGATGTCTGAAAGTCAACAAATGCTTACATTTTTGGACGGAGGTAGTAGTATATCCCAAACTAATTTTTACCTTTTATAAAAAGTGCTAACTTACACGTACATATAACTGATACTATTAAACAAGATACAGACGTCCAAATGATAAGAGGACTCAAATACATGGTTTGGGAACAAGGACAAGCTTCTCCTTTGGATGGACAGTCAAACCGAACACCTCGGTCATATCAATATCCTCTCTCTGCATGCCAGCTGGCATATCCCAATTGAAGCAGTACATGAGGTTTGCCAACATGATCTCAACAGTAGCCAAGCCGAAGTTGAGCCCTGGGCAGACCCTTCGTCCAGCTCCGAACGGCAAGAACTGAAAATCATTCCCCTTGAAGTCGATGCTCGCAGCGCTACCACCGGTCATGAACCTATCCGGTAGGAACTCTTGTGGCTTGTCCCATGAATCTGGGTCTCTATTGATAGCCCATGAGTTGACTATTACTCGTGTGCCGGAGGGAATTGTGTAGCCGTGGACTTCAGTATCGGCCATGGAGAGGTGAGGGAGGAGGAGTGGAGCAGGTGGGTGCAGTCTTAGCGTCTCCTTCACCACAGCTTTTAGATAGCTCATGATACCTAGGTTCTCTTCCGCAACCATTTCTTGACCCTCGGGTGTGTTAGTCCTCACCTCAGTCTGTAGCTTGGTCATGAGGTGAGGGTTGCGCATGAGCTCGGCCATGGCGAGCTCTAGAACCAAAGATGATGTGTCGGTGCCCGCACCAAACATGTCCTGTGTGTAATAAGGAGATCGAATATTAACGCATGAAACAAAGTATATATATATATATATTGGTGTGCATGGAACAATTTGTGATTACCATCAAGATGGCCTTGATATGGTCTCTGGTGATCCCATACTCTTGCTGAAGAGAGAGCAGCACGTCAATGAAGTCAGTCTCTTCTTCTTGGTCAGAGTGAGACGATGGTCTAGTCTCGTGGTCGGTTATGATCTTCTCAAGTAGGTCGTCCCATCTTCTGTGTCCTTTCTTGGCCTTGTTGCACACAAACCAGCTGGCGGGTGGAGACCTCGCTAGCCCTGGGAAGTAGTCTTCCAGCAGACTGAATCCTCCAACGAGACGAGAGTTCATCTCGATGAGCTCCCGGAAGAGCCTGTTCCGGCCTTCCTCCCTGAAGAACTTGCCCGAGACGGCACGGCAGACGATGTCGTTGGCAAAGGCATTGAGCAGCTCGCTCATGTCCACGGCCTTTCTTGCAGCCGCCGTCTCTCCGATCTTGGCCATCACCAGCTTTACCTATACAGTGCATATATAGGAACATGGCGTCAGTAGATGATGCATATTTTTGCTTGTTGCAAAGAAACAATTATTAATTATATTATTTGATCAAAATCTGTTATATGAAATATATATGCACTGTAGTAAAAGCCATCACCTCTTGTTGTCGGGCGGTGCGGTAGGATTGCACCTTCTTGACGGTGAAGAGGTGCGTGGTGACGAGCTTCCTGAGCTGCCTCCAGTGCTCGCCGTAGGGGAGAAGCCGATGTCCGACGGGCCGTACAGCAGGACGTTGGAGACAATGGTCACCGGCCGAGAGGCGAACACCAGGTCGTGAGTCCGCAGGATCGCCTGCGCCGCACGCGGGGACGACACCACCAGGTTCGGGACGGAGCCGAGCCGGAGGAGCATCAGGCCACCGTGCCCATGCTCGGCGGCGAGGTCCCGGAGCGAGACCTGTGGCCGGTCTCCGATGAGGTGCAGGTGGCCGATGATGGGCAATCCGGGAGGCGACGGAGGGAAGATGATGACATTCTTCTTCTTCGATGCCTGCTGCTGCTGCTGCTGTTTATTCTTGCTTTTGATGCTTACAATTATTCGGTGTAGCAGCAGCAGCACGAGAGGAGGAATTACAAGAAGCACTAATACCGCTACAGGAGGCTTCGTCGTTATTAGTTGTTGTTGTTGGCATTCCGCTTGAGCCATGGCAGTGCGCTTCTGATCAATGATCCTAGCTAGCTACTACTCGTATGCTCAATTAGCTGCTAGCTTTGTTTCTACTAGCTAGGTAGTGAACGGTGCACTTGCTAGGTTGTCCCCTTTGGCTGCTATATATAGTGTGGCCGCTCATGCAATTATGTCTGCATTCCTTTTTTTTTTTGTTTTCAAGTATCTTGGTTTTAGAATTATTGATCTGCTGCACACCGAATTCATATATCCACTCCACTAGTCAACTACTACTAGTGGTGTGCTTCCAACACCAACACGAGAAGAAGAAATATCTAATTTGTGTCCTACAAATAAATTGTGTGATGAGCTGCTGCATGCATGCGTCCCCTATATATATCAGCTAGCATCATCCATTTCTTTGCGCGACATCTGTTTACACGTAGTAAGTTTGTATCAGTATTGGTTCCATTTTGTTGTTGCGTGCCGTGCCCGATCTTTTTCCTCCATAGATCGGCCGTCGATGCTTATCCCTCCCTCGCTCTATCCAAGTAGACTAGAGAGTGGTAAATAAGATCTGGTGTTTCATTCAAAAAAAAAAAAGAGAAGATCTGGTGTGCAATTATTGTCTTGGCTGTGACGATAAAACAACTAAATACTGAGTGACGGCACCTCCTTTTGTTACCACATGATGAGACGATAAGATGCATGAACGACAAATGAAGAGATCGACCTTGCAGTGGTAAAATCTTCTTTCTTTGCATCAGGCAGTCAAGGCGTTGGATTGCGAAGTTCACTAGCTAGCTGCAATGCAGCCGAAGCAAATAAATACGAGGGTGACAATTCTGGCACGGCTGTGTATATTCTTCAAAACTTAGTCAAGGTTTCATAATAAAGTAAGCTAGTACCACACATATTAACCCTTTTCAAACGCTCTAGGTACGATGAAACCGCACTATATAAATATAAGTATATACTAAGCTCAATCGCGTGACATTCCAATCCAAGCTAGCCTTTGGTTCCTGCTTTTGTTTTTTCTTGGCATTTTTCTTCAATGTTAACATCATGTAACATCTGATGTGATATCTACTGATTCATCCACCGATATGCGTGCATTTACAAACAAAGACACCAACTGAACTTATTGGTGTGATTCTTGATATTTCTCTTGCTTGGTGCATCTGCTAGGACGATCATTGCCAATAACTTGAAGGAGAAAGAGCCAAATGCAAGTGCTGAAGCCAATATGACATTCAATCATATTTATTCTGCCTGACGATATTTACATCCCGGAGGAAATTCACATGATTAGTCGATTTGGAACATCAATATCAATACGTTATCTGTCAAATCTGTATATTTTTCACAAAAAATGAAGGTTGATGCTAATCGTCATCTTAATGTTACAAAAAGCTAGCTAACATAAGACACCGTGTTCTCTATCAAGAGTTAGGACTTACCAGTTGACACATCGTACTAGTTTCATATATGCAAAGTGGGATTACATACATAAATATATACATGATGGTATATGATAGGGTCATTAAAATCATGAGATAAATCTACTACATACACTCTCGGTTCTGCTGAGAGCATCATCATCAGCAGGTATGCATATATGGCATTTATATCTGTAAATGCATGTCTGATTATGATATATATGGCATATATGGCATTTATATCTGTAAATGCATGTCTGATTATGTCTGTAAAAACCGGCCAACAAAAACCAAGCCTAGCGAATAAACCAGGATTAGTTAATGCGTTTTCCATTTCAATACGCAGTAATTCCTACATTTATGGATATTACTAACTCAGGAAAGATCAACCGTGTTTTGTTCCTTATATAACAAGCCCGGTTTGCTCGTGATTCCATCACGACGATCGTAGAGACTACTAGTTTCTCCTTCCACCATCTCGATGGGAATCGCCGACTGGCCGTCAATCGCGTGCAGGGCGGATTGTACTTCCATCAACGGCGGTGAGGTCGCTCGTTCATCCTCTCCTCCCTAGCGAGATCGCGTCGTGCATGGCGACTGGCAGCTTGCACAGCCATGGTCGTCGGGATGGCTTGCAATACCATCCTTATGGGCACAAAGCGCAACACCATCCGGCGGCCAGGCAATCCAGTCCATCAGGTACGAATAGCCATATCCATGCATGTGGGATGTGCGGCTGCTTGTCCTCCGGAAGGTGAAGAACTCATGGATCCATGAGCCGCTGGATGCAAACGGCGGCGTGCTTCAGACTGCTATAGATCACTATATATTCCTCCTACTCCGGCCGCACAATCTCACCATGCAACAGGTGTTATTCTTGTTTGTTCTCATCCCTGAATGTCGTGGGACATGAAAGCAAGGATTTGATAATTTGAGGCTCCGTCAGATGGGCCTGATTTTATTTTTCGCACTGTGACCAGCATGGAGGCCAAAAAAGGCACGCGCTGTGCTAGGAAGAAAGCTACCAGGAGGGTTGCAACATGTTTGGTTTGTTGTTGTACTTGCATGTTATATTACTTGATTTGCAATCTCGTTTTTTTCCCTTTCATCTAGAGCATGTTCAAAATTCGTTTGAAATTTACACAAGATGTCTTGGGTGCCCAAGAACCTCCGGTAAATTTTGGTTGAACTATCAGTTAGGATATTGCCTCCTGAAATTGCTGAAAAATGAGACTTTTGTTTACAAACAAGAGGCTAACAAGATTTTTTTTCTTGGTTTACTGCTCGCTGGAGAAAAACAGCAATCCTGGTGGCTGAGGGGTACACGTATGTTTCATGTTTCTATTTACCATGAGAGATTTTCGCTCACTCATTATGTCAGCTTTTCAATTCTTTTTTTTTTCAGATCTGAGGTTTTAAAGTGCAGTCTGTAGTGCAGAGAGATGAAGTGCAAAGCTGTGAAGAATTTCTGAATGCATGTCTTGACTTTTCTCTCTCAAAGTGTAAAATTCTTTTGTGATAGCAATGTAATTTTCTCAATGTGTAAAGGTCTGAATTATCATATGTACCACTTAATTTTCAAGTGTTTATATAGCGTGTACATGTGAACTGTACAACTAGAGTAACATATCGTCAACCTCTCAGGTTTATATCTCAAACTAATTTTGCCATGCTAATATTTGAAATAATAAATTAAATATCTGTTTAGAGAACCGAGAGTCTACACATTAAATGGAAAAGAAAGTTCTCAAGGTTGTAAAATTATTGTAAAAAAGGATTATGAAATTCCACTACTGCAAGAAGCACAATCTTGTGCTATCTAGAGTGTAACAGAGTGTAACCATTGTTGTTTGTTAATGAACATTACCCGCCTGATTATAAAATTGATCTATTGGTACAAGTCATAATATTTGTCTTTTTTAAATGTAAATTCCAAGCCTTTTACATTCATTTGATGTGCATTTGTCATAATAAAGATTTTAGACTAACGACATGTTAATCATGGATGAATAGTATGAAGCTAAGGTTCACTGCATTCTCAATAAAAAAATGACATGAGTACATATAATCGAGAAAGCAGATAGTCAAATCTTCGTATCAGGGTAAGGAATGAGGGGATTAGTTACCAATATTTTATGGTTACATGAAGGGTTCTTATACCACTACTGAGTCAGAATATTTGTCTTTTAATCGTAAATTCCTAGCCTTTTACATTCATGAGTCATGACCATGCCAATTTGCTATGAAAATTTTAGATTAATCACGTATAAATCAAGGAGCAAATAGTCATATGTTTTTATGGTTCACGAATTGCATTCTCAATTATACAATAACAAGAGTATTTGTCACACCCAGTTTTACTAAGGACAAAACTAGATGCACACCACATTCGGATTCAAGATAGGATTGGTGATTGGCGTCCGACTCCTTGAATAATGTCGTACGATATGAAGGCAACAGATTTTACGATTCAGCCTGAATACGAAAGTTTACTCCTATTTCTTTAAGGCTACACGTCTTGGTATTGGGTTTTTAAATTTATTTTCCTCACATATGCAACAAGCAACATGATGCACGTGTATCATTAGTCAAATTTTAATCAAGAAAAACTATAACTATATTATTATTGGAAAAGTTTTACATTGCCAAAAATTGGGTGTTACCATATTTGTAATTGAGGAAGCAAATAGTTGAGGCTTGCATTGCTATCAAACTAAATAAAGGAGCAGATTATTTTTCAATATTTCATAGTTACACGAAGGGGTTTGTACACTACTACCAAAAATGGGGTTGAAGCACCCCACAACACAGCTATCAAGGAATTTTGGTTGCAAAATTTTAGGTTCATAACCAATATTTTTTTCCTGTGAGATTAATCACAGAATTTTTTTGATTGATCTGATAACACAGCTGGCCAACCCACCAAGCCATGTCCCAACCGACCCAATCCAAGCAGGCTGCATCCTCGAGAGTTAAAAACACCACCCGGCCAATAAACCAGGGATCAATTAATACTGTTTCCATTGTTTCAAAAAAATAATTCGATTTCCATATCAATACCTGACAATAACTCCTATAGTTATGTATATTTACTGACCTAACAGCAGGATATTAGCAATCGTGAATCGTGATTTGTTCATGATTCCATCCCCGGCCACAATACCGGTCTCTCTCAAGACCATATCCATGCACATGGTCGTCAATCACGGCTAATCTAGAATCTAATTGTAAATAGTCAAGATTTTTATTATCACACACGAAAATATTTGCTATTACGCTAGCTAATGTAGTAGTAAACTTTATTAGTTTTATGGTCACAACCTTTGTCTCTGACAAATACATGTTTTACAGGCATGAGTGTATCAGCAAGTGTAGGAATGTATAATGCTGTGCGTATTGGAATAGGATTATGGTTAAAAAGGTCACCTGAGAGTGAGACCAACCCTTTTGATCAACCTATGTTCGGTGGTCAGTCCGGATACTTGTTTACTAGTACACCGTGCAATTATTTGCATGTTCAACAGGAATTTGTCATCACAACTTTATTTTAAAATATGACTACATAGATTTTTTTATCACCATTACTTTATTAACTTAATTAATGACTATATATTTGCGGTAGTTTAGGTATCTAGTTCTGCAGTACATGATAAGCATCATCACATGGCTTGGGGACGAGGAAGAGTTTCTCCTTTCTATGCATGGTCAGTCCAAACACATCTGTCATATCGACGTCCTCTTTTGTCATGCCTGTAGGAAGCTCCCAGTCGAAGCAATAGATAAGGTTTGCGAGCATGGTTTCAACAGTGGCTAACGCAAAGTTGAGCCCAGGGCAAATCCTCCGGCCAGCTCCAAATGGTGTAAACTGAAAATCGGTGCCCTTAAAATCAACGCCAGGTGTGCTTCCAGATGTGATAAACCTCTCTGGTATGAACTCCTCTGCTCGGTCCCAAGACCTTGGATCTCTACTAATAGCCCATGCGTTGATTATGACTCGTGTTTGCGCCGGGATCATGTAACCATCGATGATACAATCAGTCGTGGATTGGTGGGGGAGCAGCAGTGGTGCTGGTGGGTGCAATCGAAGCGTCTCCTTGATGACGGCCTTCAAGTATGTCATGTTGCCAAGGTTCTCTTCCATGACCAGGTCTTGGTTCTTGGGTGTGTTCATCCTCACCTCCGCTTGTAGTTTGGCCATGACATGGGGGTTCCGTACTAGTTCAGCGAGGGCATACTCCATCGTTATGTAAGATGTATCTGTGCCGGCCGCGAACATATCCTACATACATATATATTTGCGCAAAACAATTTTGTTAGTTTCAAAAGGAACCTAGGTTGTCCTAATAATAAAGTTGAAAATAGATGATAGGATAATAATAGCTTCTTTCGACTTCCCCTCAAAAAAAAAAAAAAACTCTCTCCATCTCATATTTCTGTACGTGTACCTACCTTATTCACTTCTCCTTAATTCTTGTGCTGAAGCCAGAAGGACGGAGGGGTAGTTTGTTTCAACGTACGTGTGGGACAAATTAAGCTTGATGTGTGTGATGGATCAGAGTAATCAAGGAAAGAAGAACTCACCATCAAGATAGCTTTCATATGATCCATGGTTAGGCCGTACTCTTGTTGCAGAGAGAGCAGAACATCAATGAAATCGGTCTCATCGTCTTTCGTTGATGACGACTTGTTGTTTGCATGGCCGTCGATGAGCTTGTCAAGGAGGTCATGCCATCTCTCCTGTAACTTGTTGACCTTGTCACAGACCTCCCTGGTGAGAAGGCGACCGAACCAGGACTGTGCTAAGCTGGGGAAGTAGTCCTGGACGTCGAAGCCATCGAGGAGAGCCGTGTTCATCCCAATGAGCTCCCGGAAGAGCTGGTTCCGACCTTCCACCATGAACATGGAGGAGGAGTTGCCCGACACGGCGCGGCACACGATGTCGTTGGCAAAGGAGTAGAGCAGGTCGCTCATGTCAACCACCGCTTCGCTTGCTGTTGCCTCCTGGCGGCATGGATCCTGGAGATGGCCAGGCGCAGCTCTTGTTGCCTGGCACGGCCAAAGGACCTCACCTTCTTCACCGTGAGCAGGTGTGCAGTGGCGAGCTTCCTGCTCTGACGCCACTGCTCCCCGTACGGCGCGAAGGCCACGTCCGTGGACCCCTTGAACAGGATGTCCACCAACACGGATGCCGGCCTTGATGCGAACACGTGGTCGTGCGTCCGCATCACCGCCTCCGCCGCTCTCGCCGATGACACCACCAGGTTGGGGACGGAGCCCAGGCGCAGGAGCATCAGCCCGCCGTGCCCGTGCTCGGCGTCGAGGTCGCGGAGGGCGACGTGAGGCTGCTGGTTGGTGATGAGGTGCAGGTGGCCGATGATGGGGAGACAGCCCGGGGGCGAAGGAGGGAGAGGCAGCTTCTTCTTCTTCTCCTCATCACCACTCATGGCAGCAGGCCAGAGCAAGCATAATAAGGCTACTACTAGCAGCAAGGCAGCAAGACTCGTCTGAGCATAGCTACCGATGCTCAGATGTTCTGCCAATACGTTTGCCATGGCCATTGCTAGATGCTTCTAGTCTAGCACCAATGCAAGTTATTAATAAGCTTCTTGTTATTATTTGTGAATGTAGAGTGCCCCTCGTACGTACAGGCGTATATATAGCCTGCCAAGTGAGAACCCCGACAAACGCAGAGTTTATTTGATGCCACAAATTAATTGGATTTTGTTACTTGTACCAGTCCGCGCGTACCCTTCAATACACGTGGAGCCGCACACACCACTGCACAGATCTTCAACATCTACAACCATTGCCGCTATATATGCTTAAGATCTCCGATCCCTTTCCCAATCTCCAGCAGCACACTGTTGTTTCCTATATTAATTGTTTATTTTTTCAAATGAGGGAGTAATAATAATTTCTATATCCGGCCGGATGCACAATCGGTTACCTCAAATTATTAGTAGTAGAGAGACACCTACCTATATGATCCCATTCCGGCCGTCCAGCCGTCCGTAGCCTCATGCCGCATATCTGGCCTGCCAAAACTGAATATATAGAAAGAAAGGAAAACAAAACAATGTCAGCAGCTAGCCAGCACGACTACGTACGTACAATAGCTCTAGTGTGTACAGTACCATGCAATCGCGCACTGGTCCACACATAAATGAAAACTACTCTATATATTTGGATATATGTCGTCTTGCAACGACAGCAGCCGCAGACCACAGCTATATTTATTCATTTATTTGGATTATGCATCTCATTATTGTTTCTTAATTTGCGGCTCAATTTCATCTCAAGTCATCCGCAACAAAATCATAAAAATGGTAGAGCCATAGTTATGGCAGACTTAGCAATTCTACTCCACTCGCGGTTGACGGAAAAACAAGTTATGGCAGACATTAACAACTTAATTACGCCCCCATTAGATCATTTCACCACAAGTTGTTATTAAATGAATGTAATGAAAGAAACTCTATATATGTGAGTGGCCGTGCATGATCCATTTACTTGGAGTGTTTTAACTGTTTACATGTAAGTCCCTATCAAGAGCATTGTTCTCAGCCTATACGGAACAAACTTTACCTTGGCTTCTCCTCGATCGCCAGCCTTTTACCTGTTGCTTCTCCATTATTAATCAGTAGACGGCAACCATACATAGTTGTGATCAGACTAGTATCCTAGGTCCTAGGTCCTAGTTTCTTAGTAGACATATGGGCGATCACATTTGTCATTGGCACTATTATTTATGTGACATAGAGTCCATCACATGTAACCATCACATATAGTTAGCATTTACGTTTTGTTGGCATTCAGTTGTACGCATCTCCTATCTACTTGTCTGGTGTGAGAAAGGGATGGGACTGAATTGATCTATTACATTCACCAAGCACCAAAACTTCTAAGATTATTTGGTGATAACCAAACAAAAATAGGACATATTTTTTGTTATGATTTATATGTACCCCTTTTCTTAAGTTTTTTATATCACATATAACATGTCATGACTATCTTAGAGCTCCACCTCTTCTTACATGTAATTTCTATCCATTATCTTAATACTTGAGTGGGTAAAGTAGTTTAGCCTCAATACCTAGAAATTACTATATTAATGAAAGAAACAAAGTACTACATGTCATTACCATTATGAATAAAAGAGAGTGGATTTTGAGAACACGGGGATGGTGACCACCATGCGACGCGCCCAATCGCTGGCCGATCACGCAAAACAAGTTATGGTGTGGCTCAATCTCAATATATCCTTCGTCCATGATATGATGGTTAGGAGATCAAATGAGCTTATATCCATTTAGGCTCATAGTATTTTCCATTACAAAAAGTGGATCACCAAATTAGTATATGCATGTTTATAAGTTACATACCATTGTCAAAAATGATGATATGCATGCTTATATAGCCAAAGTTAGTTAGGTTCATTATGGCAGAACCAACTCACCCGGGGTTCAAATTCTATATTTGTTACAGATGTTGCATTTACGGTTATAATTAATCTTTCAATGGTAAGGGATGTTCCGATATGTATAGTGCGGCACCTATATAGTGACTATGAATACCAATAAGATCAGTTGGTCTATATGGTTTCCTATATTTGGACCATGAGATTATCTAGAAGTACGTCATAAAGCTCCACTTCCTCTATATACTTACTTTCATCGTCCTCCGTTACAAGAAGTTGATCTTTCCAATTTTCGTACAAGTTTGTTCACTATAACAACCGACTGGGCAAATTACTTCCTTCAAGTCAACATGATACGTGAAAAAGAAAATACATGCTTGGTGTGTGCATGTTCAATCGTCTAGTACTCTCATTTATATTCTATGGTATGATACAGAGAACATATATTTTTAGATAATGGAACAAACAGGGGCGGACCCAGGGCCCGGCGACCCTGGGCGCATGCCCGGGCTCCCTGTGGCGGTCAGCACTTGCAATAGTAGTTTCAATGCCGGTGAAAAGTATTTTTTAACTCCTATACATGAGATACATGATGCTAAGCAAAGTGATTAAGGTCTCTTACATTCTGATTAGTGACAAGTACTTTACCTAACTAGTTTTCTTTTGGACTATATTAACATTAGTGATGACATGTTTGTGGAAACTTGGTATGTGTTACGATATTCGCCCAGGCTCTACAAAATTTCTGGGTCCGCCATTGGGAACAAACTTGTCACAGCCTCTACATTGGGTGTACACAGCTTAAGTTCAATACATCTACGAGCGCATAGGCTCAACCGAGAGCACACTAGTGCGACACAACACAAATCGAAATAGAGTTCAAAACATGACCCGAAACAAAAGTCTCAAATAGCAATGCTACGCTTCAATTCGATTTGCGAAACGCCAACCGAACTTGGCGAAGATGTCCACCCATGCCGTATTGCAGCACTATATGCCCGCTTCAAACGTGTCATTTGTTTTTTTATTTTTTGCCAACCATATATCGTATGGATGAAAAATAAACTTATTGGTAGAAAAAAATACTACTACCATCTATCCGCCACCATGGATAATTGGATAGTGACATTTACGTGACACATTGATCCTCCGATCCATTGCAAAATCCAAATCAGTGATGCCGACCGAGACAAAACGAAAGACGAATCTAAATTTGATACAGCCATATATAGGAGACAAGGCAACGTCCACATGCAGAATGAGGCTGTGATGGCTACACGCGTAGGTGTTTTTCGTCAGGTAATAAATTATTGATAGATTGCTGAAAGGAAAATATAGTAGTACGAGTTAATAAAGACTAGATGAATACTTCGCATCGACAAACAAAAATACAAGTAAACAAAAGACACTAGTACCTAACAAGAAGTAGAGAGATGGCTGGTGGAGCATTGCAGTACGTGCAACAAGAGCTCGTCAGCATCGTCCATGGTAAGACACAGCAAGGAGCCCTGCTTCGAATTGCCGAGCACACGCACGACCAGGATGGTCATGGCCTCTTGTAGCCGACATCATCGTCTCTACGGCCTGACTGACTTCTTCCATGGCCAGGAAGCTCATCATTACCAACATGCTCAGCGCAAGCAAGGTTCATTCATTCCTTCCGCCATGGCCGTATGGAAGAGATTCCCTTCATTTTTGCTCGGTGTGCAAGAGGAGTATTGTGTCTATTGAGTTGCATGTACCAACCAGTTCACCCAAAAGCCTAAGCTGATAGGGAAAGGTGGGCAATTCACGTATACTCCAACACTCCCCTCACGTGCAGGCTCCCTCGAGCCTCAAACGTGGAATATTGGAGTGGGCTGGAATTTATTTAATAAATCGCGCCAGCCAGGATTCGAACTCGATATCTCCGGCTCCGATACCATATTGAGTTGCATGCACCAACCAGGTTCACCCAAAAGCCTAAGCTGATAGGGAAAGGTGGGCAATTCACTTATACTCCAACGAGTGTCTAGGGGTGGTAAATGGTCCTACCCAGGAATCCATTCACAAACTAAATAGATCCTTTCACTTTTTAGGTAATGAAAGTGTATCTAGCCCCCTAGTGGGTTTTGGTGAGTTGATTGACAAAACGATTAAATGACTAATATGTTTATTGAGATGATGAGCAGGAATTTAATTGTGATATCTATATGGATCATCATTCACATGCACACTTATGGATATTATTTATATGAGATCATGGATTCCATAAGACGAAGATTTATGTGTATGAAAAACAAGTGAGCATAAATGAAAAAGAACTTGTCTAAAACCTTGTGTATTTTTGTGTTGCACCATCGAGTTCCTGATCCGTGCGGGGCTAGATAGTTTATTATCGGGCTAAAACCTCGACAGACCCATCTTACTAACCCTTCATCATGGCCGGATCGAACGGAAGGGGGAAGGGGTCGGAGAACCTTATTTCTCAAGGTCAACATCGTCTCTACCTCATCGTTGCCGCCAAGAAACGAAGTCTTCATGTCGTCTTGCAACGAAGGTTACCGAAGTTATCACCATCGTTATGACCCTTGCGGGAGCCGCCATGAATCCAAAGACACTTGCCTCAAAGAGGAGAAGGGAACACCCAAATCCCAACACCAATGAATTTGGCATGGGTACACCTAAACTCTACACAAGGACTCAAACTAATACTACTACTAGAGAGAGGGGCCCAAGCTATGGCGGTGACGGTGACGTGCCCTAGGGCTAGGAGGTGGCGGCGTGAGCCCTTGATAGTGTTTCAGGTGTGCCAAATTTTGGCGAGACCGTGGGGGTGTCGATCCAAACAGCCCCAAAACATTTGTATTGTTGCCTTACCAAAAATTAGATCTATTGTTACTATAATATGTGGGACCTATATGCTATTAAATAGTTTTTAGTTGAAATATAGTCAATTGAGATCTAGTTTTGTAGATTAAATTGCAAGGAATATTATGGTGCAATTAGTTTACAAATCAGATACATCATTTAGAGAATATTATCATACAAAAATACTTAGTAGTCTAATAATAACTGCAGCACCAAATTTTGGCGCACGTTTTGCTCAACCGCACCAACACCAACCTTTTGCTGGACTTTGCAGTGAGTGCTATCAAAAATTTCCTAATATTGCCAAATGTTGAACACCCTATTAGGGTGGCCCACTAGCACCTGTAATGTCTCGAGTTCTACTCACAAGCGGAGAAAATTTTTAGATTAGGGTTAAAAGATCCTCTCGCTTCTCTTCGTATCAAAACATGAGATTAAAACAACACTAAGACATATGGAATCTATAGAAACCCACAATAATCGCGGCCCAAATTCTCACAAGGTTACACACAACAATGTAGAAGGGGATTCGAAGTTTTTATCGACCTGCGTTTTTCTTTTACTTTTCTTGTTTTGAAAAAAAAACTAACACAAGGTTGCTATATAGAATCCCGTAGGAAAAATTCCACTTTACTACCTCGTAGTTTCTTCAAAGTCCGGCTAACCCCCGTACTATCCTTTGGTTCGTTTTTCCACCATCGTTTACTTAATTAGCACACTTAACACCTTTGATCGGGTTCCTAATCCCGCTTTGCTAACGTGTGCTAGGATTAGAGTGGAATTACCTCGTGTGATGACATGTGGACTGGTTGACGTGGCAAAGAAATATGTGGTTCACATAACAAGTGTGTGTTGTTCCCTTTGTTTTCCGGCCCTTCCCCTTTTTCTGTTTTCTTCCACATCTCGACACCGGTGACAAGGGCGACAACCACAGCCCAACGAAGGAGGTTGGTCGCGGCGCATCTCCCGCACCTGCCGTCGAGGAAACAAATGTGTGCCCTCTCGATTTCTGCTTTCTTCCCCATCTCTCCCAGTGCTCGAAGTTGTGTGGTGATGATTGGCGCTTGCTAGCATTGATCAACGGAGGTTTCATCGTTAAAGTGGGGTTCCCATATTAAGTGTTTTCCCATATCTTGGTATTGGTATGTATTGCTAGCTAGGGATTAGCAGATAGATTTTTCTATGGTTACTCTGCCGTCATCAATTCCATCTTCGTCGCGGCTGTTTATTGGCTTCGTTCATTGCAATAGACGTCTCTAATCGTGGATAACTGCAGTCTCTAACCGTGGATAGCTGCAATATTTGGAATCAATCTTTTCTGTATAGGACTCACACAAACTACGCATAAACCAGAACAAGACCTGGAACTTGCGCCTCGCACCTCCATATCCGCACCACTACCCATCCACTCCACTACACAAGCGTGCAAGATGAGTGGAACTAGAGGGAAACATGTTTGCTTCCTCGTTGGCAACTCCAGAAACTCTTCGCGGGAAAAGCGCCATCGCTGAGATCGTTGCTGCAACGCACTTCTGCTGGTGGCCAGCATCGAAGCCCTTGTCGCGAGCGTCAAGATGGGAAAGAAAACGCTAGGGGCGGAAACAGAGGTAGGAGCACTCGTCTTCCTTTGCCCACATCAACCAGTCCAGGTATCATCACGTGAGGCAATTTCACTCTAATCCCAGCACACGTCATCATAGCGGGATTAACATCCCAATCAAAGGTGTTAAGTGCTCTAATTAAGTAAATAGTGGTGGAAAAACGAGCCAAAAGATAGTACAGGGGCTTATCCGGACTTTGGGGAAACTACGAGGTACTAAAGTGCACTTTTCCCAATTCTGTATGTATCATAGTCGTGGGTCGAATTGATATTTGGGCCCAGTCCACCTTGTAAAGACCTGGGGTGGCCCAGCCCATTTGAAGAGCCAACGGAACTGACGCGTGGGCTACAATTTGACGGCCTACCTGGCGGGGTGGGGTGCTTGCTGCAGCTGCAGATCGAAGAAGCCAAGAGAAAGCGAGGAGACGACTAGAAGGCAGCGAAGCCAAGAAAGAGAGAGAGAGAGAGAGAGAGAGACAGATCTCCAGAGATGGGCGACGCAGCGGCAGAGTCGGTGGTCGGTCGCGCCGTGGAGGAGGTGCGGTCGGCGCTCAACGAGCACGCCGACGTGGTCGCCGAGCTCTTCGGCCGCGTCTCCACCGAACTGCGCTCCGGCTTCGCTCCCGCCGTCGACTCCTTCCTCGGCTTCTTCCACGCCGTCAACTGGAAGGTCCGAATTATCCCTTTTCTGTGCGTATCGATCTATTCATCTATGAAGGGAATGTACTGGGTGGGGGCAAATCGACTCGTCATTAGTCTAGTTCTGTATAGATGCGTCGCCACCCGGCGACACAAGATTTTCATATGCTTGTGCTTTTGCTTGCACGGACGCCATTCTCTCCCGATTATGTCCAAATAGATAGAAACACAAGCCAAGACTGAATCTTTCTAAGCAGACGGTATGTAGCCATAGACTGCATGGTCTTGCTTCCTTGAGGTTTAGGACTGATCCTGCAGCGGTATTAATCCTCAATATCATAATCTTGCAGCAGCATCAATCCTACAATCTGCTGGTACAAATACATCTGAAATTTTACATTAGCAATGGCATGTGATGGCTCATTCGTTGCCATGTTAGGTTTCAGCTTGTTTCAGATTGCCTATTAGGCGGGCAAACCGTAATGGAATGCACCAAGTTCAGTGTAATGGACTTTTAATTGAAAGCCACTGCGGGTAATTGTTTGCTTGAATGCAGTGTTCTTGTGTGGCTCGTGCCGAACCATGTCTTATCATCTTTGCCTCTTGAGAAATTCATACACTTACCATGTTTCTGTGTGCCAATCTAATATACATTTTCTGCATGCAGGAGCCTTGGTTGATCAGCATCCTAACATTTCATGCAATTCTGCTACTAGTAACCATCATCTCAAGGAGAAACGTCAATTTCCAACTTGTCCTGTCTGCTTTAACGTGTGAGTTCAATTTGTTTTTTATTTTATTTTATTTTACATTCCTACCACCATTGTATAATACAGTGCATTTTTGTAGTGGCACACAGAAATGTGAAAATCATTTTGGTACACATTATGTCATACAGAAATGTGAAAATCATCTCAATATTTGTGCCTGCTTAAACCTATAAAAATATTATTGTGTTAAAGCTTACCTTGATTGCCATAACTCGTGAAAATTCCCACATTTTGCACCAAAGAAATGGTTAATGTGTCCGTTCAACTAATTCAGTATGTGTTGAACAGATGTTCATTCACATTCACATGTGGATCAACTTTTTAAGCATAGAGGTTGTGTCTTCATTTACCTGTTCTTCTCTTTTCGGTGCAGTTTCTGGGGTCTTTCTAGCTGAGAGAATAAACACATTCTTGGGACAAAACTGGAAGAGCTTCTCTAGCCAAAATTATTTTGATCCCCAAGGTCTATTCGTTTCAGTTGTCTGGTCTGGTCCCCTCCTTTTGATAACAATCCTTATTCTGGTAATCAAATTTCTCTCATCCTGTTTGTTCTTTCATTTGGTTCATTATGGGCAACTAATCTTTGCTTGTTATGTAGGTGAATACTCTTGTGACACTCTGCATGCTGATGGTAAAGTGGAAAAGAGCAGAACTCAGGCATCGTGCACGCCAGGCTCGTAATAAGCAGGATTGATCTTAAGTCACATCTATGTATTTGGGTGCTTGGTAGGGCTTTCCTGCCAAAATGGATCTAACCGAGAACAGTTTCGTCACGACATGTTTCTAGAATGAATGCTGTTGGCTTAGGTAGTAGTATTTAACATTTGATTATGTTCAGTTTTGCTCTTGTGGTTCCTAGTTCTCCATCTATTTCTATGTTTTGCTATGTGATTTCTTTGAGTAGTAATGATGTGAATTCGCAATGCTCATTTGTATTGTAGCTTGTTAGTTCATATGACAAACCTTGGAACTGCTCAGGTCCACAAAATTATGATTGTTGATTACTGGAAGAATATTTGTATAAACAACTGAATTTTATCTACTTCTACACTGTTCTGAATCCAGCACTTGATTTTTTTTTTAAAATTTTTTTGGCATCTGGTTCAGAATTATCTGTGGTATCTTTGTTATTTTAGACCAAAAGTACACCCTCTGCTTTATTCAGAGTTTATAGTGGGGATATAGCAGTTTATCCTACAAGCGTATTGAGCGATGTGGTATGTTTAATCTTCTCTGATAATGCTACAAACATTTCAGAGTTTGTTGATGCCATGCATACTCTGAGTTAGCCAATTTCTAAGGGCAAAAGGTGAAAAACAAGAGATTAATAGGTACGATTGAATAACCATTACACGTGATGGTCAGTTAAATGCATGCCTATCTGAACCATAAGAAGGTTGTAATATGTCTCATGAGGAGCAGTCTCGTCGCTACCCTTCTTCAAACTCTTCTATCATAATCAATGGAAGATTTTCTTAGTTCCTATTCGGGTGCCAGTCGTGCCTTTTCCTGCTCTTTTGAAAAATAACACTGGTGAACCTATATATGCATACCACTGAGTGACTGACTAGCCCAGGGAACGGATCTGATTCACACTGATTGTACAATTCAGTTGTATGTGGAGCATTTTCAATTTTCCAGTGGTGCTAGAAATCTCAAAGTTTCTATGCAAACTGCAGAACAAAAATTCAATCTTTTGAAAAACATCCAGTATTAGTGACAAATAGTGAGGGGATGAACCTGATACATCAACCCTCTGCAGCAACAAACCTTGGAGCAGAAGCAAAACAGAAACATTGGGAGCTGATTGGTTGGTCAGCTTTAGTGGGCCTGGCTAGCGATGATAAGACTGATTGGCAACACTTTGTTAAGACACCAAGGTAGGTCCAAAAGCTCTTTCCGTATCTGGATGAATAACTTGGTCCAGCATCTATCCCCGGCAGGTTCTCTGGGTTTAATTATGTCTTAATTGCAACTCTTTGTTAAGAACAATTGCGGTTTGCTACATTCTCCTGGAACTAGATTCGTGACATATAATGCGCTATAGGCACCCTTCATTTAGCTTATCCGATGGATGGATGGATGAATTGAGTAGAAGCATTGCATTCACCAGTTTAGACAGTGACAAGCACAGATAAAAGAAATCAAAACATATATTAGACTAGTACCGACTGAACATACCAGAATAGCAAGACAATGATGAACTGGATATGTTGTTGATCCCGAGGATGATCTCAGGTAGTGGTGGCCCCAAGGAAAATGTATGGCATCATCCACATTCCTCTAACAAGGAGTGCCTGATGGGTGGGCCGAACGTCGTGCTCTTTTTCCTGTCAAACTGAAACTAGCAGGACGGAGGACATGTAGCGTCTGTTCCAAGTATCACAGCCTTGCGGCACAATATAACGGCGCGATATTTTTTTCTTTTATTTGCGCGTGTGTCAACTTGAAGTTAATTTGTCCATGAGCAATAATGTAGACGAATCCAAGGAAGAAATATTTTATTTTTTTATTTGTTTTGTTTCAGAGAAATAAATACCCCACTCTATGTGTTTTGATCATCTTTTTTTAGAGTAAAGAAATTTATTAGCTACATACAGAATGATGATGACAAGAGCTAGATGAAGTCGTCTGTTCTCAAATGCTGCAACACACTAGTATTCAACAAGTCCCTTTCGTTAGTTAGTGGGGTGGTGGTGGTCGCTTGAGGATTACTTAATTATTACTTGTATTAACCGACCAAACAAGCCAAGACGATCGATCGATCGATGTCTGTCGTCGATGAGTCCCTTTCGGTCTCTAGAATCTAAGACGCGCTCGCTGCAGACGCGATCCATCTCCGCCACTTCCCACGCGCGCATGCACTTTTGCAACTAGCTACTAGTTCATCTTTACATCTAGCTAGCTGACTGCTGTTTTAACCCATGCGTCGTCTATAAATAGGTCACCAAATTAAACATCCCCCTATACCAACTTACAGCTATTTGAAGCTCCTTGTAATTAGCTCCGCCCTCTCTACACAGTACTGAAGGTATCTTAATTGTGGTCCTCTTGTACTTATTGCTTTCAACTTTTGTTGATTAGTATTCTCTGTGTCCAATTACACATATTTGATTATGTGAATCGTGTTAATTAATTAGGAAGGGTGAGCTTCATTTACCATGATCCAAGCTTTTTTCCATATAATATATATAGTTCATGAAGTATCCTCCAGCAACATATGGAGAGAGAGAGAGAGAGAGCGTGTGTGTGTGTGGTCAGGACTGCGCCTTGTAGGTGCGCACATGAGAGAGAAGGAAGAAGCTGCAAGTAGAGAGGCAGCATAATATGTACTGGCTAGAGAGAACGACGACCAGTATGATGTTTATATGGCAGCTGGTCGACCGATCTGGTGTGAGTGAGTGAGTGAGAGTAGCCCTGAAGTGCACTCCAAGTCACATGTGTATACTCTACCTTCCTTTGAGAAAAGGCGGTAGCTTTTCCTTGAGTTTCTTTTTCTTGAGCACACACGTACCCTCCACACGAACTAATAGACTGGATCGATCTTATGGTGTGTCTACTTTACTACTTTGGTACACCACAAGCTGAGGGATTTCAGGCATGCCTGTCGTTTGCAAAATCAAAACGTATATTAATCGTAGGTACCTACTAGAGGCTAGAGCGAGCTCTTCAAATGATAACAATATCATATGTGTGTGTACGGGTATAAGTATGGTGCAACTACTGATCAATTAGGTCTCTACCTTTAGGTCTTGTTCACGGTGGATGGTCCTAGCTATTTCTAGGACACGGAGCATTTCTCTCTGCCTCTGCCAGGGCCTCGATCGCTCTTCCTCCTTACTAATCGCATGCTGCTACCTTGTTGGAGCAGAAATTAATCGTCCTCGATCGATCAGCGCAATGGAGGATCAGCAGCAGCAGCAGCAGCAGGCGCCATGCGTGCCGCCAGGGTTCAGGTTCCACCCCACGGAGGAGGAGCTGGTTGGGTACTACCTCGCCAGGAAGGTGGCCTCCCAGAAGATCGACCTCGACATCATCCGGGAGGTGGATCTCTACAGGATCGAGCCATGGGATCTCCAAGGTCTTTTATTAAATATATATATATTTTTTTCTTGATGAAATGAATTCGAATTCCATCATGCATGTGTTGCAATGGATGAATTAATGTTGCATGAATTATTATTGACAATTTCAGAGAGGTGCGGCTACTACGGCGGCGCGCAGGAGGAGGAGCCGTCCGAGTACTACTTCTTCAGCTACAAGGACCGAAAGTACCCGAGCGGCACGAGGACGAACCGGGCGACGGCGGCCGGGTTCTGGAAGGCGACGGGGAGGGACAAGCCGGTGCTGTCTTCTTCGTCGAGCTCGAGGCCGGGAGCCATGGCGGGCATCATCGGCATGAGGAAGACGCTGGTGTTCTACCGGGGCCGCGCGCCCAACGGCCGCAAGACGGACTGGATCATCCACGAGTACAGGCTGCAGTCCAACGAGCACGCCCCGACCCAGGAGGAAGGATGGGTCGTCTGCCGCGCCTTCCAGAAGCCCGTCCCCAACCAGCACCACAGGCACGCCACCACCAGCTACTACAACAATAATGCCTACAGCACCGGCGGCTACTACTACGACAGCCCCAATGCTCGCCTACTAGCATCGTCGTCATCAGCTCCGGCCATCAGCAGCTTACAAGAATCCAAGCTGCAGGTGCACCTCATCGCCGACATGCCGCCGCTCCACAGCCCCGCCGCCCTCGCCCAGAGCTACGACCAACAAGACTCCTCCACCGTCGATTGGAACCTGCTCAGCAGCCTGCTGCCGTCCTCGTCGCAGCTTAATTTCCATCACCATCCCCCTTCTCCCTCTTCCTGCTCCAAGAACGACATCTGATCTGATCCGACCTCCAGTAACTGATTATTAATCGTGTGTTCATGTATTAATCTAGCTATCTTGTACCTACATATATATACAGTGTAATGATGATCATTATTTGAACTGATAGATTCAGCTAGCATTATTAGTCCACCTCATCTTTAATTTGGCCGGTTTTCCATCTATATACATATACGACATTTGTATTCACGGCACATTGCTTATATATATATAATGATCTTTCTCTCCCCTTGTTGTATCTCTTATTCCTGTAGTAAAATATGAATCAGCTTCAGATGGTTATTGTTTTTTCATACCATATGCACGCATGTTTGACTAATTTCAGTGATGTGGTATGGGCAGCTTTCCAGCTGGTCTTTAACTCAGAAAACGTGTTGTTGATAATTAACTCCGACGACATAATAACGTATAAAGTTTGCCAGTGTTCCATATAATTTTGGGGCTAAAAATCTAGTCAAGTCTTCACTGTTAATCAACAAATTGAAACCGATAGCAACTTCCACTACCGGTGCTGCAATGATAGCACGCGGTTGTTCATGCAATGATGGATTTCGATCTTACCTTGATCCTTGTACTTGCTTACATGATTGTTTTGTTCCATTGACGTGGATAGAATTTATTTCATGATGCCTTCAGCAATCGATCCTTATATTTAGCAGCAATAGATAATATGCAGGTTTTGCATGCAATTTGTATATATATATATGTAGAAAAAGTGGGTGGCATGCAATGGAATAAGTGATGCCCAATAATCAAAGGAGAATCGTCATCTAATCTAAATCGCATATGCTAGGAAATTTGCATGCATACATTGTGTTTTTTTCCCTTTAATTTGGTGTGAGTAGTATATGTATGCATTCAGTATTGACATTATATACAACAGCCGAATTGTTTTCTTATTAGTTGCGATATGCAGCTGTTGGTTGTCTCATACATATGAGGATACTGTCTTTTTTTTTCACGAATACGCATGAGAGCTGCATATTATTGTATTTAGAAGGGAAGGGTCAAGATAGCCTGCAACAAACGGAGGATACTGCCTTCACCTTTGGTCAACATTTGTTCTTTCTGGAGGAACAGAGGAAGAGGACACAGTGATCGGAACAGAGGACGGTGGGCCGAAAGGCTGCGGGTCAGCATGTCCATGGGCTAATATGCGGGCCTCCTCGCAACTTTTGATCCATTTTTTTTCGAGATCCCTTTTTCTTCTTTCCATCCTTTGCCATCCGAGAGATTTTGTTCAATGGTGATTTTTGTGGTGTGGAGCAGAAGGCAGGAACAGGTCATATTCAGTCGGCAAAAGATGAACAGCAGAGTGTTCATCTGAGACGCCAAGTTCTTCTTTCTAGTTCCATTATTAAAGTTCTTACTGTATGATTGACTCGTGCCTTCAAATCTTATTTTTTGCAATGAAAAATGCATGACACTGCATATCCTTCTGCCCCCATGTTGCAGCTCTTGTAGTTTATGATGATGGAACTGGCGAGAGACAAATTATGCATATCACCACTGCACAAAAACGTTTGCACACTGAAAAAAAAAGACAGATATCTCCATCAACATTCGTGTCAAAAATTTAGTTTGCACAAATAAATTACTAGCTGTTCTGTGAATCTTGATGGTACCTATATAGCTCAAATAAATTACTAGCAGTTTGCACAAATCATATGATTGGAGCGGCAAGGGTAGGCGATAAACAAATCGTGAGCTGCACCGCCCAGTGATGTTGACACTGCTCTCAGTCGCACACAAGGAGTCATCCGTCCACCGTCCTCAGTGTCTCTCTCTCTCTGTGTCCCTAACCTCTCTCTGAAGCAATAAGCATGAGCCTCGGCGGCGGCGGCGGGCTGAGCGGGCCGGATTCCCGCGTGGAGACCATCTCCCGGCTGGCGCAGTGGCGCATCGACACCTTCGGCCCCTGCTCCTACCGCCGCTCCGAACCTTTCAAGCTCGGCATCTGGAACTGGTTGGTAATCCACCAATTCAATCCGTTAAATCTTTTTCTTTCTTTGGCGACAACACAACAAATCCGTAAATTCTGAATTGCCACACAACCTCAGCTGTCTCTTCTGATTGAAGGTGCAAATTGCTGCAGGTACCTGTCCGTGGAGAAGAGCAGGTCCATATATGTCCGCCTCTTCCCGGAGCCCGGTCGGGTGGCCAAGGAGCAGCCGCCGTTCGCGCGCTTTGTTCTCCGCGTGTCCTGGGCTGGCCCGCCACGCCGCTCTTCCGTTTCCCCTGGTAATTATTTCTGCATTCTAGATCGGTAAAGATGGAACCTTTTTGCTGACGAATTTTGGTGCATCAATGCGGTTCTTGTTTCTGTATTAAGTAGCAGTATTAGTCTATGTGATAGATCACTCTGTCTTTATGAACCGATATTGTGAGACTTATTACTTGATTAACCAATCATTTTGATGATGGCTATTGCCTTATTGGCAAAAAAAAAAAAATCATTTCCCCATATGCAAGTTTAAGAATCGACAATCACTGGCTACATATTCTAATCCTGGCTGTAAGTAAATAGAAAACTTAAGTTTCAAGATTTTCTTTTCTTATCCTCTTACCTTGTGCCCCTGGAATTTCAGTTAACAGTGTCATATGGATCTTTATAATCACATGGGTTACCCAATTGATATTAGCAGTGGAATAATCAGATAGGTCGCTCTTCAGTGTCAGTTTGTCAGAAGAGAAAAAAACTCTCTTGTAGCTACTTCTTGAAGAATAAAGAAAGGTGTGTTGTGATTGTGTTACTGTAACCGAGTATTCTAATATCTCTAATCTTGAGACACCTATGAACCCAGAAAATATCGTGACAATTTCGTGATGTTGGCTGCACTTGTGTAGTTGCATCCTTGATGAGAAATGTATATATTCCACTCTGTTTGGCAGGCATTCTTAGCCTTCTGTTGATCGGTCTGTTTCTGTTATCAGTACAAAATCACACCGATAAATTTTGAAAAATAATAATAATTATATATGAAGAACGCCTTATGGGTTTCACTGTTAATGTTTGCCATTAGCTCTTATTCTATATTCTCTAGTCTCCTTTGTGGTGTGAAACTAGGACTATTTATTCTGATAACACTCTGAATTTTTCTTGTTATGAAAATGTATGTGTACTCCCTTGCTCGCAGTTTCTTACTCTCTTTCTTTTATGATGTATAGTGCTTGAGCACCTTCTCCGCAGCAGTGAGGACTTTGTTTGGCAAGTTGATGTGATGTCCCATGGTCGTTTTACAATTGATGTTGAGTTTTTGGACTTGAGGATAGCCACTAACAATGCAAGTACCAGCATCTTTTTGTTCCTTTTACTTTCTAAAGACTTTGGTTTTTCTTTTCTGTAATATTTTATATGCCCCTTAAAACTTCCATGAGTATAGGTTATTGGAAGTCCAACTTTTAGAACATATGCATGGTCTTAATAATATGCTTACTTTTTTTTTGTCTAATATGTTCACAGGCTACAGAATCATCCTCATCGATTTGGCCGAGTGAAAGCATGGTGCTGAACATTGCTAGTAAGAGCACCCTGGGATGTCTGTCCCGCATGCTTTCAGAGTCTATCCATGCTGATGTTACCATCACGACGACTGATGGTGTCCTTAAGGCCCACAAGGCGATCCTTGCAGCATGTTCACCCGTCTTTGAGAGCATGTTTGTGCACGACCTCAGGGAAAAGGAATCGTCAACAATCAACATTAACGACATGTGCTTGGAGTCTTGCTCAGCTCTGCTTGGCTTCATTTACGGGACCATCAAGCAAGAGCAGTTCTGGAAGCACCGCCTCTCGCTGCTTGCTGCAGCGAATAAGTATGGCATCACTGACATCAAGAACTGCTGTGAGGAGAGCCTGCTGGAGGATATAAACTCTAGCAATGTCCTTGAGAGGCTTCACGTCGCGTGGTTGTATCAGCTCGAGAGGCTGAAGAAAGGGTGCTTAACCTACTTGTTTGTGTTTGGAAAGATTTATGATGTGAGAGATGAGATCCACAGCTTCTTTCACCATGCGGATCGGGAGCTGATGCTGGAGATGTTTCAAGAGGTGCTCAGTGTTTGGAAGCCGATATGAGCTCTTGGAGGTCCTTCCGAAGCTTCTGATGCTAGTTGTTGTTTTCAGTTTTATTGCTATACATGTGCAGTGCATAGGAAGCTTAAGGTGGTTGTGTATATAGTGTACAGATCTGTGAGGAATCTGTATAGCAGTTTAACTTGTTCAGCATCATGGAGACCTGAAGTTCAGAGCCACCTGTATCTTGCAGTTTGCTTGTGATTTGAAAGTAACAGGGGATATGCTTCCGTGTATATTTGGAGGCAACTTTTGTATACCATATACGGCTCTTAGTACTGGAGAAATGGTCTTGGATTGGGTAGGTGCTCGTTTATGATTTGTTGAAATTGTACTCGTTTCTTTTGGTTGATGTGTCATCATTGGTCTGGTACATTATTGAGTACCTGGGATGGTTAGCTCAAGAAACCTGGGAGTTGGCTCCGTCAATCAGGATGACTGCGATGATCTGGGAACATTTGGAACCGTTGAAGACTAGATGATTGAAGATGGACAGATGCTGTTCATACATACAGGTGTCTAGCATGGTTTGAAGTATTCTTTGAGACACGGAAGGCACTCGGAAGGCAGGTGGCTTCTTAGAGGTTGATGGAAGCGCGGCGGAGAAAGAACGTGCTCTGGCGGATGAATACATAGTACGGATTGAAGGTCCGACGAGTTCTGCATAAAAAATAATACAAAGTAGGTAATCCATGAGGGTTACGCTGATGTAATGCCTCCGCGTTGAAAGGTTGCAGCTTCAGACTCGTTCTCTTCAGAGAAGGGTGAGTTGAAATTTTTAGTTTCTCCGCGTGCTCAGTTTAGAAGCTGACACGACTTGGCTCACATATTTTTCCTTGAGAACATTTGCGCCGGATGGACAGATGTTGTTTTGCTGGATTAATTAATTATTAGTAGTACAATAATTTGTTGTCCAGCTAACAAACCAGATACCACGTCTCTCCTTCAACAAACTATTACTAGTATATACTAGTAGTAGCAATTTAGTACATATTAGTTAAGAGATCTCATTAGTTAATCCACTTCTCTCCTTCATTAGGCCAGGCCGCCATTCTTCGTCCCACCAAAGTCCCTTCCTTTCTCCTAGCCAACCACCAGTAGCAGCCTGCTGAAATGAAATCCATATCCCGGCTGCTGCTCTCGGCGGCCGTGGTCGCCTCTATGCTTTTGCGGCTGCGGCGGCGGCGCAGGTGGGGGACACGTGCTCGTCGGACGGCGGCTGCGGCGCGGGCCTTCACTGCAGCGCCTGCGGCGACGGCGGCGCCAAAATCTGCACGCGCGCCAAGCCCATCGACCCCGCCACGCATGTATGAACTCGCCATTGTTGTTGACGAATCCCTTCGCCCCCATATCTCAATCCTCCTTTCTGAATTGCAGGGCACCGGCCTTCCGTTCAACAACTACTCGTGGCTCACCACGCACAATTCCTTCGCCCTCGTCGGTGCCCCTCCGCCACCGGCGTCGCCATCATCTCCCCCGCCAACCAGGAGGACACCGTCACCGCGCAGCTCAAGGTACTTCATTCCTTCCTCCGACTAGGTCGCCGGCGCAGCGTGGGGCCAACGTGTCAGGCACCCGACACTGTAACGTGCGTCCAAGCCCTTCCCGTATCAGTAGTCCGGCCTGCCACTACCAACGTATAAAATGCGCTACGGTTGATAATAAAAATGACATTTTGGCTCCCATTTGCCACTCAGTGATGACTGATGAGGCATCTTAGAAATGCTCTTACTCTTCTTCCTGCGAGAAGCAGAGTTTTTCTGAATTTTATTCTGAACATAGCTAGTAAGTCGTTTGCCAATTCACTTTTCAGTTCAGACTTCATGTCTGCGTGTCCACAATGCAATTAATCTTCGCTTTTCTCACCATTGCGAAAAATAAAAAGCCGGAAGGTTATACCTTTTGCCTTTGGGAGGAATATTATCACCAAATTTCACAGTGGAAGGTTGCACACCAAACAAAAGAACAACTTTTGGCACTTCACACATGCTACTGGAATATTACTGCGACTCAATAGCTTTTCTACAAATCAATATGCCTTTGCCATGCTTGTCTTCAAATTACTATGCCTTTGCAGATCAGTAGCTTTTTTCAGCACTTGTTTCTTTTCTTTCACTTTACATTTTGCATAGTGCATATACATCTGCTCCCTGGTGCTGAACTATTTTATGATTGAATCATGTGCCCATGTGGGCTATTCATTTTTACTAGACAAACCCCAATGCCAATGATACATACAGTAGCATTCATGCCTCAACAGCTAAAGTAGCAATGTTTGTGTAACCCTCAAGGACCTGCCTTTGCTTTGTCTAGTTGCCACCTCACAGAGATTCTTGTAGGTATGGTACTGACCTTAAATTAGTGCTCAAAATACCAGGCACTGCGTAATGGCATACCTGATGTTTGATTGCAGTCATGCCCAAACCCCAGGCACCACCACCTTTGGCGCGATTTAATTTTTCAAAATTGATTTTCTTAAGGTGTGATATCCTCAAAATTAAAGGAAAACAATATAATAGATTAAAGACAATTACTGTTTGACTTCAGTGTTCTTCATACAAACACAGGGAGCACAGCTAATAAGAATAGAGAACATGTTGGGAATGATTTGATGTAAGTTAGGACTGATATCTCGTTCATGATTTGTCTTTGGCTTCTACCTAACTAATCAAACCAGGGTGGCACCCACTATATTCAAAAGAAAAGGCAAGACCCTACTTATTAGTTGCTAGTTTGATTGCTTCGTATTGTCAAACAAGCCTCTCAAAAATCATTTCCAGTTCAGGAAATATGCTGTGAAGGTGTTATTTGCTTTTGGTCTTAAGAAAGCGTAGGCCTCACACTTTCATAAGTTATCATGTCACACTATCCATTATCCTTAAAGTTGGTTGTCTGGATTGTGAGATTTGTTGGCAACGATATTGCACTGCCTTGTTGCTATGTTGGTCTTGTAGACAGAAGGTAGTACTGTTATTCGGTTTTGACAGTGACATTCAGCTGAAGTAATCAAAGAAGCTTAACCATCATGTCTAAGACTCTGTTAGACCACCCTCCAATATGTCACAGAAACATCCTATGTTTCTGATACGATAATTGTTCCTGATAGCTGGAAAGCTTAAAGAACACAGATTAAGCCAACACGGGGCCCTGCTGCTGTGAATATACCACCCATTCTTTTAGTGAAATTACATAGATTACTTCAAAGTTCAAATTACATTTCATCCATAAGTTGCTTACCAAAGTGAAATGTATTCCATTTTGCAGCTATTAGATAATTTTCTGGTTAATTACTGACCCTTGTTATTTAGTGCTGTGCTACCAGAGCTTTTTGTATCTTTGTGTGTTACTTTTAAATGATAACCACTCCTCAGAGATAACACTTGATTATGTGCAGAATGGTGTTAGAGGCTTGATGCTTGACACCTATGACTTCAATAACGATGTCTGGCTATGCCACTCATTTGGTGGAAATTGCTACAACTTCACTGCCTTTGTAAGATTACCAAATAAATATTATCTTCTACCATGCAAAGTACTTTTGTCTTGTAACTCTGATATTTAACTCTTGCAATTTTTCCCTTTTTTTTGCACAGCAACCTGCCATTAATGTCTTAAAAGAAATTCAGACATTCCTTGAAGCAAACCCGTCAGAAGTAATCACAATTTTTCTGGAAGACTACACTGCTTTAGGGTCCTTGCCAAAAGTATTTAAAGCTTCCGGCCTTATGAAGTATTGGTTCCCAGTGGACAAGATGCCAAAGAACGGTGGTAACTGGCCCTTGCTCAAGGACATGATCAGCCAGAACCAGCGCCTTGTAGTCTTCACGTCAAAGAAATCAAAGACGAGCGAGGGAATTGCATACGAGTGGAACTATGTAGTGGAAAACCAATGTAAAGCTAGAGTGCATGCTTGGTTACATTAGCCTGCAAAGTTCTGATTCTTAGGAAATTATTTCTGACAGCAATTCTGTTTTACCCATGCAGATGGAAATGATGGTATGATGGAGGGTAAATGTCCCAATCGCCAAGAGTCTCCGGCCATGGATTCCAAAAGCCAGTCCCTTGTTCTGATGAACTTTTTCACCACTGACCCAAATCCAGCTGGTGTTTGCACAAATAATTCAGCACCACTTGTTAGCATGTTGAAGACCTGCCATGATGTTTCGGGCAATCGGTGGCCCAATTACATCGCTGTTGATTTCTACATGGTATGGTGCATCTATCTGGATGCAATTTTTTTGAGAAAATTCCTTATGAACCATCCAAAATTATGACTTCCCTTATGAACCATCATTTTAATTTTTCCTTCCCTTGAGAACCATTCTAGTGACCAGTTAGGCCAATCTTTTATACAGTAACACCTTAACCTCCTTGTGACCCAGATCTGGTCAGCCTAGTACTCTAGTTTTTTTGTCTTGTTCATGCTCCAGGTAGGTTGATTGTCTTTGTGAATCAGTTTCTGTGTTCAGGAAAACTATTGTTTTATGATCTCATTCACTATCACGATTGCACTAACTAGTGCGCCTATTCAGTGGAGAGTCTAGATTGAAACTACCTTGAGCTTAACCATTAGCGTGTGTCCTCTTCTTGCTTTAAGCAGGTTTGTAGAAGCACATGTGGGTTAGTTCTTTGTATAGATCCCTCTTATTTGTGGCCATCTGCAAGGATTTCCCCAAGCAGTCGCATTCTCAAAGCCTGGCCAAGCAGCATGGTCATCGTAATCAAGCTTATCTCCAAGCAGTTGTGTATTTTTAGTTCTTTGCATCATGGAGATCCTTGTATCTTGACGCGCACACAAAGCTCGATGTTTTGGTGTCTACAGCATAGTTTTCATTCAAGAAACTCAAATATACACAACATGGTGTATCTGGAATGAAATGAATCGATGCATATTCACGCAAAAAAAAAAACAATATACGAACTGCAGGTTTGTCAACTAATGCGAGGATGGTTTATAGGGGAAGCAAAAAATTAAAATGATGGTTGATAAGGGAAGGCATCGTTTTGGATGGTTCATAAGGAATTTACTCAATTTTTTATGGTCATGTTGTTTTGACACTACTTAAACTCTGGTGTTCGATGGTGCAGAAAAGTGATGGTGGAGGAGCTCCCTTGGCTACTGATATGGCGAATGGCCATATGGTTTGTGGGTGTGACAACATTGCGTATTGCAAGGTAAGTACCTGTGGCATTTTGCACTAGCGTGGCCTCAACTGCATATGCTAATTCTGTGCTGGCAATCCGAGGTTCAGGCCAATTCGACATTCGGTACCTGCATGATACCACCACCGGCACCACCCAAGGCGAAGTCTGGCACTGGTGGCTCAAAATCAGGCGGCGACTCCAGTGCAGCAATGCCCCAGTCTCACCTATCCTGGCAATGGAGCTTCTTAGTCGGACTGGCTTCTTTGGTTCTGTCTCTTCTCTCGTAAAAGCAGAACCTTTTGAGCTAGTGTTTGGTCTGTCTGGGTGATCCATTTGAGTCTTAGGCGGGCTGTTGTAACATTGTGATGGAGGCAATTTGATTTGATTTGGAGCCTTGATGACCTTGAGGCGTGAGCTGAGTTGTATATTTGTTACTGAGATATTTAGAATGGATTTTGTTCTTGCTTATATGTGTTTCACTTTCAGAATATATGTTAGGTGTAGAATGGCCGTTTAATCAAACATGAATGCTCTTCGTGTGCCAGAAAAGAGTGCATGTGCTGTTTTGCAGTCGTTGCCTTTCTGTTACAGAATAGCATCAAATCGAGCACATATTCCAATCTTGATGATTGTCCTTTACATACACCCTTTATCAAAATATATTTGTAACCGTGTTTCCTTCAACGAGTCCATTACGTGCGTGGAAGTTTTAGTGTAAAAGAGACCAGTTTCTGTCGCATGGTCTTACGTGCAGAGAATAAGGGATCGTATGCTGGTTTTGCAGATACACGCACGGCAAATCGTCCTGGAAACTGTTAGGGGGCATGGCACTTTACCAGATAGACCGGTGTTCTTCCAGTCAAAAGAAGGGAAAAGGAGACAAATCTCTCTCAAGAACCTCGCATTCTCTGGATCCAGAAAGTGAAAAACAACACTAACTTTGTGCAAATTACATTCTGTTCATTCAGAACTCAAAATTTCTTTTAGTCCTTAAAAAATGTGATAGTACATCATTTTCTGATGCATGATCCTTGCTCCATTTGTTCAAAGTACTTTCATTCTTTACAAAAATTTCCTGCAATGATGCATGCGTGGTCCATTCCAGAGACACTACAAGACAAGATGGCTGCCGACAACAATAATTATCGGAGAAAATTACCTACGTACTTCATTAATCATTTCTACAAAATAACAGAATATTCTTATGTTCATACGCACATTAAGGCCCCACCGTAACGATACCATGAGCTGATTTCGTTTGCTAAAACAAGAAACAGGTTAAGTTTTCTAAAAGAATGAATAGAATACAAGGGAGGAGAATTTCTTTTTGAAAAAAAAATACAGAGAAAGTGCAGGAGGAGAGCTTTCGTACTCGTGCATGCTCAAGAAAGAGCCGGGCAGCCGGGCAGGGATAGGAATACGATACCTTCTCCCAAAACTATTTCCCCTCAAAACGAAAATCAAGATTTTGAGGTTGCCAGCCAGCCTAACTGAGGTCACTCTTGATTCTAGTACAAAAACCGTCACCGACGAGAGGAACTTGCGGTGGTGGCATCCCGCTTCCGTGCCCTCCTCTTGTCCCCCTCCCCTACGCCGGCGGCCATGGCCACCAAGCAGCGGCGGGTGTACCAAGCCTGGAAGGGCAAAAGCGTGAGATTACATCCGGCATGATCCCCACATCTTTCTCTTTTCTTAAATTTCGCAATTTTAATTTCTTGGTCCGAATCACTGGTAATTCCTGGGATTGACTTTATCCGTTCTCAAACCCGTGATTTTTGTCCTTTCTGCTCTGGTGCTGAAGATAATTTGGACTTCTTGTATCGTACATGGCTATCTAATTTATGTCATTTGCAAAATATAATTACCTAATTTATGTTTGTATGTTTCTTAGCGAGGCTGGTGGCCTTGGTAAATGAACTACCTTGTTTTTTCCCTAAGAAGATAATCCCATCAAAGGCTAACTATTTTCTAGCTATTCTTAATGCGAATCTAACCAAAGGTAATCTTGCTTAGAAGACAATGTACAAGACTTGTGACACAACATTTCATTGACTCTGTTAATTGATTTCTTAAGTTGTCTTTGGCGTTCAACTGTTGTATTGTGATATTCTTTTTAGCACTTTTTTTAATTCAGAAATTAGACTGCGGTACAATATTTTTTGGTCGTCATGGACTCATGGAGGTGCCAATTGTAGGGTTTTGATGGCTCAATGAGTTAAAATGTTATATCAAATGTTTAAGAAATTGTCATGCATTTTCAGTCTGTTAGTACTCTGTTCCTTGTGATGTCAATCAATAACTTCATATAGCTATCAGATGTTTCAGTAACATATCTCTTTGTTCAGATAATCTTGTGTGGTGGGAGGTTGATCTTTGGACCAGATGCCAAGGCCACTCTGCTAACTTTCTCCTTAATCGTGATCCCTGTTGTTGTCTTCTGCATCTTTGTGGGGAGGCATCTTATACACATATTTCCTGCATATAATGCAGGGTATGCAATTCTTTCTGTTACTATAGGCCTTACAATTTATGTGAGTAACCCTTCTTTTCCTATTTACTGAATATTGTGTTATAGTCCTTGCAAAATATGTGCCTTATTGTCACCCATCAATATAACGCGTTCATTCCTTCCAGTTGGACAAAATCTCTTTATATGTTCGGTAAAAAAAATCTCTTTATATGATTAAAAAGATATATGCTATAGTAGTTAATGATCTTATAACCCTGAAATCTGTGTACTCTCCAAGAGCTTTAGTACTGAAAAGAAATGAAAAATGGTCTCCTTTTCATTTGAAACTATACTGAGGAAAGTATACTCGACATATTGTAGTTTTTGCTAGGTGACATGCTATTTGGCATTAGTATGGGGCTGAAAGGATTGCGTCGAAAAGTTCTGTGGGGTTGAAAGGAACCTCTGAAACTATTTTTAGCTTTAACTAACACAGTACACACTACAGTGTTAGAAATGTTATTCGAATTATGTGCCTGCGAACAACCAATTGGAACACTGGTATTTCCTTTGTTTTTTTAAAGCATCTGTTGATACTTTGAGCTACGTTTCAAAATGTTGATGATCCCTTTTTAACATTCAGAAATACTCACTTCATGTATGTATATAACCATGCGCCTAGACAGTTGACATTCATACTTTTCTCTTGCATGTTAATGTGTCCATTCAGCAGGTATTCTCCAAAATTACTCTAAAATATTGTGTGACTTTGTCTTGTCAATATTTATTTCATGTTATTTTCAAACAAGTGCCACCAAAATCATATTATCTTCTGTAAAACCTGATTGCTAGGTACTGTTACTGCTCTTCCTTACCTCATCTCAAGATCCAGGTATTGTACCACGGAATTCACACCCACCTCTGGAAGAGTTCTCTCATGATGCCTCAGCTCCACATGTGATTCGGTTCCCAGTAAAAGAGGTTATGGTCAATGGTGTCCCTGTGAAAGTGAAGTACTGTGAAACTTGCATGATATACCGCCCTCCCCGTTGTTCTCACTGCTCCAAGTGTGATAACTGTGTTGAGCGCTTCGATCATCACTGCCCTTGGGTTGGGCAATGTATTGGAGAGGTCAGTATGCTGTTTATTTATCTCCTCAAAAGGAACGAGCCATGGAGTGTTTCTGTAAATAGAAGCTTAGGCTTATCTGAGTTTTTTCCCCTTTGCAGCGAAACTACCGCTACTTCTTCTGTTTTGTTTCTTCTGCAGCAGTTCTGTGTGTCTATGTATGTGCAATGTGTGCATTGTACATCAGGATTCTCATGAGTAGGGGTCATCATTCAGTGTGGAAGGCAATCAAAGAATCTCCGGCATCACTCGCCATCATGGCATATTGTTTCTTTTGCTTCTGGTTCGTTGGTGGTCTCACTGGGTTCCATTCTTATCTTATTGCAACAAACAAGGTTAGCCCTACAAGTCAAATTTCTGCCGAATAAAATTGGAGCATAAACTGTAGCTATGCTTAGCTTGGTAATTTTGAAATATAATGAATACAACAATTATCATTGGAAATTTATTCAGAGTTGGGAAGACAACATGATATGTCAATATCTACTAGTACTAAATGAGTTACTGAATTTCAACAATTTTATTTATTGTACTGAATTCCTTTTTTTCTGAAGACAACATATGAGAATATCAAGTACAAGTATAATAACCACCCTAACATTTTTGACCGTGGTTGCGTGCACAACTGCCAAGAGTTCTGGTGCACAAAAAGGAAGCCTTCTAGGATCAACCTAAGAGCTATTGTTCAAGAGGAACATGACGTAGCACAACCACAGATTAGCTATTCCCATATCCAGGAAGATGATGCACCCCACCGTCCACGAGCCAAAGTTGAGGATGATCTAGAGATGGGTCTCCAAATCCTGAAGACCTCAAAGCGCCGGGCAGATGAACTCAGTGATGACGAGTTGGATGCTGGAAGCAATGGTGTCAGATATAGGACACCAGATTCAGATACTGAGATACCTGTTATCAGAGTCGAGACCTCCTCAGAAGTTAGGGATCGGGACTTGTTGGTTGGTACTGCCCAACCTTCATCTTCTGAACAGGAACAACAACCTGGCAACCTTTGTTGATAGTACATGAATGTCTATATTCAATGAAATGTTGTCCTTGATGATTTTCGTGTTGCAAATACCAACATTCATCAGGGCTGTGAACGTTGGATTTTACGACATCTGTTGGCTGTTGTCTTCGGCCATCTCTTTCTGTGATTTAGACAGCTGCTTTGCTTGATTAAACATAGGACTCCACGTGTAAAATCCCCTGTTGTTCAGTTTCTGAAGGTTTATAGAGTTTAGGAATTGGTCAAAGTTCTTCAGTAAGAGTATGAAGGCTATTGATTTCTGATTGTACATAATGTTGCATGAGTGCATGACGGTGTGATCCTTTTCGCTGGTTTCTTTGCAATGATTTCTTTTAAAATCATAAATAAAAGGATTTCAATATACATTTAAAAAAAGAATAGATCATGGCTCGTATTCTGGATTTAGAACTCTTGTAGAAGACTGTTACAAGTGGAACTCTTGTAGAAGACTGTTACAAGTGCTTGGATATGTGAAGGAACACATAACGAGTCCCAGGAACGAAATACTTCCTCCATGGCTCCATCCCATAAAAGATTGTATTTCTAGCTAGTAGCCATGCACCTGGACACTTGTGTAAGGGACGAAGTGAGTAATTTAAATGTATACTCCGTAGGCACATCACAGTAAATCTAAATATTGGTGCTTTGAACCTGAACTATAAATATCAAATCAAAGACTGAAACCATCAAGAAATTGAAACTTGCAAGACTGAGGTAATGTCTGTTGTTTCACTGTTACACAACTTACAGACATGAAAAATGTACGACGTGCCTGCACCTCAGAAGACTTTTATGGTTACTAGAGATAACAAACAACTGACTCAGCACATCAACAAACTACACTACCACAAACACATGCTATAAATACTTAACACACAAAGATTCCATACTACAAGTCTGTTCTTATTTCTAACCTATTCACAGGCCAACTTAGAGTCGAAGCTAGTCAAACAAATGGCAAAAGCTTGGAATGCTGAGAGCGGGTACCGATAGTCCATGGTGAACATATCACTGGCAACCTTACCAAACTGCAGGATCACCTTGTCATGATCAGAAGTTGAAGATGATGAAGGCTGAGTTTGCTGCTGGGCTTCCTGTGAAGATTCTGAGGACACAGCATCTAGCTGTGGGGCACCTATCAACTGGAAGTTCTTAACGGAAGCCACTGTCACCCGACCACGGAAGTTGAGGCACCAGCATTGCAATTGCTCGTGCCACCTTGGCTCTTTGTTACGGAGAACAAGAGGCCTCTCCTTAGCATGCCCATCCTCATTGTGCTGGGCCCCTCCACTTATTTCTGAGAAGCGAGAGCTGCTGAAGTCCAAGGAACGGTCTGTAACTGAGAATCTTGAGCTGGCAGAGGTGTTTGCACTGCGAAAGGATTCTTCGAGTGAAGATGAGCCAGGGAGGAGGAGCTGGTTGGGTTGACCAGGCACCACACCTACAGGTTCCACCGCAGAGGCTGGGATGGAATGCATTGTGCAATTCATACGCCTAGGTCCCCTTGTGCCAAGCACATTTAGCTCATATTTCACACGGGCAATGGGGTAGCTACCAGTGGGTACCTTTGGGGAAACCCTCCTAGAGGAGATTCGACGGCTGCCACGGCTACAAGAGACAAGGCCCCCAGCATTGTATGACGGTTGTGTATCATATACAATGAACTTGGTGCCGAGAAAATTTGACCTGTTGGCACTACAATGTCAGGTACAAATATACATACTATGCCAAACTGAAGTCATCATAGGTTGGGTGGAATATATAGTTAAGTAGGGTACTTCACCTCATTTTTCCGACATAACCATTACTTGATCGTGATATATTTTTAGGATCCACAGAAATTATATACTCGGTATATGTAGTACGACGATTCCTCTTAGCTGCTAGCAAAAACTTTCCATTCTCGCTGAGCACAGCTACATGATTCAAAACATATTAAGACATGGTATCAGCAACTTACTCGCTGAAGTATCAAAAACCAACTCTGTCAGTATCACATCATAAATTTGTTCAGACTAAACATTCATCAGATATGAAAGTGAATATTTCTTATGAAACTGAATATTTACAATTTTACATGCAGACTCATTTACTGATTTCCCCCTGGACTATAAGCTAAAACTTATGCTATATAAATCTTTGTTACAAAAGGGTATCATACTATGTTATTTAGTTGATATACAATATTCACGAAAGCCATATGACATAACACCTTTGTTTTCCACCAGGTCTCAGTTGGAAAGTTGGAAAATTAACAGTGCAGATGCTGTGAGATTCGACATTTTTCATTTTCATATATAGTAATGACAGCAGAAAGAGGATTTTGAATTTTCATGACATCCTTCTAACTGTATGCTTAGCAGGTTATTATTAGAAGCGGTGCACATGCTTACCAGGACTAAGACATAGGTACAGATAATATGTTAATGTCGATTTGTCTCTTTTTATAAAGCATTGGATTACTCCGTCTCTAGGTCCCGGCTGTATATGAAGAAAAACAAAACAATGTTAGACAAGTGCAGAAATTTGTAAGTGCAGAAACTACTTTCTATTTGTCAGCATATAGATAGAAATTACTCAGGGTCAATACTTGCAAACAGTTATTATCCCTGAGCGCATTTACTTCTCACTTTTGACTTTGGCTCGGGGTGAGGATACGTTATAATATGAACAAACTGAAAAGTGTACATGTATTCGTGAGATATTAAAGATGTCAATAGTATCAACTATTTACAAACAGAAGAAATTGCCTTTGTAATACGTTGACAGCTGACCTCCTAATATTATTTCATTGTGATTGTACTATACTATCCTTATTATTTCAGACATTTAAAGAGTATAAACAATCAAATGGCACTAAAAATAAAAGAATGAAATAGATAAGTTCTGATTCTTTGCTAGTGGTTAGTGAATTATTGTCTTTACCTGTTTAAGCGACACTGGAAAAGTGAGTTTACCACAAAACTCCGGGCTTGGTACTATATCCTTGCATATCTCTCTCCATGTTCCGCAGACCGCCGCACAAGCAACAACATCTTTGCGGGAGGGCCAGGTGCTCTCACCTTCCTCTAGTCTTTTCATAACATCACGAAGCAACTCAGGAGGAAGACCAACCCACCTGCTTTGATCAATTACTACAGGTCTATCGCGCAGCTCGCTCAGAGATCCAACAGACTTTCCCCTGTGATGACCAGACAGACCGGGAGACCTGAAATTCTCACCTCAAAACTCCGTCTTGATAAGCTACCAAAGCCATCCCTAACATCACGGAATATGTTGCGAAAGGACATGTCCAGTGAAAAGTCCAACCAGAAATCCACCAAATATCCTGTGGTAATGAAGATCTTCCAACTTAGCTTGTTACCACTGCACATGTAAAAGATAAAGCTTCAGATAACTTCTGGTATTCTACAATATATATAAAAAATAGTCACTCCACAACCACCACGGACGATGATTTTGGTTATGAACAAATGAATCATGTGAGATGAAGTCAGGCATGTTCCAGAGAACACCATTCCCACTTGACAAGTCTAACACAATATACAAATTCAGTGGGGTACCATTTAACTACTTGTTCTTGTCTCACACTTAACACAAGATCAAAAAAATGGGCAACCTACCCTCTGATGGTGAAATATCAACCATGATTGCTAATTAAAAGCCTAACGAAATCATACATTCACTTTCAGGGTGTGAAAAAAATCACAGCCTTTTGCAGGTAATAAGATTTTACCCTTCCTATCCCGAAAGTTATTGTGAATAAGTACAAGATCTGTAAAATTTTACAGAGTTCTGCTTTGACTTAGATCACTAAAAGGGTTTCGTAGTTGAACAAACGAGTATTGGAAAGGTGATGTAAAACATTTGCAATATGCACCACAAGCTGAGGGCACGAAAGGAGGGGGAACCTGGAATGAACAAGCAATTTCCTTGTAAAAGTGCAGAATTAGATGCAAAGTCAAAGCTATAATGCGAGGGGCTGAAGCAATCTGAAAAGAAACATGAATCATACCGTACCCAAATCGAGGTCGTCGACCTAATCACAAATAGGACACAGAATCCGCCGCCAAGATTCGACTTTTACACACAAAGCAATCGATTATTGCAGGGAATCAGCAAAAGCACTCAGCTTGCACACAGAGACCTCCCGAATTTTTTTCTTCCAATAAAAGCTTGATGCTCCGGATTACCTTCCAATTCGCCTGATTTCTCGCCTGAAACTTGGAAAGGCACGACTTGTGATCCAAAACTTGCGAGGTTTTCGGCAAAACGAAAGATAGGGACGCACTAATCGCCGTGGTGAGTGGAGAAGAGATGGGTTCGCGGAAGGGAAGAGGAGAGACACAAGTCAAGGATAGGAAGGAACGGAAATGGGGAACGCGGGAGCTGACGAGGAAAAATTGCGAAGACAGTCAAACAGAGATGGGGAAGCAGAACACTGATGACGGCTAATTTGAGAACATGCTAGTTACTTGAAAATGAGCTAAACGTATTGTCCTAAACTTAATGGAAATACTAAAAACATACTTAGTATTTCATTTAAGTGATCCAAATCCATACAATTAGATGTATATAATTATATATTTAGTTTTATGTCTCATGCATCAGCGCTGGTTAATTAAAAAAACGATAATCAACATCAATAATTAAATTGGGAAGGAGTACATAAAAAGCATTAGGAATTCTTGTATCTAGTCAAGTGTCAATGTCTCGAATATGCATTTAATTCTTGAGTGAAGGAGTATATTCTTCTCTATCTTTGCATAAACTATGAACTTGATTATTGACTAGATACCTAATGTCAGCAAACAAAAGTAATACTTCTTCCATCCAAGAATATAAGCATTTCTAGCTTTGGTCAAAATCAAATATTTTCAACTTTGACTTATAATATCTATAAAAATAGAAAGTTATAAATATAGAGGTATATATTATGATAGTTGAATTTACAACGAATCTAACAACATTATTTATGCTTGATCCAATATCATAATTTTTTCTTTACCGATGGTCAAAATCAAAAGTGTTTGATTTTGATCAAACCCACGAATGCTTATATTCTAGATTTAGATTGACCTTAAATCCTCTATACTAGGTGTTGCACATGCTTTTATGTGTCATTCCGCATACGGTCTTGTTCGTTTTGACATGGAACAACATGGATCGCAACCAAACCATATGGAACAGGAGAATGTGGAATTGGTTCGATCCAACTCGAAATGGTGGTTGGGTTGCGCATGAATCGGTATATAAACCCACCCAATTCCAGCCCATTTCATGCCTCGAATGCCTAGTAAGCAATCTATCACCCTACCCCATGGAGCTTAGGGTGTGTTTGGTTGGGCTTTTTCCGCTTTGGCTTTTCCAAAAGCCAGTAGCCCAATCAAAGGGTTGGTCGCTAATAAAGCCAAAGCCAAAAGCAGCTTTTGCTAGTTCATTTCGAAAGCAGTGTGGAGGTGCTTTTTCCAGCTTTGGCTTTCACAAGTTTGAAGAAATTACCTACATATGTATATGTATGTATATATATACATGTAATATCTATGTTATATGACTTTTATTTATTTATATACATATATCTTATATAAATATTATGTGTTTACTTATTTATTTTTATATATCTTATATATATATGTTTATATGTATAAATAATTTTTTTATTCATTTGTATATGTATGTATATATATATAAATATTTATCTATTTACATAAATATATAAATATAAAATATATTATGCATACATTTCAAATGTATATGTATATTTTATTCATATGTATATGTATATATACGTATAAATATTTATCTATTTATTTATATATATGTATATATATTATTTTATATCTATATAAAATAATATATAAATATAAAATGTATTATACATATATATGTATGTATATATGATGAGTATATATGATGATAAGTAGAGTCTCGCTAATAAATTTCAAAAAGCCACAGTTGTTTTACCAAACGGCTTTCAGACTTTCTCACGGCTCATAACCCACAATTGTTTTTTTCATAGCCTACGACCTATAACAGTTTTTTCCACAGTCACAGCCCAACCAAACACACTCTTAGATGAAATGAAAGAGTCTGAACTACTCAATCCAGGCCTAGGTACAGACTCATGTGAAATCTATTCCTACAAAAACAAACAAGGCCTTCAAACTATTGGTCAATACGAATGACATATGGTTATTTTGTTTGTTATCTAGTTTATCACTGCCTTTTAAAAAAGAAAAAAATTCCTTTCCTAGGGATAATTTCTATCTGACCATGTACACGGTGGAATACCTCGATACCTCATGAAAAGAAAAAGGACAAAGAAATGGTAGTTAGCCAGGTGTGTTGAAAAAGTTTGACTGGGTTGCAGCAACATTCAAGTGTTGCTCCAAATTTTGTATTCTCTCTTTCTCTGCTTTATTTCTTTCTTCTAGCAAATGAATTTTGTACTAAGAGATATGAACATGCAGGAGCGAGTCAGCATGCACGACTAGTATTTTTTTCTCTATTAGCATAGCATAGCATCACATTCACATATGGGCTGATGCAAAATGTCACATCGCACGTATCTATGTATACGTCACTCGTGCAGAACCGATACAAAGAAACAACATCTATTGGTTATTAGGCCTTTCGTCATCACCAAACCAGATCACCAGATTTCGAATTAGCAAGTGAAATTCAAATTCAAACTCAGAAAGGAAGGAAATTTGTTCGATTTCCATTCTCCCTCTACTGTAGTATACCTCGTTTGGTCAGACTGCCATGGCCTTGGCCGCCGTCGTCTTCTCCAATCCATCCAATCCAATCGAATTGCCGGCCGAAGCCTCCCTATATATCTCACCTCCCGAATACGGCGCTCGTCGAGGAGGAATATCTCAATCTCATCTCCCGCCGGCCGCAACCGCCAAAAAGTTGGGAGATTCCGATGTCCCCGCCGCCGCAGGACCGGGAGGAGGACACGTGCCAGAGCTCCCCGTCGTCCCAACCGGAGCAACACGAGGCGCTGGGGAGGATCGACGAGCGCCTTCGCCGGACTGAACAGGGCCCCTCCTTCAAGCGCCGCCTCTCCCGCCACCTGCAGAGGCTGCCGGCGAGGTACCTGGCTGACCACGACGCCGACGACAAGGCCGACGACGTCCTGCTGCACTGGGGGATCCTCGACGAGTGCGCTGACCCTGACAAGAGACCCGTCTTCCACGCGCGATACATCAAGGTAAGCCCCATTTCGCTCATTCTCTCTGACAAAAACGACGCCTTGTTAGTGTTTGAGTCGTGATTGATTGTCCCTGATAAGCAGAGCATTACCGTTCGGGCGGATTACGACGCCAGCCGTCAAGACCTTGATGAGCCACATCCATGTGAAAAGCTGATGGAGGACCTCAGTTTGGAGAGGAGGAAAAAGGCGGTGGACGGTAATGATTCCATGTCTATCTCCTCTAGGTACTACTCTTATGCTTTGCTTCTTTTCACTTTTTTTGCCAAATTAAGAGACCGACTAGAATGGAGCTAGATGCCATGTTTTCTCCTCACTCCAAAAACACCATCTAGAGTGCTGCTCTTTACCATGCTTACATCTTTGGTTGCTCAAACTGCTTATGAATCTCCTGCAGGGGTGATTTGAAAACTGTCCTTCTCCATGAGATCATTTTCTCTTCCCTTGACAGGCCAGGGCTCTTAAGCCGGGTAATGTCCAACTTACCAGTTGACCTAGTTGCTAATTTCATATGACTCTTTAAGTTTCAATGCATCAGGCTTCTTTTGCAAATGATTCTTCAACAGCTAACAGCATTGCTATCTGACGTCGGATTGAATATACGTGAAGCTCATGTTTACTCCACAACCGACAACTTTTGTCTCGACGTTTTTGTTGTTGATGGTTGGGAAACGGAGGTAAACCTTCAAGAATGCTGATAGTCAATGTTGTACTGTTTACGGCATTATGAATAGCAACTGATGCTGATCTCTGTTACAACATACTCCCTCCGATCATTATTACATGTCTTTTGGAGTTGGGCACGGGAATTGAGAAGTAAAAAAAGTGAGTGCACTAGAAACGAAGAGGAGAGAGATAGAGATAGAGGTATAGTGGAAAGAGGGAATATATTGTATCGGGAATAGGGAAATGTGTATTGGGAAGCGAGAATGACACGTAATCGGAGAAAAGTGAGGAAGACTAGAATGACATGTAAATGTGAACAGAGGGAGTACAGTTCTAATAAACAGATTGAATCATCAATATTGTTCTGACATACCTTTTATATGAAAATGGAAATGCCGCTCATCTTGCATGTTGCAATTGTTTATGCAGGAGACAGATGAGTTGATGGACAGGATTAAGGAGGAATTGGAAAAGAAAAATGTATGATGCCCTTCTATTTTCAACATATATGATGTTGAAACAATTTAGTTTCCAGATTTAAATCATGAATAAAAAAACTTGATCTGCGGGGGAGGGTATGACAGCACCCGAGCATTGCGTTGAGGAGAAGATCTCTCACGCAGATCAAAAAAATCTCCGAACCTCCTTTCCTCCACCCTTACATGGTGGCCTCGTCACCCATGTGAGTGTGGGCCGGGCCTTAAGCCGTGCTTTGGTGCAGATTCAGACGAGAGGATTTTTTTACCGAGGCCACGTAAATTCGCTCGGAATCGAACCCGGCTCACGGGGGTGTACTCGGAAGCCTTAACCATTAAGCCAAGAGCCCTTTCGTGATTTAAGTCATGAATAAGCCATCTGCATGATTATTATAGGTTACTTGTCACAGAATTGGGTGGTATGCACATAACTTCCTTTCAGTTATCTCATAGTTAATATGTTTTTCCATAATCAAATTATATCCATGTTATATTTAGGCATCGGCCTCTGATTCAACAACCTCATCAACATCAGCGAAAATACTTGATCTACAACAAAAGGTTGGGGATTATGAAATTGACATGAGCAAGCTAACAGAAGGGGAAAAGATTGCATCTGGATCTTCTGCAGACCTGTAAGAACTGTCTGATACTTCAAATTTGCTTGCAACATCATCTGTGTATCATTTATCTATCGAAACATATTCTACCCATCTGTCACATCAATGCTTTCCTTGCCGGTGTGCCCACACCTAGCCTCTATAGGGTTCATCCATGCATTCTGGCGTTTGTTGCCAATACATTGACTTTTAAACTATCATGAGGTCAACTGAACATTTCCATGTATTTTAGCCTATAATTGGTGGTTGCATAGACAAAGTCATACAAAGTTTTATTACCAGTACTTCTCATGTATCCTTATCCACAGATATCGTGGAACTTATGATGGTCTCGATGTTGCTATAAAGGTTCTTAAGATTGAAAATCTCAGCAAGACTTCTATAGCTGAGTTCCTTCAGGAAGTACATATTCTAAGGCAAGTGTTCACTTGGCTGCATGACTTAGTTCCATTTTTCTGTAACTAATTCAAAGCATTTTTTCTCCAGTAGTGTTGATCACGAAAATATTCTTCAATTTTATGGGGCATGCACAAGGCATCCAAAATATTGCATTGTAACAGGTATCCTCGAAATTTGAATTTGCTGTTTGGATGGGATTAACGGATTCTGACCATTGCTTAAACTCAAATAATGGTTAGACTATTCTAATTTGCACACTAATTCACTGTGAAGTGCGAACAACTGGTGATATTAAGGATGATGTGGTTACATATTAGGGAATGGAGTAAAGAACCAGATATTGAGTCCATAGCCATAAACAGCCCACTATGTGCTCTGGCAGGGGAGCTTCTTCCTTGCATAGTCTGTTCCTTTTTCTTATTCCCATGTTATCGGTATTAGCAATGCTGTATATATACAGTTGCCAGGTGTGCTGGAACCACCATGTAAACCAAATATAGGGATATTAGATGTACGTATGGCATTGGTGATGACTGAGGCAACAACAGAGGGGTTACACTACTGAGTGTAGTGGTGAGGGTGCATCCCAAAATCAGACTCACTGTTCTGATTTACCCTTTCTTCCTTATCTCTTAGATCTTTTTTCTGTTAAATAATTTGAATGAGCTAAACCATCTGAAATGTATGATATTACTGTTTCTTTCCAAGGCAGGTTTATGTCCTTGTATGTGCAAAGTCCAGTGTTTAACTTATGTCCAGTATTTGTAAGTTTAAGTGAGTTGTGAAGTAACATTGAAGTCCGTCTGCCTATATTGTGCATCTTCTGTTCGATTAGCTCAGCTGCAGATTCAGCTAATGTCAGTGACCTCACCATTTTTTTTATGGATGGTTCTGTTTGTTTCAGAATACATGCCTGGAGGGAATCTATACGACTTTCTTCACAAGCAAAATAATTATCTCGAATTTCTTACAATTCTAAAAATTGCTATCAGTATCTCTAAAGGAATGGATTATCTGCACCAGAAAAATATCATCCATAGAGATTTGAAGACTGCAAACCTTTTGATAGGCTATGATCAGGTATGCTACTTATTCAATATCCAGCTGTTGGTTCCCAGTGCCCATTTTCTGATTTCTATATAACATGCTGCACGAAATGTGCAAAAGACGCAAAGATTATTTATCAGTAATTCTCATAGCAGTGCACTTGGTTTTAAGTCAGATGTAACTGTTGTGTAACATCATTTCTCTAGATACCTATAGATTGGTAAACTTCTGGCAGACTAGCGATGGCATTATTATTAGCATTATCGAGGGATATGATTTTAGACTTGCAAGAAATCCTTTGTAAGTTTCAAAAATATCTAGATAAAAAAGAAGACCCTGCTGTTCAACTGGGAACTGATCACTTGATTATGTTATATTACAAGATGAAACTGTGTAAATGACACATCACTACTAAATATTGTTTTCACATGGCATTCAACTGACCTGCCTAGTTGTTAACTTGTAGATCTTCTTCTGGAAATAGGTTGTAAAGATCGCAGATTTTGGTGTGGCGCGACTTGGATGTCAGGAGGGGCAAATGACTGCTGAAACTGGCACCTACCGATGGATGGCACCGGAGGTAAAGTTGTGCTCTTTCATTGGTGTGGGGATCTCTGGTTCTTTTTACCTTTTCATTCTGTTTAGTTCTATATTATTCTTATAAAAGAAAAGTACTTAATGTTACTGAACATACCAAAAGTTCTACCCAATCTTCTGTGCTCATTAACTCTATTATTTGCTCAACAAAACTGTTATGGGCTGCTTGGCAGTTGGCACACAATATCAGTGGGATAGTAAGGCCATCAAGTGATTATTTAAAATCTACTTGTCAACTTCTTGACTTCCCCCAGCTTTGGATGATCCATACAGACAAAACAGTGCATTTTTCACCATTAAAAACATGCCACCTTGAAAATATCTTTACACAGTCTGCTTACAAGAATTGATTGTCTTGTGACAGATAATTAATCATAAGGCTTATGATCACAAAGCAGATGTATTCAGTTTTGCTATTGTTCTATGGGAATTGGTAACTTCAAAGGTAGGCCCTGATTTTGACCGCAGCTTGAGATTTACTTCTAGATGTTTGAACATTATTAATATTATTTTTCATATTAAAGATAGAATGTGTCTTATTTCTTTCATAGGTCCCATATGATAACATGACGCCTTTGCAAGCTGCATTAGGAGTTAGGCAGGTATGAATCTGTTAGTGGTACTATCTATTTTCTAGATGGATTTGTTTTTCTGTTGATTATACATTGCTCCCGTTGCGATAGGGATTGCGCTTGGAGATTCCCGCAAACGTGCACCCAAGATTATCAAAACTTATTCAACATTGCTGGGATGAAGATCCTTATACGCGTCCAACTTTTGCAGAGATAAATGTTGAACTTGGAAACATCTTACAGCATGTTCAGGTAGTACGATCCCCTGAAAGTATTGCTAATGAACTGCCATTTTCCTCTGTTTTGAGCGACCCTGATTTGAACATTATTGTCAACAGGCACCAAAGGGACCCAGTCGACGTTCTAGAGTGAAAATGCAGAAAAAGTCGGAGGCCTAGGGAAGGGAGTGCCTGTCATTTTCTGGGTGTGCATATAAAATACTTTGCACCTGTTACTTTCTCCCCAATTAGAGCATTTTTGTGTTGCCACAATTGTACCGGCTGGGATACGGTTAGAATGTCAATTTTGTTGTAGGTATATGTGATGCGTGCATGCCACGATGCACAGTAAAGAATAACTGTTGTACGGAACAACACCCGGCGTGCAGTAACACAGGAATCGGCACAATATACAAAAAACTTATATACATTTATCTATTCTTCTTTTGCTTCATGTGGGTGACATTCCTATTTGTTTATATCTATTTTGTGAGTGATCCTTTTTCTTATATCTAGATGCTTAATATTCAAATGCATACAAGAACCGACCTTAGCTCAGTTGGTAGAGCGGAGGACTGTAGTGTTGCAGAGTAAATCCTTAGGTCGCTGGTTCGAATCCGGCAGGTCGGATGAATTGTTTTTTTGGTCCTCCTTCCAAATCTCTATACTTCTACTTCTAAAACGCGTGGGTTTTCCCGTAAAACAACCAGGCCACGTCATCAATAAATTATCAACCGTGGGATTTTGCAGCTAAGGAATACAGTTCGTTGGATATGTGCTGCAGATCTTACATGCAGACCCTTCGTGAAGCTACGAATGAAACTTCCGGTCTTCCACCGTTGTTCTCGACTCTTTCATTTACACCCTTCGCGTACCTTCATTTCGTTTCTGGTCCTTCCACCACTCAGCATACTTTCGCCTAGACCCTTCTAGAATATTAAATTTAATTCCAGGCTCCTCAACCATTCATCTGCAATCTTGACATCTTTCTTGCATTCACCATTCTTTTTTTTCCCTCTGTCGAAAGACCTCGTACAAATGTACAGTTGACTGTGGTCCCGGTGGCGGGTAGCCAGCCACCTCCCCGTCGTTGGTGCCCAGTCGACCGGATTGCACAGCGCTGAAGGGAAGGGGAAACATGCGTGTGGCCATCGCGTGTAGTCGTCGCCGTTGCAAAAAAGATCCCGATGTGGATGAACAGCGAGACCATCTTACGCGCTTGTGGCAGACCTCTCGAGTGGCTGCTAATCGTCAAATTGATTCCGCAATTGTATGGCGCATGGGATTGCGGGTGTGTTTGTAGCTTTGCTCGGGATTCAGGTTGCAGGCAACGGACGTCTTCGTCATCAGTCCAATCTTTGATGCATCCCGCAGTCGAAGTGCAAGCAACGTCTGCATTCAACTTGCTAGCCCCCATGTGCAAGCGCAATGAGCTTGTGCCTGACTTCAACAACCACAACCCGCAGTTCCAAGACTTGGGGCACGCAGCTGCCGGCAGCTTGATTCAGGATCCTCATGCATCTCTTGGGGTGATCCTTTGGTGCACTTTTGGTGTTTGCTAGAATGCCAAAGCGAATTTGGGAAACTGTAAGCAATAAATCTTGTGCAAAAACATAGGATACTAGGATTTACACCAACAAATGACATTTGTATCAAAATACTATCAGTGAAATTTGGCCTCTGACGAAACTTTCAACATTTTTGTGTTACTTTATCTCGGATTTCTACTTATTTTTGAATTAGCATTTCTTCTTAAAATAATTATCGACATTGTACTTTGGAAGCTTAGATGTCAGATTATGCTTCCAACTTAATCATTCGAGAGATCACCTCTTGTTGTTCTTGAGTAATCTTGCCCGAAATTATTAGAATAGAAGGTATTAGCAAAGATTCAGTTCGTTTGTTGGCTCATGATATTCGGATCTCACCGGTGATTTTTTTCCTAACTCAGTGTGTCACTTCTATTGAGAGTATACCACAAACCAAACTGTTTTAATTGATAAGGCTACATTTTTTCTCTGCCTAAGAACTTTTGTCCTTGTGCTGTCGTGTCAATATGTTAAGGAACCGTGCTGGAAAGAGACACATTTTAGGACCATAGACTATTAACTAATGGATAGAAAAACGTGGATATGAACTGTATGATAAATAGAAAAAATACAGAGGGTAGGGTAACTTGGCCGTTTTTTAGATGGGATCCTTTGTCGATTTGAAGTGAGACATAAAATAACACACCTTTGTTCCCTTCATTGGGCATATTTTATTACTACTTTTTTCAACATCTTAGTTGAAAAACATTTAAAGTTTCCTACTTTTTTTAATGGAAATATCTGCAAGTGTTATGAACAGAGTTCATGTCAATTTCATCGAGGATAACATGTTTGACCTAGAGAGTATGCAGTTTCCTCCAGTTAATAGGTACATCTAATTAACTTCTATCTTAACAATATTGTTGTAGTTCATATCATACCAAAACATATTGTCACTGGATCAGTTGGATATATTGCCCAAAATCATGGTTCATGATATTTCTTTACCAATTACTTTTGTTGTCAAAGTTCAAAAGCTTATCTTAGTTGCAGTATACCACTCGAGAGTATTTTTTTTTGCGAGAAAGTATATATGCAGTATGATCATGCAACAATAGCTACTCTTGCCAACTAAGAAGAGCTAGCGTGCAACACGAAGATGAGGCAACTTAAATATGTGCTTGCTCTCTGCCATGTGCACTTTTGTACAAATGAGATACGACATTGTATCAGTATCCACTATCACGTATTTTATCTACGCCACATTATACATCTAAGCAATCTTGTTGTACTAACATTAAACCTTTTTTATGTATATCCTCTCTGTAAATCCTACAATAGAGAAAAAAATAAGAACCACACCGTAGAGAGCGCGCAACGCCGCGCCATAATTCTAGTTGAGACTAAACTAGTGCACGTGCTAAAATATCTAAATTCCTATTGAAAATATATGGATATTTTTAAAATTATAGGATTCCTAATTTTTTTTCATCTATATTTCTATTTTTCTGTAACTAACAATAAATATATGATTTGAAATTTCCATTTTTCTGTAAGTAATTCACAATAAATAAATGATTCAAAATCAATATGTGCGTTTGGTAATGCTCTATTGACTCCCCAAATTTAATTTATTCAGTTTTTTTGTAATCCCTATTGTGTAAATATTTCAAATAAACACAAAGGCATGTGCCCATAGGTGATGTGTATGACATATGATCTTGATCTTCAACGAGAACCTTTTGATCTTAATCTATAGCTCGGATCGAACAGACGATTGTATGACATATGATGTATAAATTTGACATTTTTGTACTCAAATTATGATTTGATATATTAATATGACATATTAACAACTGATTTGACATGTTTAATAATACAATAAGAAATTTGACATGTATATTTCATCATAATTAATAACTAAACTAGGGCCCCTCCGTAAGTTCTAGCAATACTTGTTACTTCTTCAGTCGAGGTTAATTAGCATCTGGTTTTTTTTTTTGCAATGTGGCACGTTATCTAGAACATCTATAAAATGTGATTAGTACATAAAAAGAAACCCAAGGATGACCTTATCCGGATCGCTACACCTTCACCATAATATTATTGAATCTATTGTTGCCATGCGTTAAAAAGAGCATTACCATACCTACATGATGCAAGTCGTAAATACCCTAAAAACAATTATTCAGTCATTAATTAAATGTAAGATAGTGGAGGACTTCGCCTTCCTCACTGCCACGTGGAGATTTCTAATCTACAGTAGTAATTTAAGGAAAGAGTAAATTTTATAAAACCCAGATTTTATGGTCCTTGTGTGTCACAAAATCCCAGGTAGTATGGTCAGTGTTATATGATTCTAGGTTTTTTTGTCATGTCATTTCACAGAATCCCACCCCTTTGAAAATAGTACGAATATTAGAGGTGAGTCTAACTTTCATGTCATAAAATAACTTTGTCGTATATTTTGACTTGATGATTTCATTGATTAAATCGAGTGGAAAATATGTCATGGAAGCATAACATAAGAATCCATATATCGTATTCATAGTGGATTCTTGATAGAGGTGGGGTTTCGTGAAATAATAATGTTCATAAAACATGAGATTATGTGACACGAGCCACAATATATACCTGTAGTTTCATGACAAAAAGATAATAAAAGCTGGGGTTTTTTGAAATTTACTCTCAAGGAAGAAATGGAAATATTCATGTGGGATCTCAGTAAAGCACAACAAAATATCCATTATTTTGTTTTGTCACGATGGTGTTAAAGGTACATATAGATGTTGTGGTATGCATGTGTGTAAAAAGAATGAAGGAATGAAATAGCCTCTAAATATGGGATCACCTCCAAATTAAGCGGGGTGTGTCTCCCTCCCTCTGATTGACAAATGCAATATCAGGAGATGAAGGAGAGACCGTAATGGCAAATGTGAGCTTCATTAATTAGCAGGGCACAGGAATGCTGAGGGGTGCAAGGAGCGACCGGTTCTGGCTTCGCATTTATAGGTTGTGGTGGTGCTGGTGGTTGAAGAGATCCCAGTAGTAGGCACCAGACGGAGACGGCAAGATTTGACTTGCACCAGTCGTTGCACCAAGATGAAATGCTGGCGGCGGGCTGATGAGCTCCCCGAACAGATTGATGCCAGCAGCAGCTCCGGCGGCCGGCGGGGAGAAGAAGCTCGGGGGGACGGCGGGAAGAGATCCTGGCACCGGCGAAAGGATGCTCGGCAACGGCGGCAGAAGGTGCCTCCCGCCGGAGGCATCTTCGTCAACTGCTTCTGCTTCTGCTACTCGGTTGTGGTGCTGGTGCAGCTGGAACGGGAACTGCTGCATCGAAGAATGGGGCCTGAACGGGAACGGTATCGTCGTCGCCTCCTGTGGCGGCGGCGCCACCGGGAGAGACAGAGAGGAGGATGGTGCGGCGGCGCCGGTGAGTCGCTGCACGACTGACATGAACTCGCTGGGTTCGGCGTGCACCACCCTGGGCGACACCGTGTAGATGATCACCGGCTGCCGCACCTGCTGCGGATGCGTCCTCCTCATCTTCTTCTTCTTCTCGTGGTGAGCCTGCGAATCATCGCCGCGGCGCACCCTCAGAGGAGCCGGACGCGGGCCTTGTAGACGTTGCTGCTGCTGCGACGACGACGATGGCGATGACGTGGAGGACGCTGTCATCGCCGTGCACGACGACGAAGGCTCCCCCATGCTCATATATATATTTCTCTCTGATGATCCGGTGCGTGTTGTTCTAGATGATCGATTCTATTCTAGTCTGTTTACTGAAGATCAAAATTCAGTGTGTGTGTGTGTCCCCCTCCGGTGAGCACACGTTTGGCAGTATATATAGACAGTACTATCACTGACGATGGCGTGTAACAGGTCAACAAAGCACTCGATTGCAAAATAATATAAAGCCGAGAAAGAAACAAGAAAGTCTTTCTTTGAACTCGTCCAACCAATTTAATTTCTTCTCAGGCTATATTGGCTCAGGTGACTTCATCAAGAATACTGGATCGAATTCACGGATGCATATGAGATTGTAACTCGATCGAGACCACCTTACTGTTCTGGAACTTAACGGTGGGCATATGTCATGGTCTGATTGATCCAGTCTTGTGTTGACTACGTATACTCTTTAGATGCTCTAGTCCGGATGAGAGATGCATGGATTGGACCGAATTCAAGCCCGGGTCAGACGAGTTCAATTCGGCATGTTTTTGTTTTGATACTGTCAACGCACCGATTTTATCATCCATCTGAATCACAATCTATATGCAAGGATGGGTTATTACTTGTTCTCAACTGCAGTAATAATCCTTCCTGCTGATACTTGTCGTAAAGTAAAAAAAAAGTATAATTTGATTTGGACCGATTCAACAGATACACTCGACTACTGCAGAGTAGAGAGACGCGGTCAAATCAATAAGGCCTGATCGACGAGGCCGGATCTCTCTGTTGCTGTTGGTGTTGCATCTCATCTACTGCTCTGCTGCTTCAGTTCCTTGTTGGTTGGGTCGTCGTTGAAGCGATCCAAGATATAGACGCCGGCGTGATGACGTCGTACTACATACGGCGGTCTACTGCTTCCCTTTGTTCGACTCGGTACAAACCTACGTATGTGTGTATAGACCATAACCATATTAAGTATATCTGAGGAATCAAAGTTCATTCAATTTGAAGATTTCAACTTCTTCGATCCAATCCCCATATGTCTCAAAAAATATATACGTATAAATATGTTAAGTTATTAATATTTTTCTCTCATGCGAGGTTGCGGCCCAGAACATGTGGCCTCAATCTGATGAACAGTTTGCGCTGGCTGGGCCGTGATACAACCCTCCTGGGCTTCTTCTGGACGCAAATCCATCCTAGGACGTTCTCAAAAAAAAAATCCATCCGAGGACTTATTCAAAATATTTAGGTAAATATCATTCAAAATATTTAGGTAAATATCATTTATTTATAATAAGTTATATTATCATTAGATATATTTTAAGTGGTCAAACATAGCCTCAAGAAGTCAAAAAATCCTTATATTTCGGCCGGAGGGAATTTGAGAAAGTAACAACAAAACAACACTCTAGTATGTCTCTTATTTGCACTCCTAAATTAGGAGGATTCACAAATCCACTATTCGACCCCTAGGAATGAGAGCTTTCCTTTCTCCCCCTCAAATGCCACCTCTATGTGGAGCTCTATTTTAATTTTATTTCTTCTTTTCTTTTCTCCTCACGCCGCCTCCCGCTAAGCCACGCGGCCTCGCGTCGTGACCTACCTACTCAACACACACCACCACCTCCTCCCTCGGGGCCTCCCTCTAGGTCGGTGTGCCGGCTCCGTGCTCTAGAGTTCGTAATTGTGTTGCTACGCAACTTACAGCATGCCTTGCCGGGCATGCTCGCGGTCATGCTCGATCGAGCCGTCGTCTTTCTACTGCTAACACACTCCTCTCCGACACCCAAGATCTATATTTGAGCACAACAACCGTCACGCCGACCTGGCCACCGTCGTGACGCGTTGAGGCTGGTCGCTACCTTTGTGACCTTCCCCCTCCTCATGTCTCGCACAACGTCGACTATTAGTGCACTCCTGGATGCTCCATCCCCTTAGGGAGGTGCTCGTGCTGGCGACGACGGTCGTCATCTTAGCCAAGAAGGGGATGAACACATGTGCAACGAGTCGACACCGTACCGAGCTTGATGCATGCCTACTTTGGCGTCGGACGACAACCTCCTCTTTGATTCCTATGGCAAGCCACCCGGTCGAGCCCACGCATATGTCCCATGGCAAGCCATCGGAGCGAGGTGCACTTTTTATTCGGCCGCCGGTAAAGATCCTCCCTGGTCCTCCCTCTAGCCTATACGCCACCAACCTCTCCTAGCCTCCTCTCCGACACGCTCCTATCCCTCGTCGTCTTCCAATCCTCGACGCTAGCAATAACTCGGTCCACCCCAACCTCTACGGGTTACGGCCGGCGGTGCAAGAAGACGGGTGCGAGAGGGGCAACCGTGGCCAGCGATGCGAGGGAGAGGGTGCGGGTGCTATGCCTCGCTTGTGTTATGGGAGCATTGGTGATGAGGAGGAAGAACATGTGGCTGACACGCGGGACCCACATATTTAGGGGCCGAAATTAAAGAGGCCGCTCGAGTGAAAAGAACAATGTGGGAACTTAAATGTTAGGAGTGGGCTCTTAGATGACATATATGAGTGTTAATCTAAGACACTTCGCTGGAGATGCTCTAATGGTGCACCTGCGAGCAGAGCAGGATTTAGGTGCAAATTCTTCAACATCCTATCTCTATCTCACTTATTGGTTATTGCTTCCCCTTTTCAATGCATGTTTGACGAAACTATGCTGGTGGCCGTGCCGTTTTGCACCATCTTAACATTTAGTAGTACCAAGTATCAGTGGTTGCCCGCTGGGGAAGCGTCGGTCCTTTTCTCTTCCCGTTGGTCATGATGAATACCTCCCCTGTTCGCTAACTGTCACCAAAGCATTCCCAAAAAGAAACAACGAAAAAAAAGACTGTAGGTAATAAATACTAGATAAACAGACGCGCTCCGCCGCGCCCATGAAAGATAGTGTTGGAATTTGGAGAGTGAGCGGAGACAACCTGCGCTTGTTCAGCTGGTCAGATTGCTCTGTACGGTTGGTTTGGGCTCAGTGAATTGAAGGAGGCGTGTGTTCGATTGCACGCCATAAAACGTGGGCTCTAATAAACAAAGAAGACATAGGCTATAATTAGAACACAACAGCGGAAAAGAAACGTGGTTGGCAGGTCGGCCCAAACAATGCATGAACACGCAGTCGAGGACCGGCCACGGGCCACTAAGGCCCAGGCGCCGCAGCAGCACAAAGCGAAGACGCGGCTGGTTCCCAGGCCGACACGCCGTGAAAAAATATCGTGTCGCAATACCGATCGTCCACGTCGTCCAAAAAATTCTGAGAGCGCGGAGGCTACGCGCCTTCAGCTTAAGAATATATGTTCATCTTGAACTGAATGCAAGCTTTGTAACAAGCTGCCACGTATGATAGTTCGTGGATAAAGAAGGCTCCAGGATTATTGTTTCTTTTACAGGAAAGAATCCAGGATTATGTATACAGTACAAAGATGACACGTACGTTTGTGGCTGCATCCTCTCTGTGATATTCCTTCTTTTTTTCTTCTCTTGCCAAAGTTGCTTTCGAATATACTTGGATTTAGTTTTCTGCAAGCTCCTCCCGCTTTTAACTTTCCTGCAAGCTCATCTCTAGTATTTGTGAGGTGCACTTTTTTTCTCGAACACGCAGGAGAGCTGCGTGTCATTGTATTAAGGAGAAAAAGCCGTACACTGCCAGGGACTGGCTGAATGTTTTGGATCAGTTACAGACGCGCCGAAAACACAAAGAAACAACCATGACACACTACGTTCTCTAGGCCGCTTCCAGCAAGCGCCGAAGTCCTTGCGCTCCGGCCAGCGCCCACGCCTGGGCCTCCTCCTGTATCAGATGGTGCAGCTTCTGGGCATTCGGCCTGACACCGTCGAATATGCATTCGTTGCGATGCTTCCAAATTGACCAAGCTACCTGCTGGATGAAGCTGTTAATGCCTTTGCGATTTTCCTTTGGTTCTCTCCGATTAACCTTCCGCCACCATTCCGCGAATCCTGTCGCATGTGCCGATGGTGCATAATGGCTTCTATGCACCTGCAGCAGGGCGCGGTGCCAAACCTGCCGCGAGAAGCTGCAGGACAGAATGAGGTGATCAATGGTCTCCTCATCTTGATCGCACAAAGGGCAATGATCAGGGTGTTGTAGCTCGCACCTGGCTAGTCGATCTGTTGTCCAGCATCTATTCCAGATTAGCAGCCAAACGAATAGCTTGACCTTTAGTGGCGCCCAAGTCTTCCATAATCGTCGGAAGGGCTCGAACTCAATGCCGCCGATGAAGAAGCTCTCGTAAGCTGATTTTGTTGAAAACTCCCCTGTGGGCGTCGGCTTCCAAATTACCTGGTCGTGATGGTCCGAAAGTCTGAGGCTGTTGATTGTGTCCAGCAACAAAATGACCTGGTTGGCTGCGATCACCGGCAGACCGCCCACGATGTCATTTATCCAGGAATTATCCGAAACTGCCTGGCGCACGGTTCTCCGTCTCCACCCGCGCCGACGAACGTAGGGCATGAGCGCTGGCATGAGCTGCTCCAAGGATTGTCCATCCACCCATTTATCCTTCCAGAAGAGTGTGTGTTCTCCGTTACCTAAGATTGAGAAGGTAGCCGCGTCGAACAACGCGCTTGCCCGGGCGGGAATATTGATCTTGACAACAGAGAGCGGGTGGTCCAGCTGTGTTTTTTAGATCCAAATCCAACGCAGCTTGAGTGCCCAACCAAAGACAGTCAGATTTTGTATGCCTAGCCCCCGAGATGGAGGGGGCGCATGACTCGCTCCCAGGCAACCGGGCAGCAACCTGTTCTTGCATCTCGTCTGCCTTTCCGGAAGAAGTTTCGTCGAATCTTATCAACTGCCTTGATAAACCAGCTTGGAACGTCCAGCGCGAGCAAGACATGCAACGGTATAGCCGTGAGCACCATCTCGTACTAAAATAAGACGCCCTGCTCGGTCCAGGAGCGCTGCCTTCCACCCAGGTAAGCGGTCCGCCAACTTGTCGAGTATTGGCTGCAGATCAGATGCCTTGAGCCTCGAGAGGGACAGCGGAAGGCCCAGATATTTTGTTGGGAAACTGGAGACCTTGCACTCCACTGCAGACTCGAGTTGTGCCCTCTCTTCATCGTTGCAACAGATAGGAAGGACCGTGGACTTTGCCAGATTAGTTTTTAGACCAGAGGCTTCTCCAAACTGTGTAAGTATATCTGTGATCAGCTGCAATTCCTGCATCTCTGGTTTGGCGAACAGAACGACATCGTCGGCGTACATAAAAATGCGCTGTCCTCCGCTTTTGGCGCAGATCGGAGTTAGCAAATGAAGCTCATCAGCCTTGTCTATAATGCTGGACAGGACGTCCATGGCGATGATGAAAAGCATAGGAGAAAGAGGATCCCCCTGTCGAAGCCCGCGACGATGATTGATGGTGTTCCCTGGCTCGCCATTTAGTAGCACTTTCGTAGAAGAAGTGGCCAGCAAATTCCCGATGACAGTCCTCCAACGGAAACCAAAACCAAGTCTCGTCATGACTTCCAGTAGGAAAGGCCATGAGAGGGAGTCGAAAGCCTTCGAGATGTCAAGCTTGAGAAGAATTGCCTGGGCCTTTTGACGGTGCAAAGAACGAGCAACGTGCTGCACCAGCAAGAAGTTGTCATGAAGTCGACGCCCAGGGATAAACGCACTTTGATTTGGTGCGACAATATCTGGAAGTCGAGGTGCTAATCGATTAGCCAGGACTTTGGTGATGAGCTTCGCGAAACTATGAACCAGGCTAATTGGGCGATAGTCCCCAACAAACGCCGCCTCCTCCTTTTTTGGAATTAACACGAGGTACGCCGAGTTTAGCTGATGAAGGTAACGGGAATCCACCGCGTGTACTGCGCCGATCGCCGCAAGTAAATCATTCTTGATCGTTGTCCAGCACGTCTCATAAAACCGGCCCGTGAATCCATCCGGCCCTGGCGCCTTATCAAGCGGCAAGCTCTTAATGGTGTCCAGCACTTCTTGCTCGGAAATCGGAGCATCCAAGTCCTCCAGGTTGTGTGATGACTGGTAGAAGGCTTCTAGGTTTAGGGTGCTGGTGCGGGTTGCTGGGGTGCCAAGCAGAGCGTTAAAGAAATTCCAGATGGCACCTTCTTTATCATCGTGATCTGTGAGGACGCCGTCTTTTGTGGTGATCTTAGAGATGAAGTTTTGCCGGCTCCTGAATTTAACTCGGGAGTGGAAGAATCTTGTATTAGCATCCCCCTCGGACAACCAGTCGATCCTAGCGCGGGCCCGAACAATGGTGCGATGCAACGAGTTTAGGGCTAGTCCTCTTTGCTTGAGCATGCGACGCAACCAGCCTTCCTCCGCGGATAGAGGTCTTGAGTCTTGAGCCATGTCTAGACGATGGAGCAGCTCATTGGCCTGATCCAGCTGTTGTTTAACATTTCCAACCTTGCGTTGTCCCCAGGCTTGGAGAGCCCGACTTGTAGCCCTGAGCTTTGCGAACAGCTTTGGGATCAGGTGTTCCACGTCCAAGACCGAGTTCCAGGCCGTATCCACGACTTCCTGGAAACCATCCATCTTTGGCCAAAACGGCTCAAAGTGGAACCTGCCCCTCTTAGAGTGCCTGTTATCTGCGGTTAGAATTAAAGGACAATGGTCTGAGGTGCCCCTGACTCACTCTGTAACAGGTGGTTGGGGAACAGATCGTCCCATTCTAGACTGCAGAAAACCCGATCGAGACGAACCAACGTTGGTGACGCTCGCTCGTTAGACCAGGTGTAGCGCCTTCCAATCAGTTCAACCTCTTTCAACTCCAAATCATTGAGTAACCTTCTGAATCTTCCCATCATTGCGCGGTCTAGGTTCGTGTTATTCTTGTCTGCCGCCCTGTAAATCATGTTAAAATCCCCGAGAAGGATCCACGGCCCTGGGCAAGCTAGTCTGATGGCTCGAAGCTCTCGGAGGAATTCCCGTTTATCCGCATCCAGCTGGGGTCCATAAACCCCGGTAATCCACCACTGTTGATCCCCTGAAGATTGCATCAGGACAGTGACGGAGAATTGAGGTGCACTTTCTCTCTTATCATTTGGGATCCCTTTATGCGTTCAATGAAATTGCTTCCAAATCTAATTAATCCCTTGGTTTTCCGCAACCGCAAGAATCAATTAGACGGTTCATTCAGTTTGATTGAAAAGTTCGGTGCTCTTTGTTGTAGTACATAACAAAAAGTGCCTCCAGCAATTTCCCTCTGACGTCAGGCTTGTGCGAGCATTGTTGCGATGGGTGGATCAGATCAAATCGTTGGAGATTCCTTCTTTCACTAGAACACTCCACTGAACCTTCACATTCTTAAAACTAGGTACCAGATAGCAGTATTGATGGCGGGGTAACCACTTTGCTGAAAATGTGATGTTTTTTTCCTGGTGTTTGGAGGGCACGATGTTGATAGAAAAGGATGACTTGTTGTTGCACAGCACCATCACACTAAAGAGAGTGAGTGGGTTAGAAAGTGATGATCATTTGTACCTCCTTTTGTTATTGACATGAGATAGTGTTAGGCACCCCTAACAGTGGCCATCAGAGTAATAACAACGTTCCTTTTTCGTCATCTTGTTCTGCCCCCTGGTGATTGGTGAAGTTCTGAACCCAAGCGATACCTATTGTGGCGGGTGGTTAGGAGTACCGAGTATGGTATGGATGTTTGGTCCAACAGAACTGAAAAGTACTGCTAACTAAAATGGAATTCTCTTGGCATTCATAGAGTAATCAGGTATGGTGTTTTTCTTTTCTCTGTGATCCAAGGTGGAGGTGTAGGAACTGTGAGTGCCATCAGAGACACATATGATTAGGAATTGCCAGCTCTGATTTTGTTGCCCATCAGTGGTGTTTGCTAGAGTTGCAGATCGAGTTGGAGTTCATGGGGGAGGGGGAAGGAGTCCCCACCTTGATTCAACGTGTATCAGCTGGCGCAGCTGGAGTGTGCACTGAAGATGATCTGCCACCAACCAGCCAATTTCTCCATGCTGATTGATTCCAGGGATCAGTTCACTTTGGTTTGGCACAAAATAAAGCAAGACAGAAAAGAAAAAACAAACTAAAACCATGAAAAGGTTTTAGAGTCTTCACTAGATGAGAGGAGCGAGAGGTCTGGGCCTGCTGGCTACCAAGCACTCGATTTCATTACCTTTGTTGTCTTTTGAAGCAGGTGATGCTGACTGGCAGTAAGGAAGCAGAGAGATGATGATAAGGTGATCGAGGAGAAGCACGTCTCCGCCTCTAGCTGGCTTGTGTGCTGCCTTTATTTTATATTTGGAACGAAAAGAAAATAATATTCCGGACGGCTCTGAAAATGACTGAAGCTGCCCGATTTGGACACCCTACCTGCCGGCACTCCCTCCCGAGTGGTGGTTTCATCTTACTGTATGAAAGCACTGTATGGGTCAGTTATTGCCCCTTCAATCTTTTCTTGAACAATGTGGGGGCGTCTTGTTCTTGCAGAAAGTGTGCTAATTTGTTAGCAGAAGAAGAAGAAGAAGCTGTGAGCAGTTAGTTGTACAGCTTTTTGGTTTTGTTTGTTTCAGCAAATTTGAGCAGTGCACGCAACATGTCACATGGGACGGAATTATCGGATCATGACTCTACTAGGCTTCAATTCATCAGGCTGAGGACGGACGGGGTTCATTTTTCTTTCTCAGTGCAAGCTAACTAAGTTTCTTTTGTGTGTACGTTTTCAGATCTATACGCCACACCATCTGTAGTTCATATTTATGTAAGGTACATCGAGTCATCTTTACCCTGCCGGACTTGTTGACTTGGGAGTGACAACCATATAGTAGTATATACTTTTAGATACTGATATATCATTGTACCAGCCACTGAAAGTCATTATTAGTAGCAGAGTGGGCAGTGGCTTATAAACACTGGCACCCAGCCACATTGCTTCTTTGGCCGGAGCTCCTCTTCTTTCTTTCTCTCTCTGTCTCTAAGGCTCTCTCGCTAGTAGGCTTGCATTGTCTACCCAACAGATGAGATGAGATTAGATTAAATTAAATCCACCTCTCTGTCTGTGTGAAGGCTGTCTGAGGAAGAAGAAGAAGAGGAGGAGGAATGTCGATCAAGTACTGCGACAAGCACGGCGACTGCGAGCGTCAGCGGCTTTACCGGCGTTGCTGCGCGGCGTTGGTGGCCATCATCTTGGTGGTGCTGCTGATCGTGCTGATCGTGTGGCTGGTGCTTCGGCCGAGCAAGCCCCGGTTCTACCTGAACGACGTGTCCATCGTGTGCATCAACGTGAGCTCGTCGTCGTACCTGACGGTGACGATGCAGGCGACGGTGGCGGCGCGCAACCCGAACGCGCGGGTGGGCATCTACTACGACCGCTCCGACGTGTTCGCCGAGTACCGGGGCCTGCAGATCACCGTGCCCACCGCGCTTCCGGTGGGCTACCAGGGCCACCTCGACGCCAGCGTGTGGTCCCCCTTCCTCTCCGCCGCCAACGTGCCGCTGCCGCCCTACATCGCCGAGGCCCTCACGCAGGACGAGACGGCCGGCTACCTCCTCGTCACCATCCGCCTCGTCGCCTCCATCCGCTGGAAGGCGGGGGCCTTCATCACCAGCCACTACGACCTCCGCGTCAGGTGCCCCGCCCTGCTCACTGTCAACGACGGCCAGGGAAGCTACGGCTCCAACTCCGGCGGGGGCAGGGATACTTCAAGTTCCAGAGGGCAGCAGCATGTGTCGTCGACATCTGACACCATTCCTTCTTCTTGCTGTTTGTTGGATCTACATATACTTTTACTTTTGTTATATATACATATAAGGTACTAGCTTCCCCTTTCCTGCTCAATTTATGACTTCCTTGCAGCAAAAGCACTGTTCTTCCCCTTCCTGCTCAATTTTCTTCTTCCTGCATTATTAGCTGTTGGGTTGTAAATTAGTTGTCATCCGCAGAAACTATAATTACTATAGATCATTTTCCTCTAATAAGAGGAGGATGGGAGGAGGAAATAGTCTTTACATATTTTCTTTGTAATCTCCGAGTGTAAGTGTAAGTGAAAACATCTAGCTAGAGAGGGTTCCAGTCCGATGCATCCTTCTTAATTTTGGGTGATCTGCCCACGTGAATATTCAATTCAATAAGAAGCAGAATCATTCAGGTAGGTACAGAGGAAAAGAGAATTATTCAGAGATACAATAATGTACTTGCTGCTGCAAGATCTAAGTTACAATCTTTGTAAACAACAAGATTATCTTCCATGCATATTTTGACGCATGTGTTGGAAACTAACGTTAGTTTCAGCTGCCCGGTATATCCTAACAACACGTGTGATGTAAGGAGCGTGTTTAGTCAAGGTAGGTTAAATTGTTCACCGTCTCTGCTAGCAAAAGGAAATTATTAATGGTGTTACTTGAGGATGTTGCCATCATCCTAATTAAGCTGCTGGTATGGTGGGGACAAGGTTTAAAAAACCGGAGAACCGCTAAAACCGTTTAGGTTTCCCGGGGTTAACCGGTCGAACCGGGCAACCGGTTCCTCAAACCATAGGTTGGGAGTTTCGCAAAAAAAAGAGCCCATAGGTTGGGAGAAAAGATAAAAGCGGGAGGCCCGAGCAGGCAGCACTGGTGTGCTTGCGGTTGGGACGTCGTTGTACCTGTACTAGCTAGATGGGACTACCTAGAGCCCATTATTATTAGTGAGACTGAGTGAGACGAGCTAGCACGCACACGCAGCACTTGCCATTCGGTCGTATCGTACGTGCACCTCAAGCCTTCATTCATCACCGTACCGTACCTCCATGCGCATAAACACACATTATTAACTCACTCTTTTTTTGTGAATAAATACAGTACAAAATGCATACGAAAAGTTTTGAGACAATTAACAAGGAAAAGTTTTGAGACAATAAACGATGTAAATAAAGGGAAGGGAAAAGGAGAAATTAAAGTGGCTACAGTGTACCAAACTCGTTGTTGCTCCAGTCCATTGACATGATGCTTGTTTGGTGATGAGTTGCGTGTTGATTAAGCTGGTCGTGCTGGGAGAGTAGGCCTCAAGACTGAAGCTTATTGTTGAGGCTGATGAAAAGAAACTCATTTTTTGAGGCTGGAAATAAAAAAAAACTCATTTTGATGATGAGAGGCGAGGCCCAATTAATGGAATCCGGCCCAACTATTTGTTTGGCGGTCAAGAGAAGCGGTCAGTGATCCAGGAGCACTCACTCTCCCACCGCTACCTTGCTCCGGCTTTCATGGCGATCCTTTTGCCTGACAGTGTAGTTACCTTGGTCTGACACCGAGCGAGAGAGAGAGAGAGAGAGGTGGAGATCGAGAAAGAAATGAAATGGCCGGGAAGACGTGCTGCCGTTGCGGCTTCTGCGGCTTGGCGAGCTGCATGTTGAGCGTGCTGGGCTGCATCTTGTTCGCCGGCGGGCTGGTGGCTATGAGCCTGTACCTGGTGTTCCGGCCGCACGCGATCCAGGCCTCCGTGGACGCCGCCGACCTGCACACCTTCCTGCTGGAGCCGCGCACCTGGATCCTCCGCTACAACCTCACCCTCGACGTGCACCTGCGCAACCCCAACAAGCGCATCGCCTTCCGCTACCGCCACGTCACCGCCCGCGCCTCCTACGAGGCGCAGCCCTTCGCCGACGACGCCCGCCTCCCGGACTTCTTCCAGGGCGCCGCCCAGACCAGCCTGATCAACCCGGCCTTCCTCGGCCACGTCCCGCTCGTCGGGGGAGTCGCTGCCGCTGGCTTCCGCAGGCAGGCCGCCGAGAACGCAACCTTCTCCATCGACGTCAGCATCCACGCCACCATGGACCTCAAGGTCTGGATCCTCACCGTGCCCGGGCCCAACCCCACCATCCAGTGCCCCCTCAGGATCCGACGCCGCAAAGTCGACACCGGCGAGCTCAGACCGGGATCATTCTACCCCACGCAATGCACGGTCCACTTCTGAGATCTCTTCATCATCCTGATTATATGTACTAGTCCTTGATTTCATTCTCTCGTCTCTTTTTCCCCTCCTATATATGGACCCTTCACGAATTAATGCAGATATATAGATGCCTCCAGATTGTATAGCTTCATATATTAGGTCCCTACTACAGATTTTATCGAACTAAAGTAGAGATTTTATTGAAGTAAGGACACGTGTTACACATGGATTGTTTATTGGTTATGTGTTCGTTTGATATAGCTCCACATGTTCTATAAGAATTATCCAGCTCCGTGAAGTTGTACCAAACATGCTCTTATAGTATTCAGCATTTAGCGAAACTCCTCACTCACATGTTGAGCTTTTAAGGACTAAGGACGAACTAGGAGGGAAAGGCCCCTACAGATTTTCTTAAAGTAAAGTAGAGATTTTATTGAAGTAAGTGGACATGTGTTACACATGGATGTGATGAAACCCACATGTTGAATTAAGTCTTCTTCTGAGATTTCTTCGTCATCATGAGTTCTATGTACTAGTACTTAATTCAATTTTCTCTCTTTTCCCCCTCCTATCCTTCACAAATGCAGAACTAAGATAGATGGCTCCAGATTGTATAGCTTGATTAGGTTTCACTGGTGATTATTTCGTGCTATTAATTAATCGAAATTTGGCCCTGTTCCTCAAATCAAAACAAATACTCCCTACGTCCCACAATAAGTGTCATTCTCGCTTCCCGAGGAGTAAAAAATTTAACGTTTACTAAACATATAATATAAAAATATTAAATAGCACATAATTGTTATCATTAGATAGATTATTGAATCTATTTCTATAATAAACTTATTTGGAGATATGAATATTACTAATATTTTCTATAAATGTTGTAAAACTTAAAAAGTTTGACTCACACAGATACCATTGCGACACTTATATTGGGATGGAGTACTTATGTATACAATATTTCACCAATATCAATGCATAACACATGGTACAGATACTACATGAAAATTTTGGTTGGGCCATAAAAAGGAAAATATTTCAATTAGCACAAAGGCATGTGCCCCACCCTAGTTTAAGTATTCATTATGGTTCAATATAAATATCAAACCTCTGATTATAGTTTTACATGTGTCAAATTAGTTGTAGATCTGACTTATTAATGTGTCAAATCATAATTTGAAGTATAAAAATGTCAAATTCCATTAAACTGAATTATTTACCCTTAAAATTAATATGGTCTAACACATGATAAATGAATTTTACTTTCTATACTTTAAATTGTTATTTGACACATTAAGAAGATATATCTACAACTAATTTGACATATTTACTAGTATAATTCGATATTTGATATTTATATTGAACCATAATTAATAATTAAACTAGGGTGGACACATGCCCCTATACTCACAAAAGTCACTCTCACATAAAAACACATTTATATTGAGTGGGCTACTGTTGAAATAGGCATGATTTTCATGTGCCACAAAGAAGAATTTCAGCCCAAGAACTCCAAATTAGAGCCTATTGTTTATTGGTCATCTGTTCGTTTGATATGGCATCACATGTTCTATAATTAAGAATCTAACACCGTGAAGTTGTATCAAACATGCTCTTATAGTATTCAGCATCTGGCGAAACTCCTCACTCACATGTTGAGATTTTAAGGACAAGTTTTTTAAGGAACCGGAGGGGAAAGACTCCTACAGATTTTTAAAATTAAAGTGGAGATTTTATTGAGTTAAGTGGACATGTGTTACATATGGATGTGAGGAAACTCCTGAAAGGCGTGTGATTCAGTAGCCGTGCGCTATTCTTTCAATACGTGGAGCGTTCAAAAGGTTATTTCCTGTTACCTCTTCAATTATTTTCTGTTAAATCTGCTGCAAAGACGAGCTCTACTATATGAATATAGAGACGCCCAAAGCTATTAAGGCATCTCCTAGGCGTGCAAACATGTTTAGTATCGTCTCCACCGCCTAATTTACAAGGCGCACCTCGATCGTCACAGGATGTCTGGTCTCTTTTAAAACTGTTATGTTACGACGTGAATTTACTCGGATGGTGATGAGGCGTATATGCACAAACTCAGAGAAGTTTGAGAATCTCAACTTTTGTTTTGCGGGTTCCAGCTGAACACCCATGGTTCACAAGGCCATAACGGTGAACTCATTTTGGTACAGTACATAGATTCAAAAACGGCCATGTATTGCTAACCGAGCTAGATTGATAACCCCCAAAACAGCAAAAACTAGCCCTTTTAATTTGGGTTTTGTGAATCATGTGAACAAGGACCCATGTGAACACCCGTAATAGTAAACTCATTTTGGTACAGTACATAGATTATATGTTTCATCGAAAAACGACCCTGTATTTCTAACCGAGATGGATTTTTTTTTTTTGAGACTTAACCGAGATGGATTGATAACCCCCCAAAACAGCAAAAACTGACCCTTTTTATTTCGGTTTTGTGAATCACGTGAACAAGGACACGCTGTTGGCGGATGCTGGACCTTCATCTTGTATCTCTGCAAATAATTGTGCATGCGAACAATCTCATCCCGTGTTTGCTTTGACTCTGCTGCATGCTTCTATCATGTCTATATCTTCTTGGAGATGTCTTCCATCAACCATGCATGGCATGCTCAAGCTAGAGAAGGACACTACTGTCTACTGGTACATGTCTCTGTCAGCTGATGCACCTTGTAATCGGACCAAAAGAGATGCAGTTTCAGTCTCCAACCTGGAATGAATGAGGCTGAGAAAAGACGGAATATTCTATCTTGATGTGAAAAACATTGTCATTTCACCGTACGTGGTCCGATGTAAATAAAGGGCCTGGCTCTTGGCCAGATAAATTTGACCGTTGTTTTAGAAAAAAAAAACAATGATCAACTAATCCGGGGAAGATCAAACAGTGTTCGCTGTTCTTGGAACCGAGGAGCCGGCAATAATAAGAAAAAAGAGGGAAGAATTTGATGACTGCGAGATCTAAAGATCGTGCTATTATGCAGACCTTCATGCGGTGCACAGATAATACAACCCTCATCCATATGCATATATATATAGTACTGAAATGGAATGGAAATTACAAAGAGGAGGAGCACTCGTCGTCGTGGCTGGAGTTATCCGGAGAGGAAGACGAGGAGGTGGTGTTGCTGAGCGAGACGAGCAGGTCGACGAAGGCTCCGACGATGAGGCCGTGCGTGCTCTTGGCGTTGGCCTTGAGGTACCAGCCCAGCATCTCCTCCAGCCAGCTCCAGTCCTTGACGCCGCCGTGGCTCATCACCATTGCCTCCATGGACTCCCGGAAGTCGCGGTAGGGGTGCTGAGACTCCACCGACATGGCCGTCGCGCCACCGAATGCTACCATCTTCTTCTTCTTCTTCTTCTGATCCTCCTCCTCCTCCTCCTCCTCCTCCTCCTCCTCCTCGGTGAGGAGCTTGCTGTCTGGCTGCTTATTGAAGATGCAGGAGGAATTGTCGGGCTCGAACAAGAGGCGGTCGGAGCGCAGCGCACAGATCACGGCCTCTGCCTCCACCATTTCGAAGCTGTCGGCGATGGGACAGTCGACGGCGTAGGCGGAGTTCATAGTCTTGTAGTAAGCCTGCTGCTTCTGCTGCTCCTCCCTGAATGAGAGTGTCCTTGGCTGGCCACATGACGGCCATTGCCACTGCCACGCGAAGGTGGACGACGACGAAGAAGAGGTGGAAGGGCACGACAGCACTTCCTTAGTGCTACCAAGCTGAGACTTCTTCTTCACCATGGCAGCAGCAGCTTGAGCTTGTGTGAGGGAGGTCGATGGATAACAGCAATCAATGACTGGGGAAGAAGACAAGACTCAAGAGTAGAGCCGTTGGTGTGGAAAACAACCAAGGTGGTGTTGTGGCTTTTATTTGGAGTATAACTAACCAAGAAGCTTGTTGTACTAGTGCATGAAAAAGAAAAACTAAACTGAAAGAGAGCAGGGTAGGTTACCTAGAGACGGAGGTGGTTGCCGTCCTTGCTCCTAATATTATACTCCTACTCCTAATCTCCTATAGAGAGTGAAAGAGAGAGAGAGCCAACATGGAGACTCTAGTACGTACCACTAGTTGTTTTTGTTTGTTTCTCATCAGTTGATGAACTACTTCTTTGCGTAGTATCTCCCCCTTCCTTTGTCCACGTGGAGCTACTTCTTCAGCCTCTCTCAAGATATGCAGGAGTCAGTGTACGCCGTCCATCCATCCACTTTATTTGTCCAAAGACAAACAGTAATGGTCTCCACATTCTTCTCTCTGATGCATGATGCAGTCTAGTGTTGCTGAAGTAATTTGGGAGCCGGTGGCATACCACCACCATTAATTTCAGGACAAACACATCAGATGACCGCACAAATTAACAAATTGTATTCAGATAATATTAAGTACAGAAAGGAGATCACTTTGCGTTTCTTAATTGAGGCCGGGGAACATACATGCAAGGCCGGACACAAAAGTTTTTGTGCAGTAGTCTCCTTCCCTGCGTGTCCGATCGTCTTCACATCCATCCATCTGTCATGTTTGAGGTTGGGGTTCATCGCCTGCAAAAGTGATCTTATTTTTTCGCACCGCACCCAGGTGGTGAGCAAACTTGGACTTGTTTGCTGCTGCTAAGCTTCTTGTGCCATACTTCAGATTCTCCTTCCCCCAATCCTCCTGCTAATCAGTCTCAGAAATTCAATCTCGCATACGGACAAACGGCAAGTTGTGTAATTAACAACTCTATAGGAAAATTATAAAGGACGATAGGTTTTCTCATCTTTTTTCTTAGTAGCATATGGGAAGGGCACTCTCACAATAACAAATCCGCACAGCGACAACAGTCTGGATCTTGCAGAATTAAAAAGAAATTGTTGCCTGTACATCCTCTGATCACATAAGTTGATTAAAATAAAATCCTCTGTTGATCTCAGTTATGTTTCTATCCACTGTGCAGCCCGGTATCAAACAAGGAGTCACACGCATTTTCAGGGAATTCTTGTCAGGATTAAACAGTTACAACCTTTTTCTGTTGAAGATGTAATCTGCGTCCATAATCATGTTATATATAAAAAAATTAATTACACCACAGAATGCTAAAAGATAACTGGTGTTCCATTTCTGTTGCTATTTCATATTCTTCTTAAAACTAAGCAAAGAGGTCTCAGAACTCCAGCATTTATGAAAGTATGTCAAAACACGAGATCAGATTTAATGCTCACCTTCAAGCAGGGTTCATGAAACCGAATGAACCGTTAGAACCGGACGGGGCCGGCCCGGCGGTTAACCGGATAACCGGAAAAACCGGCCGGCTAACCGGACAAAATTCATTTTTTGTTTGCGACGGTTGGCAACCGGTTAGCCGGTCGGTTATTCCGGTTAACCGACCGGTCGGACCGGTTAGCCGACCGGTTTTTAGGCATAGTGCAAATTGCAATAGAATCAAAAAAATTCAGAAAAATAGAAAAAATGCATTAACTGCCCTAAAATATTAATGATAATTTTAGACATAAATTCATATTATATCCACTTCATAGGACACAACACAATCATATTGCCCAATAAAAAGTCAAATATAGTTGTCTAACTCATATTGTTCACAAATTCATACAACAACAAGATTAATTATACATGATACATAGACAAATATGACTTTCACTCTTGTCCAAAACATAGTCTTCAACAAATAATTATACATCAAGAAAATTACGTAGCTTTTAAAAAATAATGTCAATGACTTTTTATTTTAAATTTCGGACTATCTAAATTACCTACGACTATGTTTTCTATTTAGCTAAAATAAAATTTAGATTTGGGAGAGGGAGGGTTAGTCGGCCGGTTATAACGGTTAACCGGCGGTTCGACCGGTTAACCAACCGGTTATAACGTTGTATGGCCTTTTTACCTTTATTTGTATTCCGTGAATTTTTTCTATGTCAAACAACCTCAATTTCATATTATTCTTTTACCATAAATCTTTATTTCTTCTCTAGTTTTTTAACAAATTTTTTATACAAAATTTTTCAAATTTTGAAATTTTTTGAATTTGAACCGGGGTTAACCGGCCAACCGGTGTAACCGGCCCGGACCGGTTTACCGGTTAACCGGGTTAACCGGCCGGTTAACCCCGGTTCTTTGAACCCTGCCTTCAAGTACTTCATCTCCTTTGGCTCATTGAACTCCTCCACGTACATCTTACGACGTGAGAAGCAGCTCAGGGCTCCAATACAAAGCAACAGGGAATCTGTGACAGTATTCAATGCATTTCTCTTAATAATCACAACTTGGTGATGCTCTGTGAGTATGTGAGAATCAAGGTTAAATGAGAGACAAGAAATTAAAAGAGTTGTATGGAATGCGACATATATATGGAATAGATCCAGATCAATCTTCATTACGTGACCAGAAACGTGGTTGAAGCTGATCATGACCTTGATATATAACTGAAGATCAATCGACAAAAAATGGTTATCCTTGTCTTACCACTGTTCAAACATGCTCACATTTGGTGATCTGCTTTCCCCATGACTGGTAATGACTGCCTTGCTAATCAGTGATTTTTTTTTTTTGGAGGGAAACGGGCCGGGGTTTTACTGCTAGGCACTGATTGGTAACAGGCTGGTGTAGTTGCCAATTCTTTTCACTGTAGCTCATGCATTATAATTATACAAACCCAGCACATTCCTTCACTGTGGCCTGTTTCCAAATTCCAAACGTGTTTCGGAACGCTACCGCAACACACTACCAGAAACAGATTATATGCCTTGTATCCTCGATACACGGCACAAGCCATATTACACACGATACAGTTGTGTTTGTGTCGTGTGTCATGTCTTGGCACACGGCACAGACCTTTGTGCCGCGTGCCATATTTATATCGTGTCTAATTTTGTTGCCTTGTGCCGATAAATTATACACGGCATATGCTTTGGCACACGGTATATACGTCGTCTCCCGTAGTGAGAGAGGATTTCAGAATCTCAACATGAAGTATATCACTATATATACCACCAGAAAAATAAAAGACTTTTGGAACTGCAAGGACAAACAATTGAAGGACCACGCACAGTCGCATTACTGTCTGCTGCTAACAGAAACACTGTATTGGAACATGCTGCATTGCTGATACTAGTTAGTGACAAGCAGAAGTGCAGAGTCGCTAACTGGTAAGAGCATCGTAATCACTGGCTGTTGTGCTGTAACGGCCCACACCACAGAACAGTGACGAGTTCACATGGTGTACTTATTATTAACTAGGCAAATTGCAAAAATGATACAGTAACGCAGAGGCGATAATGCATTGGCTCCACAGGGCACATGCATGCCCTGGCTCCTGCACGCATATGGCCAACTAACGATGCCCAATAAAAGAGTACCATTTCTGTACTAAACGTGGCAGCAGACTAATCTCCATTTTGTTCTATTTAGCTCATCTATACCCTGAAGTTGAAATTTTTCCTAACAATGCAATGGCACAGAACTAAAGCTCCATCCATCCATCCAACCAACAGAAACATGAATGATTGAGACTGAGAACAACGAAATATGATGAAACAGTTAATATAAATTATAACGTGGGCTCTTCAGTTGGGGGACAATACGAATAAAGTCATCCTTTATTTTCATACATTTTTATTATTATGTGATCCAAAACATGTTGTGAATCAACATAATTCTTTTTTCCCTTGTCGTGTCCTTCCTGTGTTTTATTAATAATCATGTTGTATCATAGACTAATATATTTTTCCACTAGTATTTCTTATAAGAAATTTCTGAGTTTTTTTCTTGATCAAGTCAACACAAACCAACTCAATGACATAGAGTTGCGCAAATCCAATTTGTCCAACAACTAATGTATGTATTGTGGATAGGTCTCATCCATCGTGCAGCTACAGTTCCCTTCGAAGGCCGCTCAATCAGGCATTAGCATAAGAATTTGGGGAGCTAACCTTAGTATGAGCACAACATGCATATATAATGAGCACATGTACAGAAGTGCTTCTTTTGAGGTGAGGTGATATTTCACCTCTTTTAATCATGCATCCAAGGTATATATAATTCGACAAGAAGAGAACTTTTAATTAACAATATGACTGAATCATATGCAAAATTTATGTAACAAATAATGCTTCATTCATGTAGGATTCGTCCAATGAAAACAGGTTTGGTTTTACATGTTAAAATATCTCTGCTTTGATTTTTTTCGTGAACATAAGAACTACCTCCATCCCAATATACAAGTTTTTTTAGATATAAACCCAAAATTCCTTGGCTCTCTGTTGAACATCACCATTGTATTCTCACCAAACATAAGTTAGATGGGTACACTAGTGTAAAAACACCCTGCACTATCGGGCAAAAACGCCCTGTAATATCGGGCAAATCGTTCGATATTACGTGGACGTTATTAAAAATCGACGGGTTACAGTAGCGGATTTGTTGCCCGATACTACAAGGATACAGGAAAAAATAAAAAAAGAAATCAGGGCGGGCCAAGCCCAGCCGCGACCCGCTGCCGCCGCCCGCGTCGTGGCCCGGAACCGCTGTCGCCGCCCGCTTCCTGGCCGGATCCGCCGCCGGGAGGGCGCGACGCAGCCCTAGGGCACGGACCACGACTCGGCGGCCACCTGCTGTTGGATCCGCCTCCTGGCCGAAGCCGCCACCGGGAGGGGCCGGATCCACCGCCGGGGAAGGGCACAACGCAGCGGACATCGGATCCGGCCGCCTCCTCGCCGGATCCACAGGCTGGCGAGGAGGCCGTCGCGGAGGTCACCGGATCCGGCCGCTCCTCGATGCATACGACGGGAGAGGAGGAGGACGGCGCTCGAGAAGAGGTGGCCTCCTTGGGGATGGGCCTGCGTGAGGAAGCGAGAGGGGACGGCACGGTCCGGGAGGTGACGAGATCGGGAGGCGGCGCGGTCGGGAGATGCGGTTGGCGGGCGGAGGCGCGCGGCGCGGTCGGGAGAGGCTGTTGGCGGAGAGCTCCCGGAGGCGAGTGGCACGGTCGGGAGCGGCCGTTGGCGCAGAGCTCCGAGGCGGAGGCGGCGCGGTCGGAGACGACGCGCGCTCGAGTGAGACAGAAAGGGAGGCGGTAGCTCGGAGGAGACCGGGACTTAGTGATGTTTCAACCCTAGGATTGTATATATATATACGCGGGCTGATATGGGCTTTGAGCTGGGCTGGGATAGTATAGTAATATCGGGCTGATGATGATGTCATTGTGCCCGATACTACTGTAATATTTTCAATATCGGTCAACGATGATGTCATCCCCACTCGCTATTGCAGTAAAGCCCGTAATAGCGTTGCCCCTGATGACGTCACCAACTACACACTTGTAATAGCGAAAATTTATATGCCCGCTATTACTGAAAAAAGTGAGACGCTATTGAAGGCTTCTTTTGTAGTAGTGGTAATCATGTTGTTTTTCTATTACAATCTTCAACCAAATTATCCCCCATCCTCCCATAAGAGAAGAAAGTAGTATAGACATAGCATAACACGTGAGATGTGGATATATATGTTTGATCAAAGTTGAGCAAATTATCCCCCAACCAAAAAAAAGAAGATATCTACTAATTCTCGAGTATCCCTATGTCCCTAAATATAAGAATATATATATATATATATATATAGATATAGATATAGATATATATATATGTTTGATCAAAGTTGAACTTTGAAAGTTTATTATGAATATAAAAAGTTATAAACAATGATGAGTGGATTCACTGTAAAACTAATATGTAACTTAGTTAATTCAAAATAATTTATTTTTATTGATATTATTAGTTAAAGTTACAAATATTTGATTTTTATAGACTTGTACCAACTTTTTATAATATTGTGAACCATCTGCATGACCCGGTGGGGAAAAGATTATGTCAACAACAAAAATTAAATATCCCCTTTAGGAGGGCTCTCGTGGGGGATAAGTTGGAGGAATAGGATGACATGGTAGCTAGAATAACTCATGTCATTTTAAATAACGAAATAGATTGTTTTGTCTAACAATTACATGTCATAATATAGGGGGAAAATTAGTTGGTCTATGCATATACACCTAATTAACCAGAATACTCCTTTCTCTCATAAAGTTACATGGAAGATAAACACAGAAACCTGGTAATCATATGATACGTTCCCAAGATAAAAATACCACTGTAAATCAAGATTTTCCTTTGGTATCTCCAAAAAGGAGTGATTTCGACAAAGAGTAACTTGATGAAGAAAAAATGGAATGACCGTCAGAGGTGTTGTTTCCATAATTGCAATGAGACAATACATCACCTTCTCTTTCATTGTCACCAATGTAGGCCAATATGGAGAATTGTCTATATATCTACTAGGTTAACACCCCTAGATTAATAACCCATATGTTAGGGGACGACTCTCTAATGTTACCTTAAAAGAGCAACATGGTTCTTTTATGTAGGCTACATTATATTGAGAAGAGTATCCTCTATTTAGGAGAATGAGACAAAGGAAACATTAAATAAACTGAGAACACTATTGGAGACCACAACTTGAAGATCTTCGCTTGTCATGGATGGAAATTTAATGATAGACTTTGTCATTACCTCTATATTTTTTATTTGCTTCTCTAGCATTTGGCATGATAGCCAAAATATGTGTATTTAACGTTGTGTGCAGGAATAGAGGCGAGAAGACACTTCCATTCTCTCTAAACAAAAAAGACTTTGATTGGTTTCCTTGGGCCAAATGCCAGCTATGTTTTAGTTGAGCTGCAAACAGATCATCCTCTTGGTGAGTTGGTCAGGTGGCTCTAACAGCACTCTTTAAGTCCTCGATTCAACTTTCTATGCGAGCAAATTTCAGGTTGAGGTTAAAAACATCATCTTGTTTGTCCCACGCGTGAAAGCACAAGTCTTGGGCTCGGCCTAGTTAATTGGTAGTCTCACAGGGCCACGGTGCCCTTATGGTTTTTTTATCTACATGAGAATGTCTTTCTCTTAATAAACTACCATGTACTCGAGTTTTTCTACATTAGGAGCTGCAATTTCGCTCGCCTTATTTGACACCGTAAATGTGCTTATTCCTTCTATGCCAACATGTTACAATTTATTGCTCCTATATCCATCCACATTATTTCTTTTCTTTTTCTTGATGTGAAAGGATGAAGTGGGCGGAAGGAAAGCAGGGTTGCCGTCATGGGCCGCATGGAGGGAAGCTCCGGTGACCTCCACGATCGGATTGGAGAGGGATAAAGGAGAGAGATTGAAGAAGAAAAATATTTTGGTCATTATGAGAAAATATTTACTGAAAAAGAAAAATGTAACGTGGATGTCATAGAAAGGTAAGAAATTGCATCTCAATGTCATACAAGGGATAAACATATTGTGGGAAAATAAGGGTCTAAGCGAAATTGCAGTAACATAGAAGAGATTATCTATTTTTAATATTTTCCCACACGGTTATTCCCCTTCTGAAACTTTATTATTGGAACAAAGTTCTTTGTATGGCCACGTCATTCCGCTTGTTGCTGTAATTAACACAAGTTTCCCCTATATTTAGTTTCTCTCTAAAACCTCCTCACTTGTAACTAGAAACGGGGGAAATCAGGAGCTCTAATCCTTATATTTACAAGAGAATTAATATTGTTGTGGCCTTAAATGTTGACGTGACCCGATCAAAAATATTATTGATTACTTTTTAGGGGTGACTATTGGAGGAGGGAAGAAAAATTAATCCTATCAGCTTTTGAGGTGCTAACAGAAACATGTTTTAGGGGAGTTTTTGGAGATGCTCTTATATCTAGAAAGGAGAAGTCCAAATTATTCCCCTCAAGTATAGCTAAAGTCTAGATAACCCCTAAACATATGTTTGGTTTAGTTTAACCTTAAAATAGTGCAATTTGGTTCATTTTACCCCCTAATATAATTTGTCTTTTTTTGTTTCTTCTTATATAAGTGGAGTCTTAAGGTAAAATTTTATAGCGTGCTAGAACACTTTGTAATACATGTTAGAAAAATACATCATGAATTTGTTTATCATTATTTTGTATATTGATATGGTAATACAAACGTGTAAGAAAAATAATGACAAAATTTCAAAAATAGAATTTTGGGTATGCAATGTGATACCAACTACCACCTCATGAAATTTTAACTTAATATTCCACTTGTGCATGGAGAAACAAGAAAGATAAGTTCAATTAAAGGGTGAATTGAACTAAATAAACTATTTTGGTGGGTAAACTGAACCAAACAATAATTCAGAAGTTATTCAGACTTTGGCTATACTTGAGTGGAGTAATTTGAACTTTCTCCATCTAGAAATTAGTTGGACAACATATGTGAGGGTAGCTTCTCAACCTTGAGGGGTAATTTTTCACGTGAAATAGATACATAGTAATTTTTACATGCCGATAAAGATGTCCAGGTTAATCAGATCAAGAGATATCATATTTCAAATAGTCAAAGTACACAAACAGGCCTCCGCGATACGGGGACTCAGGAAAAAACAGGCCTCCGTGTCGTCTCCCGTGTCGAGGCGACTCCCACCCACCGTCAAGCCGCACCCAACCACGTAGGTCGACGGCCGCCGCCGCCGTGAGCTCACCGGCGGCGGCGGCCAGCAGCGGTGCTAAAAAGGTGACCGTCCGCGGGTCTGTTCTTCTCTCCTTTCTTCCTTTCGTGGTGTTTTTCTTTCTTCCCCTTTCTCCTAGATCTCCATGGCTGCAACCTTGGATGGAGCTCCTCCTCATCGGATCCGATCCGATCGGAACCAAGGGCAAGATCCATCCCTCATGCTCGTGCTTTGGCCCTTGATTCAGCCACCGGCCTTCTCCCACCTCTCCTCCCCACTCGATCCATCCATGGAAGGTCAAGTTCCGACCACGGACGGACCGGACCCGATCCGCCCGTCCTCCCCTTCACCGCACACCACCGAGGCCCCGTTGCCGATCACATGGCAGGTGGTGGGGTGCAGGGCCCTATCCACGATGGTGGTGGGGCCCGGGATGGCACGGCAGCGGCGACGAGCCGGGGCACGGAGCGCGGGCGCGCGCGTGGATTTGCGCCCCTACCCTAGGTGGGGGCAGCGTGTGCTCGGCAACGAGGGCCATAACACCTACCCCGATGACCATCGGGCGAAAGCCGTTGCCCGGTAGTTGCTCGTTGGCGACAACAACGACACTTTTCGGTGTCATTGCCTTCTCCGAGTGAAAACTCTAGTCCGGCCTCCTAGGCGGGCGGTGACGGCGTTTTGACGTCGTGTTCCTCCTCGGGGCGTCGTCTTGGAGTTCTCCAAATATGTTTGGTGTTTGCAGGTCGGAGCCGAGGGTGATCCCGATTGGGCTCTAGGAGGTTCTCTCAATGTTTGTGCTTGTGTTATGTTGTGTTTGTGCTTATGTCGTTGGCCTTGATGTGGATGCGGCCATGATTCGAAGGGTGTTCTCTTATGGCGCCTCTGCTTCGTCGTTGCTCTTCTACTTGGATATTTTCCACATATATAGTATTGAGTCCTCTTAAAAAACATGTACAATACTTAGTTATAATCCCTTTTTGCTTTGATAATTTAAAGCGTAGTTTCAAAAAGAAATCATATTAGAGAATAGTAGAGTAAAGCTAATTGCCACATGTTTTGTAACAATATTACTTTCGACATAAACCTTAAGAGTAAAGCTAATTGCCAAGGAGTTCTATATCGGACCTGCTACCCTTAATAAATGAAGCTTTACTTGCCATCCCACAAAAACCTTTCAATGTCATCGATCCACATCTCCCAATTCCATCTCTTTGTCTTCTCTCATCATCATTTATCTCTATTCCATTTTCTAACCTCCACTTTCTTACCAAGAACCATGACATTTGATCTCAAGAATTCTCCTAAAAATGAAGATATCTTTGCCAATTTCAACCTAAAGGCATGTCTCCTTGGTCCTTGCTCTACTACTTGCCACCCTAGGGCATTTTTCCACGGTTGTGCGTCCGGTTTCAAGTCAAAAGGCAAACCCGCCTAGAAGTCCGACCATGATAGGCATTGCCCTCCCGCTCATGGCACCCGGGAGTCACCCATGGAGATGATGTTGTGTAGATCTATCTAATGCTCGTCGACATACTTCCCAACCGCACCTAACCTCGGAGCTTGATTCTAGGCGGGAAGGGTTCGCACTACCCGCATCGTAGAAGGCGCAACGACCTCAATCGATGGTGCCGCACTCAAACTACACTCGACCGCACCTAGTGATGCAGATGCAAGATTGGAGAGAGAGAGAGAGAGAGAGAGAGAGTGAGAGAGAGAGAGAGAGAGACGTGGAGGAAGTTATCGGCAAAATGGTAACTTCATTAATTGTTGTTTGTCCATTGAAAAGTGAGAATGTGTTATAATTTGGTAAAATGGTCTAAAGTGTCCTATATTGTGGAACAAATGGAGTATTTGATTTGAACTATGTATTCTAGTTCACCTAGAGTCTTATGAAGTTACTTATTTTATTACATGTAAAATCCTTGATAAAAAATATGTAACTTGGAAAACTTAGGCTCGAAATCCGAAATCCAGACGAGGTTGTAGTATATTTTGTTTCTATACATCTAGAAAAAAAGCCACATGCAACTTGTTGTCCCTCTCGTAATTGAGAAAAATGTTGTTATTCTGCCACTTAGAAGGCTCTTTGGTCAATATTCGCATCCGATAAAAAAAAATAGACTTGCAATTTTACAAGTTTTATGTAGGAGGAGTATATACATAGTGTTATGTGTAAATAACGATCAAAAGAACCAAACAGATTTGGAATATCGTCGTTAAGTCCACTTGCCCAGATCAGAGATGAGCAGAGGACAGCGCAGCAAATTCAATTGAATTTTTTAAAAAGAAAACATCAGTAAGTAGTAGTAGTAAATCAGGAGTAGCAGGCAGGCGCGGCGGCGACGACGACATCTGCATCTGCATCTCCGCCCTCCTCCTGCTGCTGCTGATCCCTAGAAGGAGGGATGTCTTCCGCCGGCGAGGTGGTGGCCTCTGTCACCTCCGCTCTCGCCGTCCTCCTCGTCCTCCTCGCCTGCGTCGAGCTCGGTGACGCTGCCGCCGCTGTCGGCGTCTACCGCCTTATCCAGTACGACCTTGCCGGCGCCCCGCTCGGCTCCCGCGCCGCCGCCCTCAACCATCACGCCGCCGCGTTCCCACTCCCCGGGAGCGGACCTCTCCCGGTCAGCGCTCGTCGCGCCGCTTCTGGACCTGCCGCCCTCCTTCCTCCGAGGTACTGTCTCGCCACCCTAATCTACTCCGACAAGATGGATCTTTGCAGCTCGCGCATTACATAGCTTTTTCTTGGATCGGCTTAATTCCCTGCTTAGTAGGAGTAGTAGCTTTCTGCTACTGGTCACTACTAGCTGCTGCTTGTCTATTGCTGGAGTCTGGATCACCAGGAACAGATTATCAGCAGCTTCCATTGAAATTAATCGGCACCGGGAGTCAGTTGCTTCAGCTTTGAAGCTGCGATCTAAAACTTGTTAGATTGCTGCTTATTATCCCCCACATCTGGTGTGCTTGCATAATAAATATTCCCTTTTTGAAAACATCTGGTGTGCTCAAGTTGCATTATGCATCATTGGATTACTTCAACAGTATCCAATATGAATCAAGCATTAGTACAACTTTTGAGCTAAATAAGTTTTGAGTGACACTGCAATTTGCGTGGATTGCTACTGTCAGTCTTCTGTTGCTGAAAAAAGAAAAATCTTGCAATGCGTTCTCAGAGTACCTGGCGGAGAAAAAACATCTGGGTGGCTTGCTCATTCTGCTTCCGTCAAAGCTAGCTAGTGAGGATGCTGCTGGGAACAATGATGACAAGGGGAAAGTAAATAGTGCGCTTTCTGAACTGGAAAAATTACTGGTTCATGAAGAAGTCCCAGTAAGTCAGAAGCTTCTCTCTTTCTCTCTTAAAAAATATTTTTATTGAAGCAAATAGCTGAATTTGACTCAGGCATTTATCATGCTAGTGATATGGGGCGTCTGTATGTATATGCTCCGTCTTAAGTGTTATCTAGCATTTTTGTCATGTCACAACATTTGCTCTACCATGAATCGCTTGTGTATTCCTTTTTTGTCATGTCAATTATGATTCTTTTTGCTTATTTTGCTCATACTATTTATATTTTTCCAAAAATGTCTGCTCCCAATTGCTAGAGTAATAATGTTGTGCACAATTACATGATCTCTTTGCTAAACTGTCGGCATTATTTCATGCAGTATCCGGTGTACTTTGCTTTCCATGATGATCGTTTTGATAGCCTGCTGTCAGATATCCGTAAAATTGCCTCTTCAGGTCAACCTGCATCTGCCACGACAGGAGGGTAATTGCATATTGAGCACGCACTAACAACCTTTTGCAACCAAAGTCTATGCATGGAAAATTGCAAACTGTCAGTCCCCTGTATGATATTTTCTTTTGATTGTCTTTATCTGGACTTGTAGGTACAAACTTGTTGTATCCTCTGCGGAACCTAGAAAAGTGTCTTCTCCAACTATTACTAATATCCAGGTAGCGTCCCTTCAAAGTTGAAAGGCGACATGAATTAACTATCCTATTATACATTTTATCAAGTTGTTTTTTACTGTACCATCTTATAAATTATTTATTTCCGTGTTTTTCTTTCGGTATGTGCGTGGTGTGAGTGTGTGTGTGCGTGCGTGGGGGGGGGGGTGTCAATTATTTATTTCCATGTTGAGGATAAAAAAAGTGAGCATAGTTACATTGGAACTGATTATACACGTTTTTGTAATATCAATGTATTTTAGATTAATCCTTTTGAACTGCAGGGATGGTTACCTGGATTGAAGGGAGAGGGTGATACTGAGCAGCTTCCAACTATTGCCATAGTTGCAAACTATGACACCTTCGGTGCTGCACCTGTATGTTCAACTAAGAAAATGTTTGCACAGTGGCGTTTAATATTCTTCAAGATATCTTGAATAACAGGTATTTTTCAGGCACTTTCTGTGGGAAGCGACAGCAATGGAAGTGGAGTGGTCGCTCTTCTAGAGATTGCAAGACTCTTTTCACGCCTATATTCAAATCCTAAGACCAGAGGCAAGTACAATCTTCTCTTTGGGCTAACATCTGGTGGACCCTACAATTACAATGGAACCAACAAGGTATGTGCCATTTGACATTAATAAAGCAAGTTTCAGGCATCTTGTCGAGTAAGTTACATCTGTATGCTCTTGAATTTTGATAGTGGCTTAGAAGTTTCGATCAGCGAGTACGTGAGAGCATCGACTATGCAATTTGCTTGAACAGCATTGGTTCCTGGAGCAATGACCTCTGGATGCATGTATCGAAGCCTCCAGAAAATCCCTATATCAAGCAAATCTTTGAAGTATGCTTATCATCTCTAGCTTATTGGCTCATAATATCAGTGATCTGCTATAAGCTTTTGATAGTTATCTGTAAATTTATTTGCTTACAGGACTTCTCGGATGTGTCTAAAGAAATGGGTGTTTCAGTTGGAATCAAGCACAAGAAGATTAATGTCTCGAACCCTAGAGTATGTACTTATTGATGATTTGATGTTCAAAGATTACTATATCTATATTATCGCATTATTTTATTTCCAATCACGAATGAACATTACATCTACAACATGCATCATGACAGATTTTGCAATAATCGATGGTATTCCTGCTCATTCCAACGTAAAAGTACTATATCATCACATTAATTTAAATTCCTGCCATGGATTAACATACCATCTACAATGCGCATCATGACAAGATTTCGCAATGATTGATTATATTTGTTATGTATTCCAATATTTTTAGCCAATTTACATGTTGATTTGTCCTATCCACCCTGTTGTTAAGCTTGTGAGAAAACAAACATAAAGTTTGTCAAAGTTTTGTTAAAATTTACTGATGTTTCGTATGCAGTTGAATTCTCTACAGCTTGTTTTGTGGATTCCCTTTATTGCACTGTTGGTTATATTATCAGAGCTTGCTTAGATCATTTGAAATTTGAAACGTACCATCAAACAGTACCTACTACTCTCCTCAGAAATTTGTGAAAAGACAATAAACATAAATGAGTCACAGAAGTATTATAATACAAACTGGGCACTTTTAATAATAATTCAGTTCATACTGTGTCAAAACATGCTTTGATAATGTTTCCATGATACTGTTTGGATGGAATGGAACACAATATTTCAAGACCTTTTTTTGTGTATATGTATTTGGAACACGATATTTGAGTTTGTTCTGTTCTCATCCAGTTATTGATTGACAGTAGAATTTTAGTTAATTTTCTGTTTGATGCCCACAGCCATCTTAATCCACAGTTCCACATAATGTTGTTGCATATACCTGTGCCAAAATATATTAATCTAGTTTGCATGCCAGCTATATTAAGTATTTTACGTACTTAAATTAAATATTTGATATACTTAATATCTGAGAGAATAGAATTGAATCCATGGAGTTAAAGTTGGGCTTCCTGAATGAAAGCCTTTCTCCAGCTTTGAGTCTAAGGGTTGATGTTCAGGGGGTGCTTTAGTTTGGGCCATTGAAGTGTCCTATTGTACTAAACTAATCTTATGAAATTGCCTTACTTAAACATGTTTTGTAAACTTGTAGGTAGCATGGGAACACGAGCAATTTTCAAGGTTTAGAGTGACTGCATTAACACTTTCAGAAATGTCTGCCCCTCCTGAATTTTTGGAGAGCACTGGTGGTCTTCATGACACTAGGTGAAGTCACATTTATCATATTCTTACTCTTTTCAATGCAGTAATTTCAATATAGTAGTATTTACTTGTATTTTTTCTTTTACAGAGAATCTGCTTATGTTGAGTCAGTAACCAAGACTGTCAGATTGGTTTCTGAGAGTCTCGCGGTAAGCTAAATCATTTGCTTCTGTTAGTTGTTGGACAACAGTCTTGCAGTAAGATAAGTCATTTGCTTCTGTTAGTTTTTGGACAGCTATGCATTCAGTACTAATTTTCCTGTAAGTGATTTGCATATGAGGAGTGGGTGTTAGTGTGGATTCATGAAACACTTTGAGTTTGATTAATACTCCTGGTTTAGGTAACCGTATGGCAGAATATTTGTCGGGTTCAAATAATTAGCTGATTTATCACAGCATGAAGCTTATTTTCTGTTCATGCAGTTTTCAGAGAATATATTTTGTTCATCCATGTTACAGTTGTTGCATGTGGACATCATGTTTGAATATAATGAGAAAAAAGTCATTATAGTCTTGCAGCAGCTATTATGATGACAATGATTGAAACTAAAATTGACTAGCTCTCTCTTGATCTTTTACAGAGACACATTTATGGACTGAAAGGAAAGAACATTGATGTTTTCGCAGAAAATAGCAGCTTAGCCATTAATCCTCACTATATCCAGTCTTGGATGGATCTTTTATCTCGGACGCCACGGGTTGCACCATTTCTCCAGAAAAATGATCCCTTCATAACAGCATTGAAAAAGGCATGCAGACTTCTTACCTGTTATTTTATCTAGTTCATTTGGTTCATGTTTTATTTCAAGCCATGATGTTTATATGCTGGTGCAGGAACTGTCTGAACACACTACTAATGTGCATGTCCAGAACGATGCCCTTGAAGGCATGTTCACTTTCTATGATGCAACCAAAGCTACTCTAAATGTATATCAGGTATGTAAAAGACTTCAAGATTCATGGTATTTGTTCATTCTTGCACTGGCGGAATGGATAGATTTGAAGTTTGATGCTATCTCAATCACTATCGCCGCATTGAAATTATCTCACAACCTATATTTCCTCAATATCCCAGGTTGCAAGTGTTACTTTTGATCTATTGTTCCTTCTGGTGCTTGGTTCCTATCTTATCGTCCTCTTCAGTTTCTTAGTGATCACTACACGGGTATGGATCATTTCTTTCTCGCGAACAGAATATGAAAGATTTTATTTTTGCAACTGAGGTTATATCTTTTGCTTGGACAGGGTCTTGATGATCTCATCAACATATTCCGACGACCTCCGTCACGTAAGGTCAAGGGAGCATAGACTAGTTGTGTTTTTGTGTAGTAGTATGGAGAAGGCAATGCCTGCCTTGTTAGAAGAGCTAGACATGAGGATGACGGAGGCAAAGCTAGTTTCCCACAGCACATAGACATGTAATTGCAAACCTTTACCTCTTTTTTTTTCTTCTCCAGCCAGAAGTGAGTGGCTTAAAATTCCGCAGCGCAGAACATTTCTTTCTGTTGCGAGAGGGATTCTGACTGATTTAGCCGTACTTTCTTTTCATGATGGTTACAAAATTTTGGCTGCTGTGGGTCAAGGGCATCCTTGCATAACTATCGTTGTGGCGCTTAATGTGACGAAGTACCATGATGTACTCCCAACACTGTATTTTGCAGCGAAATGTATCTTCTCTGAAGACTTTGAGAATATGTTTTCATCTGCTCAAATACAATAATTTACTCTAATGCAAAATGACCACCAACTCTACTTCACGATGTGTATGGAGTGTTTCCTTGTAACCCTTTGTCTGTTATATTGGGCAATCTGAGACTTGGGGCATTCATAGAGTAGTCGAAGTACAGTATCATACACGTAATTTGAAACCGAGCAAAGTGCTGGCTTCTGGATCGTGCAGGAGTACAGCATGATGCTGGCTGCTGTTTTTGCAGTTCCAAGCACGCTGATAAACCAATATGCAAATAGATGTCTTGTAAGCAGTAATATAGAGACATGGCTAAAATTAACAGTCTTGTAGCTCCTTTTTCTTTCAGGAAATACATTAAGTGACAACAACATTATCAATATTACTAATTTGCTAGGCTTGTTCAGTCAACAGCACAGTGCATCAGGATCTAATGCTACACACAACTACGTGATCACAACAGGATATCTATAGTCAATCTTCATCTGTTGTGTCAAGAGCAGGCATTTGTCGGAAGCGTCCTCCATGCCTTCTGCTTGCTGATATGTTGAGCGATCTTATATCAATCCTTCTCTTCTTAGGCATCAAATATTCGCCACTGATTGATTCAAAAAGCTCTCCCATGTTTGCCATGTTCGGCCTCCTTTTATCAGCCTCCTCTTTCAGGAAGCTGAAACCATAACAGGAAATGTAAGAATTACAACTCACTCAGATATTGAGCACTGTGTGGCTTTATAATTATGGAAAAAAAAAAGATTCCAAGTCCCCGGAGCAGGCAGGTGGCATGCAACTAGCTGTCAGAACATAGGAATCTGCACTTCCAAAAGAACAAAGCAGAAAGTGTACCTCTCCCGGATGACTTTAAATGCTTCCATAGTTGCATAAGGCAAGCCTGTCTTCGGATCACGGTATCTACAGGAATTATAAAACCTCACATAAGCATATCCTTTCACAATACAAATAATGGAAGCATAACCAACTCTCAAGAGTCAAGTCTCAACTCAATGATGAATAATTGCTTAAAAACGAAGAATGCATGTCTGTCCGGTTTACTAAGTGTAGTCGAATGAAACAAATAGAAACACCAAAACACATGTGCAGAGAAAGCTGGATAGATAGCCAGTAAGGGAGATGTTCGAACCAAAAAAAAACATACTTAGCAGGAAGTCCTGTCACTACACAAACAGATTTCTCTGGATCTGCAAAAAACCAAACAGTATTACAACAAGATTGAGTTAATACAGACTGGTAAGCACATTACAGTAAGTGTCATGCTGAAAAAAGAACAAATAGTACAGTACCAATGAAACTCAATACTTACAAGGAGCAGCTGTTGTACAAAGTTCAGAATCAAACGTTGCTCCATTTATGAATTCCAGGCGCGATTCCCCTAATTTAATTTAGCACAATACCAATAATTAGGAATCTGTAACTCCGACGATATGGAGTCCTTTTTATTTATTTCTAATGATAAAAAGAGGAAGAGTCCATATGCAAACAAGCGATTGATGATAATCTGGTAAAGCGGTTACCATCTCTTGAGCAAAATCGAACAATAGGACCATCATAGGTGTCCTTATGAATAACAGCCTTTTTCTTGACTTCTTCCTCTCTTGCAAGTACACGTTCCAGATTTCTCAAGTTCATGATCTCTGGAAAAAATAGACAATAGTATAAGAAAGAATAAATAGGCAGAACAAATGGTGATAATTTCCATGTATATCTTTTTGGATACAGTAAAAATGAAGCAAAGCAGACCTGTTTCAGCTGCTTCCAAAAGCATTTCCTCTTGAGTCATTCGTTTTTCTTCTCCCTCCTTTTTCTTCTTAACAACTGGCTGGAACAGCGTAGAAGAAGATCAAAGGCCATAGGTTAACAAAGTAGCCTAAGTAGAACAAGACTCTGTAGAGCATGAGTATTGCAGCGATAAAGAAGAGGGAAGCTAGTAGGAGCTTGGCTCCTCCTGTTTCATCAAAAAAAGAAGAGGGAAGCTTTGGTTATAGATACATACTCTGGCCGTTGCTTCTTTTTCAGCGCGTATCGCTTCTCTCTCGGCCTGTCTCACTATGACAGATGTTCTGGTTGATTTCCTGATTGTCTTCTCAGTCTCGAATTCATCAGGTGCATCTGTTTGTCTGGATGGACTCGGCTTGTCAGCAGCATCTTCAGTTTTTGTGTCATCTTCTGGTTTCGGGGTCACCTTCTTCTTCTTGGTATTGGTCTTTCTGAGAGTCTTGCCAGGGAATACTAGACGCTTTTTGATAGGTAATCTGCTCCACAGTTTAGTTGGGACATGAACAAGTGTACATGGTAGTGGGGTCTAATGTGCTTGATTGATACCAAGTAACAAGAGTACCTCTCCTGTACTTCCTTTTCCGGATCATCATCGGGTTCAGATTCCTGAAGAAAATGCATGCATAATAAGGAGGCCACTAGAGAGGGGAGAATAATGGAAGGTAGCACAAGAAATGCAACAGGATGAATGGAAGGTATTATCTGACATCTTCACCGAAATCACTGTCGAATTCGTCGCCGGCATCCTGCTCTTCCTCGTAGTTGTCGTCATTTTCTTCCTGCGAGGGAAATATTCAATGAAGCCGAGGATTTTCAAGCGTCATCGGGAACTGAGAGTGCAGATCCAAGGCGAAAACCATAATAGCATTTGTATTTTAATTGTAAAAAGAAAACAGCAGCAGCCATCAACTACTAGTATAAATAAACCGTAAAAGGAAAGAAAGAAACAGTGAGAACATACATCCTTGAGGGCGTCTTGGTTCCAGAAAACCTCATCCTGCTCAACCTCGTCCTCTAAGAGCTTGGTTATCCTGCGCGACCCATTCCATGGCATCAGAAGAGAATCACATCCCTTTGATTCACACACAGGGAGAGAGAGAAACCGATCCGGTGGGTAGGGAGATGCGATTTCCAGAGGAGGAGGAGGAGGAGGGCAGCTTACCTCTTGCCTCGGGTGGCGCGGGAGGCGCGGTCGAGTAGGACGGGCTCGTCGTCGTCACGGGCGTGGGCATCCATGGCGGCGGATGCGATTTCGAGAGGAACCAACCGCGGAAGGAAGACGACTAGGATAGGAGGCCGTCCTCCTCCTGGTGGGCCGTTCGGGGCCCAGTTATCCTCCTGGTGGGCCGTACAATTTCCGTCTGCGAATGAGGCCTGGTACCAAATGGGTCGCGTAGGACAACCAAGGCCTGGTGTGGTGGGCCGTTCGGGGCCCAGTCCAGGCGGATCGATTCGGGCCGTCTGCGAATGAGGCCTTCGTAGATATAGTAGAGGATTTAAAATCTGGTGGTGGCCCGGGCGGTTGTAAGGATAAGCGAGGGATCCAAGGCCACACACCCTCCTTGGTGTTGGAAAACAGCAAGGCTCATCCTATCAAAAAAAAAAAAAAAACCAGCAAGGCTCATTCTGCCATTGATCAGACATCAGAGGAAAACAACAGCCATGCGCCCGGTGATGCAGCCGCCTGGCTGCGGCTTGGGGAGGGGCTTCTTGTCCGTCTCCTCCAGCGACAGGGGAGGAGAAGAAGAAGCGGCAGCTGTGGTGTGCCGCGACCGCCGGCAACAACTCAGGAGTGCGGTTGACGGTGTCGGATTCGGAGCTTGCTTCGCGTGGATTCTCGGTGCGGCGCACGGCGGAGGGGCTGGACGTGAGCGCCCTGAACGAGGTGTTCGCGCGCGTGGGGTTCCCTCGCCGCCAGGAGGAGCGGCTGCGTCGCGCCCTGGACCACAGCCGCATCGTGTGGCTCTCGTCCTCGCCGGACTCTCGCCCCGTGGCGTTCGCTCGCGCGGCGGGCGACGGCGTGTTCAACGCCGTGGTGTGGGACGTGGTGGTGGAGCCCAGCTGCCAGGGCCTGGGCCTGGGCCGGGCCGTCATGGAGCGCCTGGTCCACGACCTCCGCCGCGACGGCGTCTCCAACATCGTGCTCTACGCCGAGCCGCGCGTCGTCGGCTTCTACCGCCTGCTCGACTTCGCCATGGACCCGGATGGGATCAGGGGAATGGCATACTATTACCGCAAGACCTCCAATTAATCCCTTCTCTCTCTCTCTCTTTTTTTTTTTTTTGAATGGCATACTCCTTATGTTTTGTTTTTGACTGATATTCGTGCTGAAATTATAATTTGCACACTCGAACCAAAGCATATGTAGTATATTGCACACTCTGGATTTGAATTACACCAGCAAGATATCCGAACAACCAAACGGCGGCACACACAATGCAATGCAAGACAACAAGACTGGAATATAATGCAATATTAATTGCCGGTACGTGGCAGGCTAAAGCAGATATAGCTAGGAGGCTGCGCGCCTGTGGTGCGGATGGCGCCTGCTCCCATGAGGATGAGCACCAGGAAGACGAGGACGGCCAGGAAGGAGGCCACCACCGCGCCGCTGGTTCGCTGGCAGAAGCCATGGAACTGCATGCAGATGGGCACCCAGTTGGCCCTGATGTTGCCCCAGTGCGCCACGTACAGGATGGCCGCCGCCGCCGCGCCCGCGCCGGTGAGCAGGAGCATGATGAGCATGTCGCACACCACCAGGAACAGCCTCACGCCGCCGGCCGACGGCCGGAGGATGCCAACGGCGGAGAAGGGCAGCGACAGCACAAGGTAACCCGCAGCCACGGCGTTGGCGACCATGAAGAACCTGCAGATAGTTAATTAATTCCATTCCCATCATCACAATCCATATTGGCAAAAAATCAACTAGAGAAGGAAAGAATTAGATACGTGAATGCCGGGAAGTCGTCGAATCTTGCGTGGAACTGGAAGAAGTGAGTGAACACCGACAGCCTCTCGTCGGCGGTGCCCGTGGAGATGGCCGCCGCCAGCGTGGGACCGAACGCGGCCACCCGGAGCACCAAGTCGATCAGGCCCAGGCAGCGGCGGAACCCGTCGGCGCCGGAGCGAAGCAACAGAGGCACGCCATCTCCTCCTCCGGCCTTGCGCGGAGCAGCAGCTGCTGCAGGAGCTGTGGCGTAGAAGACGCTTTGCCGTCCTCCATGTGGAAAACCGTGGCCGGCTCGCCGCTGTTCATGCTTCCTACTATTGAATCGATCTGCTTCCTGCTGCCTGCTGAATAATCAGTTACTACTTTGCTGCTGCTGCTGCTGCTGCTCTGGATGGAATGAATGAACTAATGGCCGCCCGGCCGCAATATATACCAGTAAACCTACGGAGCAGTTCCATGCCGATGACCTTGTTTATTCCTCTCACTAACCTTTCTTTCTCATGATGATCATCGTAATGGAACAAGTCATTACAACTTGTGTTGTTGGTGTTGCTGGAGGTGGTGCTGGTTCTCCCCTGGTTCACCAATTGCAGGAGTGGTTGCTCATACTGCATGCACCTTGATTGACTTCTTTCCAACTGCTTCTCTTTTATTTGCAGCACAATCATCATATGAAAGACACCAATAGGAGCAGTTCATCTCCAAACCAAGCTACTTAGAGCGCCACTTCCACAATTCAAACAGCCTCTTCTTCCCGTACACGAATCAATTCTTTGATATGCAAAGCCGTACCACATTAGTCATTTCCCTTTCTTCTTTTTATGTCTTGACCCCAAAAAAAAAAGACATTTCCTTTTTTCATACAAAATCCAGCAGATTTTTTAACATATATATAACAGTTTTTATATTATATATACAACAGTGTTTTAAAATAACAGGACACAAATTCCATTGGAGCATCCAGCACAAGTGGCACTAGATAACCAACTCATCAATCAAGCACCACGGCAAAAAGATAAGTACAGCAAGCGATCCGATACATCCACAAAAGCAAAGTGACAGCAAAAAGATAAGCACCGTGTCCCTTCTGCTCACATACGTGAAACACAATCTATATACTGTACATGCTCATCTCCAGTTTGTACAAATCATTTCTCCTATCAGCGAAAAAGAACTCCCTCCTACTCAACACCAAACCGCACCCTTTACTTCCCACCCTTCTTAGAGCATGTTCTCCGCCCCTTGAAGTTGAGTTGCTGACGAGGACCCTTTTTGAAGGGAATGCAAAGTGCTTAACAGATCTCATGCATCATTCCATGGCATCAGGATTTGGAATGCCGCAGTGTTATGCCATTCACGATCTGCACGACGGTAGGGAAAGGCCTCCACAAAACGCGGAAATGATCAAGTAAAGCACCAGTACTATGGCCACTGTCAACAAAGCTCTGCAACAAAATTAAGAAACGCAGAAATGACAATTGGATTAGAAGCTGCTTTAAACCTTCAAATTAAGAAATTCAACAAAGTTTCAGTAAGTCTTCTCCTACACCAGGAGGTAACTATTGCTAAAGCCCGAGATAGAAAAAAATTCTTTAGTATCGAAGAAGGCTGTAGGTTAACAAACTGGACATCACAGTTTTTAATTCAATAAAACTTCCATTCCAGTATTCTAGTCAGCACTAGCCTGTATATATGGTAATTCCATTTTCAGTTAATGCCCACTTAAGAGGGATATGTACAAACAAGAGAGAGATTTTCCTATTTGTCCATACAGCAGACTTAGATAATGGGTATGGTAAGCTGAAACAGGCAGGAAAAAAAAACTTAAGAACAAGCACGGAGCGAGAGACACCAGTCGTTATTTAAGTAGTAAATCAAGAAGGGCCATGTAAGACTAGGAGTACTTGGCAGTCAGGACAGGGCTGCTCAAGTGCTATTGTGAAGTAAAATTGTCGAATTTAGATAATGACAGCTTTAGTTATCAAGCTCTTGCAGTAAACCTTTTGTGTGTGGTCAGTGGAAAACTTTTTGTGTGTTAGTTGTTGTGTCACTAAGTTTTAGCTAGTGTTTAGCACCTGCTCTCAACGTCAGTTGATTTCAGTTTTTGAGTCAAAAGTGGATTCAGTATTCCGGTTCAGTGGCCATGTTCAGAGCCATGCCATAGATGTAAGAGGCCATTATGGCCATGTATCCCCAACCATTTCAACCATGTTTAGTATGTGACTTTCAGTATAAATATAGTCCCAAAAGCCATTGCTGCATAAATTCCAGTTCCACTTTCATTTCATTTTCAATTTTTTAGCTAACATAACAGGCAAAAGGTACCAATGAGTTGACAGTTTTTTTTTCCTTCTTTTTACAGTCAGCTCTTGCCGCCTTACAGTCCGTAAAACTCCTTCAGAAAGTAATGAGTAAACCATGGTCTGCTCATTTGTCAAAAAAGAATGCGCAAACAAGCAAAGCATAGTGCGAGTAGGAAAGGTTGTGAAATTGTGTGCTTACAAAAGCTTGGCATTCTTCATCCAGAGGGCTCTGTGGAGCCTCTTGGACTGCTTGCGGAAGTGAAAAGCGCTGTCTTGCATGGTCGAGGTCTTGTCCACAAGAAGCGAGATGCGATCGCCTCTGTCCAGGATTTTCTCGATGTTGTCAACCATGACGGTGTGAATCTGCAAGAGTTGTAGACAAGAGAGCTGTTAGAACAAAAGCACGAGTTTTTTTTTTAGTTTGATGTGATGATGCAGATAGGTACTTGCCTCGCTGACTTCTCCGCGGAGACGGTTGAGTGTGTCGGCACTGGGGTTACTGGAGAAGAACTCCATCTGCTGATGGAGGACCCTGGAGAACTCATCGTTCATGGCGTAAGCCAGGGCGGACTGCGCAACCCTGCCATAGTTCTTCATGAACCTCATCTGGATGTCCTCCAGGTAGAGAAAGGGGATTCTTCCTGCACATCAACTTAACTTGAGATTCCTCCCCTCCAAAGCACAAAAACTTGTAATTTAATTCTTTCGCTCAAGAAATATGACATGACGTAGGCTCTCGGGGAAAAAAATACAACATGTAATTCCTCCCCTAAAGGAAGGGGAAATGCCATGAATGAAGAGAGAACAAACTAAACTGGTGCTTACTTCCGAAGGTGTCGTTGGCCATGCAGAGGAAAGTGATGCCGGTGTCGGCGGGGCGGAGGACATGGAAGATGTATCGGTCCTGCGCGAAGCAGAGGCGCGACTCCGCATCCGGCGGAAGCTTGTCCAGGATGCGGCGGGCCACGGCGCCGGCGTTGCCCGACACGGCGGCGAACTCAGCCAGCACCACGGTGCCGCGCGCCACCAGCGCGTAGACGATCGCCATGGATTGAATTGGAGAAGAGGTCCACTGCCTGAATCGGAATTGGGTGAGATCTGATCTCGCCTTTTGATGGATCTGATCTCGCCTTGGGGTAAGGAAGGAAATTGATTTGTAACTGTCTACCGCGGTGGGCCGTGGACTCGCCCGCGCTGCTTGCCGCTTGGACCAAGGTTTAGATTTCCGTTTCTCCGGTAATCCCGGTCTCGACCGGGACTTCGGTTTCCGCGCAAACCGATAATCCCGGTCCGGAATCCGGACGAACTCTGTTTTGGCAGTCCAGACGGGATGGATCGGGATTACGGGATTCCGGACGGGATTACCAGGATCTCGGTGACTGATTTGTAAAATTTAAGAAGAGGTTAAAACATGAAAAAAATGCGTAGAATTAATTAAAAAATTGGCATAACAGTTTCATAATATTTCTACTCATATTCATGACACATAAAACATTCATCCATCACAAATGCATGATAAAGACATAAAACATACATCCATCACACATAGTTCAATTACAAGTCCCTAAATGAAGTCCACAACTAATACTTCGATGACAAATACAAACTATGATAGATAAACATGAACTCAATACCAGATAAGGTTTTTTTATTTCTTTCTTAACTTGTATCTTACTTCATTTTTCTCATAAGTCAAAACATCATCATTTTTATGATTGGATTTCACCATAAATCATGATTTTTTATCTAGTTTTTTTTCATATCAAATTCTTTCAAATTTTCAAAAAATTCAAAATTCAAATCCGGAATCCCGGTCTCCGGTGAAACCGGTCCGGACCGGGATCTCCGGAAACCGCGGAAACCGGTCGGGATTTCAAACCCTGATTACAACTCTCGGGGAAAAAAAGTAAAAACCAATAAGAAGCTACTACCTTTGGCTCAAAATAAGTGCCATTCTTGTTTCCTGATGAGTCGGATATTTTTAATTTTGACCAAGTATATAAAAAAGTATTAATACTTATAATATGTAATTAATTGGTATCATTAAATAGATTGTTAAACATATTTTTGTAACAAACTGGTTAGAAAGATAAATATTAGTAATTTCTTCTAGGAATGTAGTTAAATTTGAGAAAAATGAAGCAACTTAATACTAGCATGGATGGTCATGGTGACCTGGCATGGCCCATGGGAGAGGGAGGGAGTCATTCATGGTCTCACTCCAATCAACTCCACCCCCTGTTTCCTCCATTGTTGGAAACAGAAGAGGCTTGTCATGTGCGTACAAACCTCCTGCAGTCGTATGCTTAGATTGGATTGTGACACACATGTTGTTGGAGTACTGTACTTGGATGCATGATTGTTGATTGGATACCAGTAGTACTACCTCCGTTTAAGAATGTAAGAATTTGTTGACTTTTTGTTTAACAATTTGTCTTATTCAAAATATGTATACAAATACAAAAATAAAAAATACGTATTTAAAATATATCTGGGAATAAAGTAAATTGTAATAAAATAAATAAAATTTTAATAAATTTTTTGAATAAGACGAATTAGTCAAACATGACATTCGAAAGTCAACAAATGCTTACATTTCTGAACGGAGGAGTAAGAAGAGAAGGCAACAAGCAGCAAGAATCAAAAGGTATCATCGGCCAGACACTAGGTAATGTGATGCTTTTTCATAAGGGAAATACTCCTATAATGAGTTACATTGTCATGTGGATGTTGGATCCTAGAGGGAACTCATCATATATAGTGAGTGGACAGATAGCAATCGGAGTCAGGCTTTCTTCTCCGTGCTGCTCTTGAGAGCTACTACTACTTAATACTAGCATCGATATATGTAGTATATGTTTATCTGTGCTTGTTGTTGTTGTTTTGAGCATTGACGACCATGTTGTTGACTTTGTCGCGCACCTGCTTGTCAGCGCTTGCCATGTTTTGGAGGTCTTGGGCGGTGAAGGGCGGCGGCAGCGTGCAGGGTGGGTAGGCGGCGACGTGCGTCTCCCTGGACTGCATCATGAAGTCGAAGTCGCGCGCACGACGAGGCCGAGCAGGGCAGGCGACGGTTTCGGGGCGGAGCCGGACGGCCTTCTCCGGCACGGTGGGCTTGTACCGGAGCAGCTTGGCGTACTCGGTGAGCAGGTGCAGCATGTAGTCGTAGACGCGGTCCATGGAGAGGTCGTGGCGCGCGAAGGCGCTGCCGCGGCGCGCCATCCTCTGCGCCGCCGCCGGGTGCGCGTTGCCCCAGTCGACGGCGAGCCTGACGGCGGGGCACTTGCGCTTGGGGTCGATGGGCCAGTAGTGCTTGCCGGCGACGAGCCCCCGGGAGAAGAAGTCCTGGAAGGGGGTGGCCACCAGCAGCACCGGCGAGTCGCACGCCAGGATGTACTTCTCGCTCACGGACCACGAACGCCCCTGCACGAATATCTTGTAACGGTACCTGCGCACACCAAAGCTTTCTTTTTTTCATTTCCCCAAACAATTAGCAATTGGCAATTGGAAGTTGGGTTTCACGTGTCTCCCGGGAAACACGTGAAACCCCAATTCCAATTGCCAATTGACAATTGTTTGGGGAAATGAAAAAAGAAAAAGAAAAAGAAATCCCCACCTGCACTGCTTGGCCAGGTTGGAGTCCTTGAAGCCGTTGCGATTGGCAGCGTTCCAGTCCTGCCGAAACACGTGGGCATTGTTGCTGCTTCCGTTGCATCGGAGCAGGTCGCGCCTCGCCTGGGACACGTACGGGTTGCCCTTCCAGAAGGCGTAGGGCTCCCTCTCCGTCCACGGCAGGCGGCGCGTCTCGCCGGCCATCTCCTCCAGCAGCGGCGCCCACGGCCGGATGTTGACCTCGGGCCAGCCCCAGAAGGACCAGTCGGGGAAGACGATGTCCAGCGTGGCGTCGTCCTTGCAGTACCGGAACAGCGGCGGCGCCCTGGACGGGACGGGGAAGTCGGCGGCGCGGACCTCGGGCATGTCCTCGCAGTTGAACATGAGGTCCAGGTCGGGGACGCGCCCCGGGTAGCGAGCCAGCAGCTGCGCGATCCCCCACTGCGTAAACGTGTCGCGCGTCTGGAACACGCGGTGGTACGTCTCCACGAACGCCTCGCCGTTCACCACGGTCAGCCGGAACGCCGCCCTGCTCCGACCACTCTCCACCGCCTCGCGGCTGATCCCCGTCTCGCGCCATGGCGCCAGATCAGAGTGGATGAAACGGAAATACTCCGGGCAACGACCACCTCCTTCCTCTTCTGATGATGATGATGGAGGACGACGCTGATGACGGCGGAATGACACTGTCGCTGTCATTGCCGCAGCTGAAGGATATGGGCGCCCCGAGCTTACCGGCACCTGCAGAGTGATGACGAGGCCCTGGTTCCCTCTGCCCTCCATTGCTGCCAAGCAGGAACGACGACTGCAACGCACAATTCAAGCAAAGAGATTACTCGCACCGCGTTCATACTTATTATTATTACAAAAGTCAGCCATAGCTGCCTGACCAAAAAGTGGAGCCTCCTCCACTCTAACTGTAACTGATCCAAATCAAAATTACAATTAAGCACCTTGCTCGTAAACTACTATTCCCCTGGTTTTAATTTACCATTACCTAATTCCACGGCCACGCAAATTCAATTCGCCTGTTTTCTCTTCGGAAAAACAAGTACCCAAACACTACGCGCATACGCCTCCAGCTACAGCTAGTGGAGTGGACTTGAAAGACAGCCGCTTCCTCATTACTGTGGGTGATGCTCAGTAATTGTACCCGTCAGTGGACTTTATCTCAATCCCTCTCAGCAAGTCAGGGCTCATCATCAAAGTCCAAACCATGGTGCAAACCGCTCCGGTTTTCGCAAAAAACAGTCACATCCGGTGGCAGCAGGCAATCGGTTTCCGTTAAAAACCAATCTTAGATACTGTAGCAAAACTACGGGTTTTTTTTTCCATTTTATCGAAACAGTTTTTGAAGCATCGAAAATCGACATTGTTCGATTTTGTGAACACTGGCCTCCACTCGTCATCCCATCAACTTGAGCAAACGGAATAAAAGACTTTTTCTACTGAAATAGATGGATGGATGACCTATACTGCATACTAGTCTCCATCCACGACCATAGAGAGAGAGAGAGGGCACCAGCGTCGTCCTAGCCACCTTTTTTCCCGTCCTCGCTTTGAATTGTTCGATTCGGTCACTGAAATTCGTCCATCCATCCGTGTACCATGTCTCTACTACCTACGTACCTATACTTGTTCTTCATTAAATCCAGTTTGATACGCATTCACAGGTCCGTTCAATTCTTTTTACAAAAAGAAAATCACTCCTGTATCTACCTCTGGATCGATCTCGAATGGTTAAGCTAAAAAAAAACACATACTATCTAATAGCTAAATATTGTGGTGTAGTTGACATAAGTATGTGGGATTGATCCACGTGCCCATGCAAGAGTGGCGGTATATATCTCTGCTTCCATCAGGTCAAGGTCAACGATGGAGAAAGAAACAGTAGGTAAGGTTGAATTAACAAGCTGTGGTTAAGTGTTTTGCCCGTCAAGAAGGACAGCATGCATGCCTGGCTGCCTTTCATTTGGCCTTGACGATCTGGATGGACATATTAGACTTTTGTTTTTCCTTACCATTGGAAACTGGACACATCGAAACTACTAGTATATGCATGCGTTGAAAACTTGAAATTCATGAGAGAGAGAGAGAGAGAGAGAGAGAGAGAGAATTTGGCGTCCCTATTGGGTGCACTTTTACATGGAACATGAATCTATATACGGGAAAAGCTGATTGCTCCTCGAAGAATCACGTTTGTTAATTTGCAGGGAGAGGTGATCAATAATCTAGAACCTAATGGTTTCATGCATCATGATTTGTGTGAAGAGATCTGGTTCATCACTGACTGTATATATTTGTGAGTTATTATTTTTATTCCTAATAAGTGTTTATGTCGTATCCACGTACGGTTATATATGAGTAGGGGGGGGGACAAAACAAAAAAAAAACCATCAAGCTAGCTATAGGAAGCAGAAATTATTACAACATACCGATGAAGAGTAATCGAGGTGTGTCCACCAGGTGGTTGTGGGGGCGAGGAGCACGGCCAGAACAAGGAGGCCGCCGATGGCCAGCCCCACGCCGCTTCTTGTCGCCGGCACCACCCTCCACCACGCTGATGGCGGTGACGGCCTGCTTATTGCTAATGATTCCTTTTCATCACCTCCTCCTCCTCCTTGTGCAGAAGAAGAAGAAGAAGAGCTGCAGTGCACCGCCGGATCCTTCTTCATCACCTCCTTGTTCTCCTCGGGTTTGGGTTGATCACCATCGTCATCAGAGGAGGACGACGGCACCAACGCCGTCCCCTCCTCCTCGTCGTGCCGCCATGCCGACAAAATGAAGAACCAGCTCCTCTTGTGTCCATCGCTACTCATGTCTCTATACTTGTATGATGCTTGTACGGGCTGGCCGGAAAGCTTATTATGCGAGCAGCGACCTTCTCAGTTCTCCCGGCCCCCATTTATACATACATATATACATATATAGCAGCAACGACAAAGAAGAAGCAGCAGCAGCAGCCCTTCTGCTTTGCTGTTCTGTTGACCAACAAGTAAGCAGACAAGTGAATCAAGCACTAGAATATGCGGATGGAACAAGACAGATAATATATAAAATGAGTATGACTCGTTATCTCGGCGATGCTAAGGATAATCGTCCATAATAGACAACCAGCGGTTATATATATATATATATGCCCATTTAATTAAAGCTGCCTAGATATCCCAAAATAAATGTAAATATATGCTGAAATGAACAAGTAATTAAGAGAGGATTCCATATATGCCAGTGGAAAATTTTCTTCTTCCTTATGTGCCATGCAGATGTAGCGCCATGCAAAAAAATTAAAGATCATAATTCCTTGCCATCCAAATCGGCACCCAGTGCATGCATACTGATGAGGCTAGTAGGGTCCAAAAAGAACTTATTAACTACAGCAATAATTCTGACTTAATATTTTTTTGATTTTATTCTTTAACTTGTACCTGCTTTTTTTTTGTGACCATGCCACTTGAAACCCATGCATGCATATACGCCAATGCACCGAGGTGGCGTACACGTGAAATACAAGTACCGTATGTTTCTCTTTATTCCTCTGCGCCTTCTTTCTTTTATTCTTTCTTGGTGGATCAAGGACAATACCGTATTGTTGACTACTAGCATGCCAGAGAGAGGGTTTCTTTGAAGGTAAAAGTTTTTCTCCTTTTTGGTACATTTACTTTATATATTCAGTAGGATATTATAGTTAGATTTGAGTGGGTGAAATAAACTAAGGGATTTGTTTTTCTCTCCCTAAACCCTTGGAAGCTCTGTCATACATACGCATCATTAACAGCGATCCTTTGGTTGTGAACGGACATAACACCTAAACAATACTACTCCGTTCCAAATTTTTGTCGCTGTTAACTTTTTTCTTCGTTATGTTTGACCATTAGTTTCATTAAAAAAATAAAAATATCATGTATTTTAACACTAAAGAAACTTGAAACATAATTTATAATTTCTTATATATGAACAAATATTTTCAATAAAACAAATGGTCAAATACAACGAAAAAATGCACAGCAAAAACAATTTTGGAACGGAAGGAGTGCTGCTTACCAACCATAAATTGAACTAAGTGCGAAGTCTGAAACTTGAATTTCATTGGGCTAAAAAGTACTAGTATTTGTCCTAGATGAAAGAATGGATATAGTCTACATGGTAATGGTTTTTCCTTTTTCTCCTTTACATGTGAAAACACACAAAAAAAAAACTGTAATGCCTAATACATACTATTACAACTAGTAAGACACCCCTGTTGTTTCATTAAAATAAAAAGTCTAGGACTCAAACTAAATGGGTAGGTTTCCACTACAAGAAACCTTACCAATCAAAACTACAGTTAGTTTGCAATAGCCAATAACAAAGGTGAAAATTCCAACCATGTACACCAATACACCATCACTTTTGCTCTAAACTGTGGTGTAACAGTGGTGATTCATGAAGGAGGTACAATAAGTTGCTTCATGGGTTGAACCAAGATGAGGCTGAGACCACATCATCAGGCCCCGGCGGCCTATGAGCCCAAAACTAAACCTCCTCCAGGCTCCAATTCAGCCTTATTATTTCTCTTTTTGATCCCGTGAGGCCGAACTAAACCTCCCCTGCCCACCAGGCTCCAATTCAGTTGTTTGGCTTGAGCCTTTGGTTGCTCTCACAGTTGCCATCAACCGCCTTCTCCAACAGGGCGCTTGCTTTGATGTCATTAATTATCTGAAAGAAAGAAGAAAGAAACAAGATGCAACTTAGTCAGCTCGGTGAGTAATGAAGCATCTGTACTGTCCATATATAGGGATCGTCAGTGTAGGAATGTGAAGGCTGTTTTTTTTTCTTTTTCTCTCCTGCGTATCGAGAAGAAAAGTATGTATGGCATATGCTGACACCACCCCTAACACGAGCAGCCATTGGATAACCACTCACACGCTGACACAGGCATTCACAAAGGTTGCAATCGAATTTAACTCGATCGGTCTACAGTCCTTTTTGTTTCGTCACTAAAAAAAAGAAAGTCCTTCCGGCGATCGCGGTGGCAGGAGGAACCACGTCCATATGCCTGTAACGGCCGCACATCTTCTTCTTCACTAGTTTCCTCTCCTAGCTATTAGCACCAGATCCTAGGACGAAGGAGTATTAAGGAAGCTGTTTGCTAGCTAGGAAGAAAAGATCGATGATGAAGGGGTCGAGCAGCTCATCGGCGGCGGCGGCGGTGGTGCACGTCCTGGCCGTGGCCGCCGTGGTGCTGGTGGTGGTGTGGTGCGTTCACTTCCGCGGCGGCCTGGCCCTCCAATCCAAGGATGACAAGGCGCTCATCTTCAACGTCCACCCAGTGCTCATGATCATCGGCCTCATCGTCCTCGCCGGAGAAGGTTCTTTTTCTTTCATTGATTTTCTTTTTTTGCAACTAGTATATATATTATAAGGTTGATTAATTGATTGATCACTGATAATCTACCCAACTAAATCACAGCCATCCTGTGCTACCGTTCCCTTCCGTTGAGCCGCGACGCCCGGAAGAAGGCCCACCTGTCGCTGCACGCCGCCGGCCTCGCCACCGGCGCCGTCGGCGTGTACGCGGTGTTCAAGTTCCACGTCGAGAGCGGCATCCCCAACCTCTACTCCCTCCACTCCTGGCTCGGCATCGCCACCGTCTCCCTCTACGCGCTCCAGTGGCTCGCCGGATTCCTCGCCTTCTTCTTCCCCGGAGCGCCGCCGCCCACCAGGCGCGCCGCCGTGCCGTGGCACGCGCTCCTCGGCCTCCTCGTCTTCGCGCTCGCCGTCGCCACCGCGCAGCTCGGATTCCTCGAGAAGCTCACCTTCCTGCAGGCACCACCGCTGCGCCTGCCCAAGTACGGAGCCGAGGCGCTGCTCGTCAACTTCACCGCCGTCGTCGTGCTCCTCCTCGGCGTCGCCGTCATCCTCGCCACAGTCACCGTCGATTCCACTAGGTACAACAACATTATCTGAACTTCATTAATCCGGTTGTAATTCTACTCTCCTTCTCCGCCTCCTCCTCCTCCGACCTCCTCCTCCTCTGGTTGTAATTATACTCTGCTATTTCTCTCTCTCTCTCTCTCTCTCTCTCTGTATGTACTTTATTTGATTTTTGTTCATTTGAGTTGTGCAATGTCTATGCTGTGGACAGAAAAAATGATAGCTCCATCTACTTCAATTTGTTAATGCTGTTATGGTTATTGTCTAGTAGTTCAAAATAGTTTTTATAAGAGAAAAAGTTAAAGATAAAGTTCAACATGATCGTCACCGTGAAGAATAAATGCAAATGAAGCACCCTCGCAGAAAAAAACGGGGAAATGAATGGAGCAATGAAAATAACGTGCCGTGTTTTCTGTTTACATATTATTTAATTTATTTGAGCTGTGCAATGTGCAATGAGAATAAATGTGTATATACTTTATTTGATTTTTATTAATTTGAGCTGTGCAATGTCTATGTTGTGGACAGAAAAATGATAGCTCCATCTACTTTCATTTGTGGAGGAGATGATTCGTTAATGTTGTTGTGGTTACTGAAAAAGTTCAAAATAGATTTCTTTTTAAAAGAGAAAATGGTTCAACATATTTGTTAATGACTTGCAGCTAGTACGAAATCCATGTCAGAAACAACATGATTAACTGAACGGATGAGTAGTTGTTTTATAAAATATAAAAAGTTAACATGATCGTCGTGAAGAAATTAAATGGAACCGCCGTGTTTTGTTTTTACGTTTCTCCACCCGGTAGCATTTCCGTAACCAGAGTTCAAAAGCGTATCCCAGTGGAGACGGGAGGCAGTATTAAGCACGACAAGAAAAGAAACGGGAATAATAATTCGAAATCCTCCTGTTCCGTTGGGGACTTGGGGCCTCCCTCCCTCCCTGCCCTAGTCGTCTTCTCCGGCTCCGGCGAGCGGCGGCGATGGGGGTCAAGAACCTCTGGGACATCCTCGACTCGTGCAAGAAGAAGCTCCCGCTCCAGCACCTCCAGTAAGATGAGATTTCCCTTGCTTTATTGCTCTCTCCCCCAACAATTCGTTGAGATCCGCCGCCGATGATGACTTGCTTGGGTTCCTCTCCTCCTGCCAGGAACAAGAAGGTGTGCGTGGACCTCTCCTGCTGGCTGGTGCAGCTCTGCAGCGCCAACCGCTCCCCGGCCTTCCTCAAGGACAAGGTCTACCTCAAGAACCTCTTCCACCGCATCCGCGCCCTCCTCGCCCTTAACTGCAGCCTCATCTTCGTCACAGGTCCCTCCTCGTACTCCAAATCCAATCACATTTATTTATTTATTTGATTGAAGGAGAATGAATCGTATTCCAGAGGGACAGAAACAGAGCCTAAAGCCTTCTTTTTTTTTTCTTTATCTAATATTCCAGATGGCGCAATACCTTCAGTCAAATTGGCTACATACAGGCGTCGCCTGGGATCAACTGCAGAGGTTGGTCGGGGCTGCTTGGTCTCCACACCACACCTGCTTCCTCGTTGCAGTCATCTTAATTCAATTTGTTTTTTCGTTTCAATTCGCTCCAGGCTGCTCGAGAGGAGGCCAACTTACATCCCTTGACTTCATTGCGTCGGAACAAAAGTTCGGAATTCTCGCGCATGATTAAGGAGGCCAAGCATCTCGGGATGGCACTGGGCATCCCTTGCTTGGATGGGTACTTTTCTCTGCTCCACTCAATTTCCATCAAGTGCTAAATTTTAAACATCAATTTATCTTTTTTTTTGAAGTGAGCATCAGCTTATCTCAATACTGGATGGAATATGCTGGCTTTATTTAACCATTTCTGTGTACCTTGACAGAGTGGAAGAAGCGGAAGCACAGTGTGCGCTGCTGAATTTAGCGACCTTGTGTGTAAGTACAACTATCATATCACGATCCTAACTGCACGAATGTTTCTTATGTGTTGTTTTTTTATTTTTATTTCAGGATGGATGTTTTACATCGGATTCAGATTCATTCCTTTTTGGTGCGAGGACAGTTTATAGAGATGTTTTCATAGGTACAGCCGTTTGGTCAGGCTTATTGCTCCACTTAATCCTAATCTTGCTGATGAAATCTAGTTCTACACTTCCTGTCCATTTTTTATACTATGAAATGCTCTTATTTATTTGCTTGTGGCCTTTCTTGAATCAGGAGAGGGTGGTTATGTCATTTGCTACGAAATGGAAGACATAGAGAAAAAGCTTGGTTTTGGCAGGAATTCATTGGTATGTTGCATGATTTTTGCTGATTGTGGTGAACATCACTTTAAAATGATCATTGCAATAAACCACCCAAAATTTCATATCTCAGAGAACTAGAGGAAACTCAATTGAATGTTCTCCTTAGGTTGCCAGAAAAATCGTTTTGGTTTTATTAGAGAGATTCAGTGAAAAATAAAAATAAAAAAGAATAGCACTTTGGAAATAAGGAGTAGCTATATTCTGATATATAACAGTAGCCAATTTCACAATGAACCAACAGCTGTTTGTTGCTAATACAATCTTGCATATAGCACTTGGTTTAGCTTGGGTTTACCTGAAACTGCTAATAAATGACTCATCACCCAAAGAGCATAATCTTACAGTGAACGTGCTTTACAAGTATACATGCCTTGAAGACTTCTCACCCCTCTTGTATATTAATAAAATTTTGGCTTTTACCTCCTAAATTCTGGTGCAATATGCATAAATTTTGATATGTTTCTTCTAACCTGGATTCAATCGTGTAGATATCACTTGCGGTCCTTCTTGGCAGTGACTACTCTGAGGGAGTTCATGGCTTTGGCCCTGTAAGTACAAAAAGTCACAGCATCATCCATGTTTGGACTTTTGATTCTATAATATTGAATATTCAGTAGCATTATATAGTGATTCTCTTGCAACTTGTCTTCATTTTTTAGTCTTTTTGGCTGAAAGAAGATTATATTTCTATTTTCTTGTGATATTTACAATTGTTACAGGAAGCGGCATGCCGGCTTGTGAAGTCTGCAGGGGATGATGCCATTCTTGATCAAATTATGTCTGATGGGGTAAAAGCTAGAAGAAAATGTAAAGGAAAGGTTGGTGGCCTATGCCCAAAAACAAGTAACTGTGGTAAGCAATCTTGTGCAGTTTTCTCCAACTATTCAGCAATGTCATACTGCTTTCGCGACACAGCATGAGCATAGCTAGTAAGTTTGTCGTTCACATGCCATTTATTTTGATACAGAGGATTGGATCACACAGGATCCTGGTGCCCAGTTTCGTGATGTAATAAATGCATATCTAGAACCAAAATGTCATTCCCCAGATTCAGAAGCTGTGCAGAGGTGAGGAACTTGTGGATAAATCCACCTTTGTATTTGATTGTCTCTTTGTGGCATCAGGTACTCAGGTTCAGCTTTAAGTTTGGCTTGCATTTTTCCTGCTCTCTTGGATGATCTGGAGAAACGAACCGGGTTATCAGAAAATGGTATCACTAGTTTATGGTTTGTTGTTAATTTTTTATTTTCTGTCTCAGGGCATGCACCCAGCGTCCATTTCTTCGGTCACAGTTGCAACAGATATGTGAGGAATACTTTGAATGGAGTGCTGATAAGACCGGTATCCTTGAACCTTTTAATTGTCATGCTTGTTTTTGTTGGCTACATATAACTACATTCTAGTACATACAAAAACTTTGTGACTTGATTTCGTTGGAAATATCTGCAGATGAATATATCCTTCCTAAGATAGCTGAGAGAGAACTTCGAAAGTTTTCAAATCTCCGCTCAACATCTTCAGCCCTTGGAATGAAACCTTTGCTGAATGAGGTTAGTGTCTTTAACGTGCTTACTGCAATTCTGAACCATGGCATATTGCATCTTATTTTCAAGTCAATTTCGCAGATTCCAGTACCATGCCCTGTATTGACGATAGTAAAGCAGCGAAAAGTTCATGGAAGTGAATATTACGAGGTTTCATGGAGAAATATAGGTAATATAGATGGGTTGCAAGTTTCGGTTGTTCCAGGGGATCTCATTAAAAGGTAGTTATGATTTTTCTCATCCCATAGTCATTCATTTATTTATTATTATCCTGTCAAAAATCATATTCTACAAATTAGTGCCTAGCACTAATTTCTTTGATGTATCATTTGCATATTCGAACCATGGAAAAGGCATGAACTATAGAGACAGATAGCAAGATCTATTACCACTGATTTTAGTAGTCATTGTACGAATTGTTGAAGGGGTGCCCTGGTGCATTGGTAAAGCTGTTGTGACCATGAGGTCACAGGTTTGAGTCTCGGAGATAGCCTCTTGCAGAAATATAGGCAAATGCTGCATACAAAAGACCTGAGTGGTCGGACCCTTCCCGGAACCCTGCGCCAGTGGGAGCTTCGTGAACTGGCCTGCTTTTTTTAGAGGGGAGAGGGTGTGGCATCAGCATATGAGATTAAACGGTTTGATTTGCTAGCTGAGTTTCCATGTTTCTTTTGATACTGGACATTGCCTTGCTTGCTGCGACGCATTAGGTTCCTTAAATGTTTCGTTTCACCTTATACTTACTCTTTGGGGAATTTAATCTGTCTGATCCCTTAATTGTGCCTGCAGTGCATGCCCTGAAAAAATTACTGAATTTTTGGAAAAGAAGGATGCGTGTAAGAAGCAAAAGAGGAGATCTAGGCCAAAGAAGTCAGCGCAGGATGCAATAAAACATGTGGATGCCCAGCTTCAAGAACTGCTGCTTAGCATTGAATCTGAAAGTTGTGCATTTTCACCTACAGCAAATGGGCCTCAGACAGGAGAGATAGGCACTATGGCACCAATAAAGGATGTTGTTGATCTGTCTTCTCCGTCTCCACCTCTAAGAGCTTGTAAGATTGCTAGATCCAGGAAGTTCAGTACAGCGGCCACAATAACCATGGATCGCACTGATCTGTCGTGCCAAAGTCTGCTACCTGGAACAATTGGGTCACAAGACAGTGGTTCTGTTTTGTGTGATGCACAATGTTTGACACGGGATAGCAACCCGACTTATCCGTCTTCCCCCTTGGCTTTTGCTGCTTATAAACCTCAGTCAGTTCAAGATGACTTAACACTAGATATGGACACAGAAAGAAGAGCCCTTTCTGACATAAGCAATGTTCCTGAGAAGGGAAGCACACTGGTTGCTGCATGTTGCAAGCATGAAGCTGGAGCAAACCACATTGATGCACAGCCCTTGTTCAGCCCTGGAACCAGGCTGACTGGTGAAGCTGATTGCTCATGGAGATGCGATGCAGAGAATAATGCAACAGTATCAGGAGCGGCCATGATCGATTTGTCCTCTCCGTTACAAGTTACAAGTAAAAGTAATAATAACAATAAGCATGATGCCGATGTAATAGACATCGAGGAATCTGATAATGACCGGTCTCCTGAACACGATAGGAAAGCGAGAGAGTTTAGACTGTTTCTACACAGTATAAGACACGAGCTGCATTGAAAATTAGCGGCCACGATGTACTTCATCTGGAAGTACGTAGGATGTATGTAATGTAACCCAATCTTTGTGCATCTCGAGTGAATCTGTCTTCTGTCTTTTACATTTTCGTTGATCATCTTCATCAGCTAAATTTTAAGTGCTGTGGTGCCCAGGGAAAGGCAGGTCACCGAGATCATGAAACTGATTAGACCAGACACAATTCTTTTACTCCTGATCTGGTCTCTAGCCTAGCGGTTAAGAGCTACCGGCGGCACTTTCCAGGTCCTGGGTTCGAACCCTTGTTGGGGCGAATTTCAGTCTAGGTTAAAAATCTCCCTCGCTGGTCCCGCAAGCCAAAGCACTAGTGGTAGCAGCCTGTTTTTGGCCTGTGGCTGTGGTCCAGGTAATGGACCTTAACGGTGAGTCTGTTCCTAGTGTCAGGGCGGGACCAGGGTTCGGGGGGGGGTAGGTTCTCGGTCGGGGAAACTGAGTTTCTTCTTAATTAAAATACCGTGGGGTGGGCTTTCCCCACCGGCCGAGTTTTTTTCTTCATTCTGGATGTGTACCGACTAAGGTTCGGTTATATGTCACTATATCAGTGATGGTGTGTAGCTTTTTTAAAAATTTGAGGTGAAGTGATGGTGTGTAGCTGATACAGCTGTTTCAGAGAGAGGCAATTTTTTCCCCTACTTTACTAATGACCAGTCCCCCAGCATTGTTATGTTTCAAAAGGTCGAATGGCTCAAGTCTACCAACAAGCTAGGTGTTCCAACTGTCTTCTCTTATATACTGTCTACTAGAAACAGTCTTGGCGCTCTGCCATGCTCCTTTGGTGTGAAACATCTCTGTTTTTCGACAAAGCTGTTACCATTTTGCCATATCTTAACAGAGACCTTCAATTTTTCGTGAAGTTCAACAGAAGCAAAATGCCGTGAAAGTTGTATATTGCCATCACCATTAACAGGCACTTTCCCATCAGAAGAGTCAAGTAAGATGGCTTCTCTCTGACCAATACTTGAGGTACTAGCAGCAAACTGAACATGATAACCATCCGATGTCCCTTTGATGACTTGCACACTTATTGATGCCTCCACCGAATAATGCAGATCGGCACATGCAAGCTCAATTGTGCTTAACTTGGTAGTGTAATCCCTAATAATCAGTCTCGAACAGCCCGAACTGCAATATACCAATGGCATAGCTAGAGAACTCAAACATTTATCCTAAAAAATGGAGTAGCGCCCATCACAATAAGCTCAACCTCGAAGATCACAGGATCCAACGACACAACAGCACGGTTGGGACCAAGTCAATACTAAATATGGATCCTGGATGGAACATAATCAAATAGATGTATTAACTAAGCTGAAAACTGGGAGAATACATAACATGGAGAAGTACGGTCAATACAAAAGAATACCAAGTACACAAACTCACAAAGTCAACAGCACAAATATATCTAAATTAAAATAACGCAACAACAGAAAAACAAACCTTTGTTCTTAACAAGTAAGCATCAACGAAGCACGTCTTTTGTGTGATATTTGTTTGCATGTGCCTTCCAAACTACTCCAAACATCTTCAATACACGTATGATTAGTTGCAGACCAGATTTAGGGGCAAAGAGGAGTTAAGATATCTTATTAGTAAGCATTGTTTGTGGCAAGTATACAGGACCAATAGTTCCTTAAGGAAATAGTCTGAGTGAGGCAAATAATGCGTCAGCTCTAACATTACAGAAATACTAAATTGAGTAAATGTACTAGCCCAGTAAGTGTGAGTATGACTATGGCCTGGTAATCATTTAGACCAGACCACTTGCCCTATCAGACAATAGTTACCCAGTGTACATATCAGTATCGTAAAACCAATAGATGGCCCTGTCTACATGATTGAAAAGCAAGTAACTTGAACCGACACAAGTCATTGTAATTTATGAAAAGCACTAAAATCTGACTGCCCGACAAAAATTATACAAGTTTTCTTCTCCCCATTAAAATTGAATGAATGAACTAAGATCTTTGAAAAACTATATATAGTTGCATAGATAGCAAGACAACAAACTCCATGCACATGCAGACATGTTCATATGAAAACATTAGGCAGAAGCAGTGCAGCGCAGGAAGAAATAAAATAAGAAACCTTTTCGGTGAGGGTCTGGCAGTTATCCCTTGTGCGTTGGAAGATGATTGCGGTTGTGATCAACTGAGTCTCGAAGGGCAACCATACCAAAGACATGGAGCGGCCACTGCACACCACCTCTTGTTCCTGCGACTCTGACTGAAAAGATCTGTAGAGTGTTACCCGCAGAAGAAGCGACGGGCAGCGGTATAGCGCATGTCTTTGATCCTGGCTGCACATAGCAGAGCAGAAGAGTTGCAAAATCTCAGGTAAAATATTTATATTTCTGATAATAGACACAGTATATATGTGCTGATGTGCATGAGGTCTCGAGGAAAAAGCAGATTTTGAAAGCAAAATAACGATTGCTAGCTGGGCAAATAGATTGCTCGAAGGAGGGGAGTGATTACTCACTGGTGTCCTCGAAGGAGCCGAAGGGGCCGGACCAGAGAAGGTTCCAGGCTTGCGTAGAAACGCTCTTCCGCTGCTAATGTCGCCTCCGCCTCCCTCTGCTTCTCCAACGATGCCACATCCGCAGAAATAGGCTCATGTTTCTTACTGCTCGCCGCTACCGATCCTCTTCCCCTTTGGCGTCGCTACCTGCCTCCTCCGTCTCCATCTCCATCTCCACCTCCATTGTCCTCAACCCCGGGCGGGTGCGAAGAAATCCTATATGTTTTTTTTTTTAAAAAAAAATATTAAGATCTGTTCTTCCTAATAAGTATGCACTCCATGGGCCCAGTAGCCCAAAACAAATCAGGGATGCGGCCCATTACAGATAAATATTTTTTACTTTTTTTTTCTAAAATGCGTTGTCTTCCACATCTACGACAGCAGTCACCGAGCAAAAGCACTCATATATTCCTTCCGTTTTTTTTACTGTTTCGTCAGGTATGTATGGCGTAACGTTTTCCATCATCCATGCCTTTTTCTTTAGCCTAGCATCGAGTACGTGTAATCTCTCAGCGTGTTGCGTTTGTGTGCAGTGAGCGAGGTAGGTAGACACGGCAAACGTTACATAAACACAAGTCGGTAAGTTTTTAACTATCACAGTACTTACAACTTTGCATCTGTCCAAAAATCTCCCCAGTGCCCTGCCATTTTGCATCCGAGCGTCTGATCCTGCAAGCGTTGCAAACACTACATCGAACACCATCCGGGAAATCTTGCAAACGCATGAGCGTTCAACCAAAATTTGATATTTATTGAAACAGACGTACACCGAACTCTTCTCGTAAAAAAGGCACCAAGCCTTTTGCTTCAAGGTCTAAATCCTAACTTCTCAAAACAGTAAAAAATGCAAAGAACCTATCCTTAAACCTCTCCCGTTCATTTACACAGCTCACCACCATGAGAAACCTGCCCCAAAATGCTTGCCTTCAGATTGAAACGCACACCAAAAAAAAGGCAGCAGCAAAGACCATATTATTTTGTTCCTCTGCTGGTTGATAGTTTGACATGCATCACCATCAATTTATCAGCCCTGATGCTTGGTTCAGCTCAGTCGAACGGTGTCCATATTTTTCCACTCCCATTTTCTAACACAAGGAACATCTTTGGCATCTTGTCTAAAAGGATGCTGCTAATCATAGTACGGATTTAGGTGTTCCAACTGGAAGAGAAGGTGATTACAAGTCCAACTATAACAGCGATCAGTAGTGCAAGTAGAGCAGCTATGGTGTTCATATTGCTACGTTGCCTGCTGCTTGAACCTTCCTTCTGAGTATCCACCGTGCTGGATCTGGCAGGCACAGGAGAAGAAGCTCCAGGCACCATATCCCAAAAGGATTCATGTGTGGCAGAAACCTCTGCGCTTTCTGGTTCTAGTACAGAAGAACTTTCCACATCCGCTTCCAATGATATAACTTCCTTGCATCGCTCCATTGCATCCTGCAAAGAAGACGATACATGAGAAAAAAAATCAGATGCTCAAGTAAGCGAGTAATAAAAGTGGCATTTACAAGTAATAATAATATAAAATAATGAGCTATTCTAGACGAAATGAAATAAGTACCTCAGGTGTCTCCGATTGTTGCAAGTAATCACAAACATAGGCGTCTGCTAACCAAGGTATTAGAACTCTTCTTGGGAATGAGAAACTAAAAGGTTTTCTGTTTGAAGAGGGGAAAAAGCAAGAAGGGGATGCAATCAGCTGTATCGGACTTCTCATTTCCAATTTTCAACAGAAAAAAGTGTGTTAACTTCAAAAAGATCCAATACGCTCCACAGCAGTAATAAAACATGTCAGACTTCAAAAAGATAATAAAAGGCTGGTTTAGCTTTACTTCTTCTCAAAGTATCAAGATTCGGTAAAAGGTCTGTTACATGAAAGAGCAGTGGTCCTGCTCATTGTTCGAAAAAAAGAAAGAAAAGTAAAAAATCTGTACCTCAACTCATGAAATTTAATTTGGGTGGCCTTCTGAGGTGATTGTTTCTCCAAGCCATTGTCGGTAGCGTCATCATCATCCTCGTCGAGGATGATGTCCAGTCTGCTCCTTAGGCTTCTAACGATGTCCACCTTAATGGGCAGTAGAACCAAGAAGATAATAAGCATAGAAAAAAGACATTAATCTTCTTCTGAAACCAGGGAAAAAAAACTTGGCCTGCAGGAGGTAAGACCCCCCCCCCCACAGAAATCAAAATGGTTTTAGTCACCATCAGAATCCCTATCACTTGAATAAATATATAGTAAATAAAAATATACATTGGAAAAAAATTCACAAGTCTGAGTGCTAAAAAACTAATGTATGATGAGTTTATTGAGATCCAAAGTTCAGCAACAAAATGCCAGGCCAAAACGCCATATCACATTTTGATTGCTAATACATGAATAATCACTTCTTTTCTCTAGGAGTTCAATCTTAGACTTGGAGGTTTCAAAGAAATGCATACCAGGAGAAAAAAAATTAGACTAACAGAAGCACTTGTATAACATAGTAAAGGCCCAACATGGAAAACAATGCTAGGCTCCGTGATAAGGATAAATAACAGAAACTGATTTCTGTTTCATAAATACCTTCAGATCAGATATAGCTTCTGAAACGGACTCTTTCTGACCTAAATATGCCAAGGCACTAACAGATCCAGTGAAGCGAAGAAGCCCAACAACACCTTCTAAACTGCATTCTTTAGTGGATACAAAAAATATCAGACTCTCATCGGAATATTAAGAAACATGTACCATCAAACAGGGCTAGAAGCAGCATCAGCTGAGGCACCTTCAACAGGCACAGCATTCTTGAATGGTACAAGAAAGTCGACTACATGCGGGCCTTCTGTACTTACTTTTACGCCGTCTGAAAACTGGGTTGACAATATTTGAAAAATAAGAGATTTTGAGTGAAAATAACATGATTAGCAAGCTAATGAACATGAGTCTACTGGTTACTTATAAGCTAGAAGTCATATAAGCATGCTTTTTGTGTGTTTGTGTGTGTGAATCAGATACAAATAACACATATATAGCCTTTTTTTTTGTCTTACTCTTCCCCTCTTTTGTTTCCCTTTACCAGTTCTTGTTATTTCATCTCTAGCCTACCACAACTAGCTTGAAACTAAAATACCTTGGTAATGTTGTTGTTGCCGTACACTGTCATTAAAGAAAATTCTTTTATACCTTTCTAAATGCAAATGGTAGAAAAGTAAAAAGAACATAATACTAAATGATATTTTATAATGCATTGGACACTCACTCCACTTCAAGAAGATGCAAGCTCAACAACGAATCAGATTAATATTATTGATTGCCATGTGAAGTGAATCCGTTTTAACAACTTTAAACTAATTAGAATTTAAGCATGAAATACTTGTACATGAATATGCATTCCCCAATTTTGTGTGATTTCTGTACTTGTCCAATTGCACCAAGGCCAAGAATTGTAACTTACAACATTTCCATCAAGTAAAGCTCTGGCAGTCTGCACTTCCTCAGTGAGGTGATTGATTGCCTTCAAAATAACTTTCTTAAATGGTTCAGCTTGGACAACTGTCAATCTATGCCAATAATGCGTAGTCAATAATCGGTCAAAAAGTTTCATTCACACCGACAAATATCACTTAAGGATAAGTAACCCATATAAACATACATCCATAGTTAGCTCTGTCTATGTCATAACAAGGATAAATAAGGGTTGAATAGATAGTTGTCAGTTAAGAGAAAGAAGTACCTTATCTCAAAATTGTATGTACATCTGAAAATTTGGAGAGAGGCTAATAGTTTGCTGTATTTGAAATCACATGGTTGCAGAGTTCCCGATGCAATATTGCATATTCGATAGGCCCATCTGCCACAAGTCAAAATTCACGAGTTACATATCTGTAGCAACAGATAGAATACTTCCTTAACAAATAAAAAATGCAGCTGAAAGGAAACAAAAATTGCATGGCTTTCTGCTTATCATAGTACAGTACTGCGTATGAGGAAAAAGTCGGATCAACTGATTAAACAATTGTTTTGGTATAAGGTAGACACAAAGCAATATGTACCTTCTTGGACTGTAAGAGATGTGAATGAGCAGCCTCTCGCCAAAGCTGCTGCCGTACCAAGCATGAGACACCGCTCTTATAACCTGGATGGAAAATGGCACACGTGAAATTACTGCACATAGCACAAGCCAGAAGATAAGTGAAACTAACCTGGGATAAGACAGCAGGGGAAGTGGCCTTGAAGGAGGCCTCGGAAGCCCATATGTAAATACCGATGACACTCATTCCTCCGAGAAGCATCCTTGACACCTAAATCAGAGCATGTGGGTTTTTTCTCAGGGCGTACTATGATTCAAATATAACTTTTTTTTTCTGCCTTGGATAAGCACATACGAGTAAGTGAGTGTTGTGCAGTCCTGAAGGTAAGGTGCATCTCTAAACTACTACAGTAGTATAGCATACTATTAGGTGGGGACGAACCTGGCGCGCGTGCTCGGCGATCCAATCGACATCGAAGTTGAGAGGGGCGTCCTGAGATCCTTTTCCCTTGGTGGGCTTGGACTTGGGGGCGGCGCGGAGTACGGAGCAGGCCGGGGCGTCGGCGTCGGTGGGCGGCGTGGGGAGGAGGGAGTAGACGAGGGCACGGTCGGAGGAGGCGCTGAGCTTGCCGACGACGAGGCCCACCTGGGCTTCCGGAGATGAAGAGGTGAGGGCCTCCTCCACGGCCTTGATCTGAGCTTCGTCGCCGACCACCGCCTTCACCATCCTCGCTGATCTCTGTTGGCTGGCTACTCTCTGTTGTGTTGTCTCCTCTACTCTACGGGACCCTGTCCTGCTCACGTAAACCTGGCTTTCCGCCTTCAAAGAAATAAAACGGAATCAGGATCCTGTCCTTCTCACGTAAACCAGATTTCCGCCTTCAAAGAAAAAAACGGAATCAACAGTTGAGATGGATCCAATAGTTGTCGTCATCTTCCACGGTACTGTAGACGTTGTTGGTCATATGTCGTTTTCTCCATGGTGCTGGATAGTCTTATCAATTGATGTTAGTATATAAGTTTGGAATCGTGTTTACAACTTTATTTATCGAAGTTCGGTCCTTCTTTTTTAGCCAAATATACGGGTGTGACTCAGTACAAAATCGGTAAAAAGTAACCCGGGACAAGGAGATAGATTTCTTTGCATCTGCTAATTTTCTATCTAATAAAAGAAAAGAAAAGAAGAATGCCACTAATTCTGTCGTGCTTCCTGAGTGGCGTACTAGGCCACTAGCTTTGGCTTGTCATCGCTGAAGAAGCCTTATCGCACTCTGACACTGAAGTGGAAGCTCGCTCGCCCCCTTTCCCCTCTCCCCCACCGACACCAAAACCACAAGCAGCAGCAGCAGGAGGAGGGGAATGGCGCTGGGCGGAGGCCCACTCGGCGCCATCATTGGTCGCTACCCTCCGCCTTCGCCGCCGGCGAAGAGGACCCCGGAGGAGGCATCATTCGCCACGACCGCAAGTGCCGCGACATACCCTTCCTCGTCCTCTTCGCCGCCTTCTGGGTCGCCATGATTGTCAACTCCAGCTTCGGATTCAACCAGGGTGACCCCCTCAGGTCCGTTTTCCTCCCCAACCCAACGGTTGTTTATCGGATTGCTTGCTCCAAGAACATTTCTTACCCATCCCTGTGTACCACGTTTTCCCTGCATGTGTAGATCTAGCTCGCATTTCTACCACACTCAATAAAATTTCCCCTTTTCTCCTTCCCTTTTCGTTTATCATCTGTTGAATAGTATCCACTACATTTGACATTTTATTTATTTATTGCTCTCCTTTGCCACTCATCCATCAATTTTCAAGGCTGCTTGATGCGGTATAAGAATAAAGAAAAAGAAGACTGCTCGATGCGGGGTACTTCACTGCAAATGGGCAGCTACCAGCTAATAGTAGCGTCCAGCAACGAAATTAATAGGAACTCTACCATTCTGGTTCTTTATACCGTCCTTTCTTTCAGTGCTGGCAGTTGTTACTATTGGTTGAAAGTGAGGTCCCCATTCACGCTAGTGAAGATTAGAAATCACTGGTGGGAATTGCCTGCGGTCGCTATTAGGCCAGTCTCAATGGAAGTTTCATAGACACAATTACCTAGAGTGACACGTCATCTAAAAATGTTTGAAACTAGGATGAAACAACACCCCTCTCTCAATGCATAGTTTCATATATTGTTGTTTTCTAGGTTACATGCAAGACATAAGTTGTCTAGGTAACTGTGTATGCAGGGTTCCATCCTCATGAAACTCATTTCACCTCTCACCTCATTAATACACTGCCACATCATCAAAAATACCTACATGGCACTCTATTTATTGCCCATGAAACCCCCACTGAGACTGGCCTTAATGAAGATTTCTCACTAAAATATGTCTTCTCAGACGGATGTTTCTGATTGATCATGCAGGCTGACATTCGGACTGGACTACAAAGGTAACATATGTGGCAGCAGGCATGGTGATCCAGATTTGCGAGAACTGGATGTTCGTTATTGGATGAATCCCAACCAAGTCTACCAAAGTGGGCTAAAAAGCAGTCAAATCAACCTACCAGATGCTAAAGCCATTTGCCTTATGGAATGCCCGCTTCCCGCGGAAGATGGTTTGAACTTCGTTTGCGATTATCCAGAAGGTGACATACGCCTCTCTGTTGATGATTGGATCGACAGGGACTACGATTACTTTGAGTATCTCACACCAGAGATGAGAAATAGTTCTCTTCAGTTGCAGGGACCATGTTACCCTGTCATATTTCCAAGTGTAAACGGTGAGTCGGACATGAACATCAGACCTTCTATATATAGCATCATCCTACCTATTCTTGGAAAGTGAGGCATTGGAATAATTTGACCTCTTGTTGTCGCTTCAGTCTACTGGAGCTGCCAGTTTATTGCACGCCCATCCAATGTATCATTGAAGCATTGGAAACAGATGGGTGGTGTCAGCATTGATGAGAACATGCTGATAGACAAAACAATCCACAATGCAATAAACAGCAAGTCTGCTGTGTTGAAGGTTTGTAATGCTCTTTGACTACACTCTGTCCATTTAATTGTTCAACAAAGAAAATTGCCAAAAGACTTCTGCTATCTCACATCCGTGCCAAACTGCCAAGTGCAATTAGATTAGTGGGGTCTTTTCTTTTATTTTTAGTAAATTACATAGCATGGGATATACCTTAACTTCTGATCATTTGGATGTGCATGTGAGCATCTGCATATGATTATTTATCAGGCCATTAATCTTATTTATTGGGTTATATGTGTACTGATGCACAAGCTGGCTTAGCTGTTTCTTTATTTTGTGTGTGAAAGTGACTATCCGTCCACATTTTGCAGAGATATGTTGCAGATATTGGAAAGTCCTGGCCTGTATTAATTGTTTGTGGGGGAATACTGCCTCTCTTCCTATCAGTAATATGGTTACTAATGATTCGCTATTTTGTTGCTGGGATGCCATGGATAACGGTGATTGTCTTCAATGCCCTTGTAATATCTGTTACAATGTTCTTCTATATAAAAGGTAGGATGCTTCCAATTACGGAAACTTATTTAGGCACTAAGTAGTTTTTTTAAGAGGAATGAAAGTCGGATTATATTAGAGAAACTGTAGCATATTACATATTCTCAAAGTCAATTTCACATTTTATCCCTCCCTTCTCACTGAGGCAGGTGGCAGCAATGATAGTCTTGCTTTTGTGAGCTTATAGAGAGTACTAACATAGGCTTTGTGTTCTTATCTATTGCCTTCCAAAAAGATCATCCACGCTAAATGTTTCCAGCTTCTTGAAATCCAAGATAATTTTGTTCACCACAATATCCAGCTTGTATCGGTTCCTTCCTTTACGCACTTCATTTCTCTTCAAGAAAGCCTAAAAAGTTTCCAATGTGATGAACAAGCATAATATGATCTCTATCGTTTAACATCATCGTCGTAGAAATGATGCCATGACTAACTATTTTGTGTACTCAGCTGGTTGGATTGGCCACGACCCTTTAAATGTCGTAATCGGTGAAAGTGACCCATACGTCAGCATAGGCGGACGGGTATGTTTTCTACTTCATGTTGGTAACGTTTTTATCAGAATCATGCTAAGCTGCTTCTTATATCATCATTTACCTTTTCTCATCAGGAGATAAATCACCTTCATGTTGCTGCTGTCTTGATGACAGCAATAATGATAATTGCTTTCTTGACGTCAATAGCCATTGCTCGGCGCATACTGCGAGCAACATCTGTCCTAAAGGTGTGTTTTGTGTTACATGAACAGGCTACACATTTGCGGCACTCCTTTAGTTTGATTGTTCTCGTGTTACAACTAACTTATGTGATAAACAAGGGCATGGCATGTTAATGCCAGATCTGTTTGAAGGTTTTTGTGTGGTGCTTATTATATTGTATTTTCGGAGAACTCATCTTGGTAAATTGAATGTAGGTTGCTGCAAAGGTCACTGGTGAAGTCCAGGCACTAATTATTTTCCCAATTGTGCCATACTTCATCCTCGCTATCTTCTACATGTTCTGGTTTTCAGCAACACTTCATCTTTTCAGTGCCGGTCAGATTTTACAAAATGATTGCAATACAAATTGCTGTTCATATGATCTCAAGCTGGGAAAAGTAAATTGTGATAGCTGTTGCGGATACAGTATTCACTACACCCCACATATTAGTGTTGCCATTCTATTCCACCTCATCGGCTGTTACTGGGCAACACAATTTTTCATCGCATCCTCATCAACTGTAATTGCTGGATCTGTCGCGTCATACTACTGGGCCCGTGGTGATATATCAGTAAGAACCTCAGAAAGCTAACCCTTAAATAATTTATATGCGTAGGTCGCATAGATGTTAAGTTTTTTGGGGTTTTGACTTTTGTCACTTCAAGGAGTTTCTTTTCCTGCTATTAGAGGGATACTGTTTTCTTTTTGCCTGATGATTATCATTGTGATGCAGCATGACATCCCTTTCCGTACTGTGATATCATCCCTGAAGCGCTTATTGCGCTACAGCCTTGGATCGGTGGCCCTAGGCTCACTGATTGTTTCTATCGTGGAGTGGATGCGATTTACACTTGAGTGGATTCGCCGTAGGTTGAAGTTTGGTGATTCGTCCCGTGAAACTTTCTTTGGGAAGACAATGTCGTCGTCATCTCATTGCTGCTTAGGATGCATAGATTGGACAATCAAATCAGTGAACCGAAATGCTTATATTATGGTAAGCTCCGGCATCTTATGATTGAGCTCCTTCCTCAAGACACGATCCCTTTATATATATTATAATAATTAATTTGGAGCAACAAATTCGTAATTAACATGCATTTGAAACCATATGGTGAGAACGCTTGTCATGTTGTTATAGTTGCAGTTACCATGTTGCTGCAAGTTTGTTAATATTGCAATTTGCTATTGCAGATTGCCATCACAGGGAAAGGATTCTGCAAGGCTTCTGTTCTCGCAACTGGCTTGATAATGAACAACATATTGCGAATTGGAAAAGTTAATGTCATCGGGGATATCATTCTCTTCCTCGGAAAGCTGTGTGTTAGTTTGTTCTGTGCACTGTTTGCTTTCCTTATGTTGGATGAGCACAAGTACAGATCTGCTCACAACAAGATATCGTCTCCACTGTTCCCTGTTGTGGTATGTTCTTGAACCTTTTCTCACGTGAATTTGAGTCTCTGGAACAGAAGAAGGTAACAACTAGTGGCATTTTGATGCAGTTATCATGGGCTCTGGGTTACATAGTTGCAAAGCTTTTCTTTGCAGTGGTGGAGATGTCAATCGACACCATAATCCTGTCCTTCTGCCAGGATGCGGAGGAGCATCAGGGGAATGCGCAGTATGCGCCCCCTCTCCTGATGGAAACTCTGGAGGAACAAAGCGAACTGCAAAGACTAACACAGGGGGCATGAAGTGTCTTCTCTCTCTCGTTTTTTTTTTTTGTGCGTAGGCTTAGAGCTAAAACTGAAATGGTAATGCAGTGATTAGTTTAGGTTCCTTGGCATGTTTGTTAGTTGAATTGGTCTATTTTATCACTGGAGGGCGCAATGAAAGTAATTGAGAGGCCACCTGTCATGACTGGATAGCATAGTTTGTAATTCCCTGGCATGATGGAGTAGCTATTAACTGGTTCGCTGAAAAATTGTTATGTTCGGTATTGTAAAAATGGCTAGAAAATATAATTTCTTTTGACATCCGCGGTGAAGCAGAAACAAAAGACAAACAAAAACAGTTGTTGAAAATTTCAAAACGAGAAGGCTGATGGACAGTTATTTTTGGATTGAAGAAGATGGGTGGCATCATGGGAATGGGAGGCTGCTGCAGATGGGGTAGCTGCTGCAGGCGCGGGAGCACTTGGCGCCGCACTTCTTATGAGCGTCCAGGGTGCACTTCTTGGCGCACACGAGACGCTTCATGTGGCAGTCCTTGGTGGTCACGCACCCCTTCTTCTCCTTGCCTTGGCTGCTCTGCTTGTTGCTTGCTCCTGCCGCCGCCGGAGATGGTGCCGACGACGGTGAGGATGAGCTGCTGTCGACCTTGTTCTGCACCGCCATGGTCTTCTCCTCTCCGTAGGTTCTGGCCGCAGCGAGGAGGAGGAACACGAGGAGCAGCAGCCAAGCCTCGGCGAGCCGGCATCTCGAGCACGCCATGGCCATGGTCGACGTCCAGTGGCTCTCTGATCGAGTAACACACATATATATATAATCGAGAGAGGGGGTGCATCGCAAGGAATGTGTGACGATCCTTCCCTTTTGTGGTTTGGTTGGCAATGGCAGGGGCATGCACTTATGTGTCCCAATTCCAACCCTCAGTTAGCTTTTTATGTGAGAGCCTACCACCTCTGTTTTTCAAATTAGGCACTTTTGTGTTCTTTTTGTGATGTACGACAAACTAAGTATATGATAAATTATATATTTTTTTGAATAAGATAAATGGTCAAAAGTAATTTAAAAAACATAATAATAATAATAATAATAATAATAATAATTATTTTAAAGGAAACATACACACAAGCAAAATTTAAGTTTAATTTTCTTGAGAAATTCAAAATATCATGTCGTAACTTTATTGTTTGACTGATGCGAAGTAAAATTGTAATACGGGTGGAGAACAATGTATAACTATGCATCATGCACTAATTAAAACTGCTTAAAATAAATCATCGTGCGTGGAACGCCTAATTTATACTTACTCCCTCCGTTCCATTGAAAGTGTCGCTATGGTATCCGTGCCAATTAAAATTTTAAAACTTTGACTAGAGTTGTAGAAAATATTAGTAATATTTGTATCTCCAAATAAATTGATTATGAAAGTAGATTCAATTATCTATCTAATAATATACATTCAATAAATATTTATAATTTTTCATATAATTTTGATCAAAGTTAAAAATATTTGATTTCTTGGAAGCGAGAACCACACTAGGTAGTACCTATATGTAGTATTCACATTCACTGGGCCCTTGGCGCGCTCCCGGGGAAAAGACGAAGGAGGCGGGAAAGATGAAGGTCGGCGCCAAGAGAATTAGTTTGGGCCTTCCCGCCATATATGTGACGAGGAAGAGGTTGGAGCCAAAATTTGCTTCCCCGCCATTCTAAAATGGCAACGTATCATATGAGAACCAACCACGTGAAAGCTATGAAGCTCAAATCTAGCCACATGATTTTGATCCAAGGAGGACATATAAGGAGAGGTGGGAGGGAATTTGTAAGTATGCGGTGATTTTGCAAATTTCTCCTTCCACCTGATTTCATGCACCGCATTGAATCAAGATCTTGTGCGCTGGATTTGAGCTTCATAGCTTCCACACGAAGTTAGTTCTCATAGAATACGTTCCCTTCTAAAATTCCATTGCCCGCCCCCGCCGCCTTATTTATCTTGCTTGCTTGCGATTCCCCCATTCCCCACCATCGTCTATCTTCTCAGGCAGCTCAGCTCAGATCAGATCCATTCATGGCTGGGGGCTCGTCGTCGGCCAAACCCGCCGCGCGCGGCCGGAAGCGCGTCGAGGCCACCGTGCTCAAGCGCTCCAGGGATGGCAGCGCCTTCACCAGATGGTTGGTTTCCTCCTTTCCCTGTCTCGTCTGATTCTGACGCGCAAGGTGCTCGCTGCCAAAACCTAACAAATCAAAATCCTCCATCGCAGCGAGGCCTGCAACAAGGACGTCCCCGTCGTCCTCATCGACATGCACAGCTGCAGCCTCGACTCCAAGATCAGGATGACGCTCGGTAAGTTGCCAATCTATTTTTCTTTTTCTGTTTTTTGCAGCATCGACAATATGTTCTTCTTGCTGCTCCAAGATCAATCAGGATGACCTTCCTCTGAAACCAAGAAAAAAAATCCCTTGATTTTGCAGAGGCTCAGGTGGTGGAGAAGACCGTGGAGGTGAACAAGACCGAGCGCAAGAGGCCTGCCGCCTCGGCCGCCAGCAAGGCCGCCGCCAAGCGAGCCAAGGAAGATGCTCCCAAACGCAAGCGCTCGCCCACAGCCTTCTTCCTCTTCATGTATGTATTCCATTCCATTCCCGAACCTTGCCTTGCTTGGAAAGTTGAATCTGATCTTAATGATGCTGGTTGCAGGGAGGACTTCAGGAAGGAGTACAAGGCTGCTCATCCCGATAACAAGAGTGTCGCCACAGTACGTCCCTGTTTTTTTTTTGCTTGAAAAAAATGGGGATCTATTTTGTTTCCGTAGTACTAGGACTAACCACTTTCTCTTGTCTTGAAGGTTGCAAAGGAAGGAGGGGAAAAGTGGAGGTCAATGACTGAGGAAGTCAGTACTAGCTTCTCGTTCCTTGTTTTATTGATTCAAAATAATCTCATTGTTCGAAAAATATCTATAGCTAACTGTGGTTCCTTGATCTGTTTCAGGACAAGAAGCCTTACATTGATAAGGCTGCAGAGCTGAAAGCTCAAGTTGACAATGGAGAGGGTAGTGGTGTAAGTTCCTCCCCTTTCTCTTTTTTTTTGATGAAACTGGAGGGTCCAAAGACCCTACAGAAAATTTATTAAATAACAGAGTTAGGTATGTACAGAACAAACAAAGTCAATCAAATAAAAGAAAATTACAAGAAAGACTCCAGCCATTCTCTAATTTGTGGAAAGAACTTGGGTTTTGCCCTATGCAGCAAGAGGGAAAACTCTCAAATAAACTTATCCCTGCATCTTTGTACTGTTGGATCTTCCCCTTTCTCTTTTGTTTCTCAAAACGATGATTTTATTCTCTCTTCCCTTATTCACTACTAGCGCTGAATATGTTTGTGATGCAGGAGAACAACGTTGACGTGGAGAAAGGTGAGGAGGACGGGCAGGAGGTGGATCAGCCTGCAGACGGTGATGATGCTGAGGACGATGAGAAGAACGAGTTGGATGATGACATATAGTTGTCCACCTTTGTAAATGGCAGACTATTGTCAGTAGGGAAGGGAAAGGAAGGGATTGTGGCATGTCATGTACTGCTTCCTTAGATTGTTTGTTTGCAGCCAGTGATTCTGCAAATCTGATCTAGCTACCTAATATGGTTATGGTACATGAACTGATGCTAAGAGCTTGAATTGGGCAGAATGCTTCGTCTTCCATCGATTGCTTGATTTTCTTTTTTTCCCCTTGTATCAAAGGCTTTATTCATCTTCGTTAACTGAATAGAGCAAAGCCTGAGTCCACCACCCGCACTTGGGCATCTGGGCTTGGGCTTGATGAATCCTTGAACAGTATCAGTTGTACCAACTCCTGCTTCTGATCGATTTCGCGCACCGGATTTGCATCACTTGGCTCCCTTTGGAATGATTTTGGAATCCTAATAGGAATGGAAAACGTAGGAATTGAAATGAGAAGACCTTTGGTAGCCTTCTAGGAAAAACAAAGGAACCTGCAACTTGCTTTTATTTTTCAAATTCTTCAGCCGGTGACTGGGAGGGGCAGGTTGCTGCTCCTTGGGAATGGACGTGGATAAATTCTTTTTTTATTTTTTTGGTCTCTGATGGCGCTGAAGCCATGAAAGAAAAAAGAGGTCCAACCTCTTGCTTCTTGTATGAAAATTTTCCTTTTAAGTTTTTGTGTAAGCCAAACGACCTTGTATGAAAAATTCCTACACAAATCCTATCCTACAAAATTCCTTTGATATTCCTTCAATCCTAAGAGGACCTTAGGTGATGTGTTTGAATAAGGCAAAGAGATTCTTAGAATATCACAATGACTGAAACTAACAAAACCTGACATTTTGTCTACAACTTATTCAGTATTTTAAGATGTACAATGAACAGGAAAAATAATATGCTAAGTGCTGCAAAAAGATTTTCTTGAACAGAATTATCGAGATTTTAATTTACTTAATCTAGCACTGGCGATTGTGTAATAAGAATTTCTATCTTCAAATATGCTTATCCCATTTCTTACAAAAAAAAGAGTGCTTATCCCGTGGCTGTTTGGTTGGTGATGGCGTCCCAATTCTTAGAGCATCTACAAGAGGCCTAAAACCTCTCTAAATGAAATAATAGGGGATTAGTCTAAAAGTTCATCACTAACCGTGTTCCAAACTCACCCTTATATTTAGGGTGTGTTTGGCACCGCATGCGTAATAGGATTTTCAATCTTCAAAGATGCTTATCCCATTATATAAAAAAGTTTATATCGTGGCTAGCTCGCTAGTGATGGCGTCCCAATTCTTACGGGTCTGTTTGTTTAACGTCCAAACTTTACCGAATCATAAGTAACATGCTGAAAGTTTGCCAAACAAAACACTCATGGAAACCTTTGCAAGTTTCAGTATGAAAAATAAACTATAATTTTATATGAAAGACTACAACACGCCATAAGTTTGACAGTCAAGTCAACAATAACCGAACTAATTATGATGTGACAATTTTTTGGCATGGCAAAGTGTGATATCTATTCAAACATGTCCTTAAGTAAGTACTTACTACTTACCATGGATTTTTTTGACACCTACCATGGATTTATTACCATGGAGGTGTAGCCGTGTAGTTAGTAGTGTTATAGAAAGAGATTACTCATGGGTTATATAAAATAGGTTAGAGAAAATTGACTTTTTTTCTCTACTTCTATTATATATAAAAAAGACAAATCCTAAATATTATCAGTAGGAAATAATCGTAAATTTTGTGGTGGTGCAAGATATTCCATACGGACTGTGGTAACTTGGATTTAAAAGAGAATTAGGATTCATATAGAAGTGGTAAATTGGATTTAAATGAGAATTAGGATTCAACAAACAAGGCTTCTCTCTCTAGAGGGTACCAAGGGACCACCCGGTCGGTCCTGCGCTGTGGCGCTGCACTGCAGGTGGGTCCGGATGTCAGGGAGAGAGGCCTCTCTTCTCTCTCCTGTCAGTCACGGCTCACGGGGAAGTGCAGGCAAGAGAGAGAGAGAGGTGGGGTGGGCAGAGAGAGAGAGAGGTAGATGAGGGGAAGGAGCTCGTGAGTTGCGGACGACCACATCCATTCCCCTTCTCCCCTGCCTTTCGGGAATCGTCAGGAATGGGGCACATGGGAGCAGGCGACGGCGATGCCGGCGGCGGCCACCCCCACCAGTATCACTACCAAGCGCTCCTCGCCGCCGTGCAGAACCCCAGCCAAACCCTCCACCCCTTCTCCCTCCCCTTCCCCTTCCCCGCCGGTCAGTACCTCCTCTCTTCCGGACTGCTGCAGCATTCTCATTTCCTGGATTGGTTGCTTTAAGGACACCGAAATTCGATCCTTTGTTATCTTATTAACTGTTCTCTCTCTCAATATGTATGCGAATCTGAAAGGCCCGTTCTTTTCCTTACCATTTTTATTAGGATTTAGCAATTCCGGCCCCCAAATGCTTAATTTTCTCCTCCTCGCCCCCTACGACCACCGGCGATTTGTTATGTGGTGTTTGTCGGTTCGGTGGATGTGCGACACAGATATGTCAATGGAGCACCATCTGCAGCATATTTTAGGATCGACCGAATTTACACACACACAAAAAAATCACTCGGAGACTTCTTTTCTGTCTCCTTTAGCTAGTTTGCCCGACCAAATGTGCTTGAATGTATAGTTCTGAACTATTTTCTTGCTCACCCCTATGCAGGACCAGGAGCTGATGCATCACCGCCCAATGCTGCCCCACACACTCAGATTCCAAGAGGTTTCTCTGATTGGAGCACATCCAACAGCGCCTTTGCCTCCCTTGATGGACAGTCTGCTCCTGCCACCACCAATCCACACTTCAATTACAACCTCTCCCCGTCTTATGCTCTATGGACCAATTACACGCTTAACAAGAATGCGGCTTACTCTTATCCTGCACCTACTGAGGAGCATGTCCACACTTTGCACCATGCGCACAACCCAGATAAGGAGTCAGGTATATCTCCTGTTTATTGCTGCAACCATGCAAAGCTGTTTATTGAGAGACAGATACTGTGGTCATTTGTTGCAACCATGCAAAGCTGTTTCATTGAGAGACAGATACTGTGGTCATTTATGTCACTTCAGAATGTTCCTTGAAAAATGTATAACTTGTCAGAACTAGTATATTTTGTCTCGTATGGCACTGTTTAGTTCATCTGTCTCAAATCATATAAGTTACTAGGGTATCCATACGCCAGTATATCTGTAGTTGGGTGCTTCATATATTAGAATCCATAAAGGTATTAACTGATAACTGGGGCTTCCCTGCATTCCTGCAAATATGGGGCAACTGATGGTGTGGTTGCAATAGTCTGTCTATCTGAACTCTTACCATCCAAATATCTGATATTCTTTCACAATGCTACCTCAACAAGTTTCTTCACATCCTATGTGAACAACAGGATCTGCCCCAAGCCTTGGGGTTGAGTCTTTCACTACCATGTCCTTAGGACCAAATATTTGCACTCAGATGTCACCCATTGAAGGATCTATATCTACCAAACAAGCTGAGAATTCAGAGGTGTATATATGACCCTTCAGGGCTATGATAAACTTTTATCGCTTTTCTGACCCTTCCTGATCCTTATTCTAATTTGATGCATGATGCTCAGGATTTCCCTGCACTAGTTAGAAGCAGTGATGAAATGGAAATTAGAAACAACGGTGAATTCCACCGTGAGACAGTTGGCTCCCTTCCAGAGTCAAAACAAGTCCATGAAAGCTGCAACACTGTGAGTATTCTGTACATCTAACACATTCTTACCATTTCTTTTCTTTGGCACACATTTTTTTTCTGTAATGTTAAATCTACATTTGGTAAAAAGAAAAGAAGAAATGGCTCAAATGTGGATGATGCTTTTAAATATGAGTAGTGCTATAGGTCCAACCCAATTTGTCCCACCAGCGTCCAACCAGTACAAAAACATGGCAGCACATGGGCCCAAAAATATCACTTGTGTCTTGGTTGTACATCAGTTGGATGCACCGGTTGGACCTATAGTATTTCCGTTTAGTTATTACTACCTCCTGCTGAAATTGTTGATGTTAGGATACGGTTGTTGGTCAAATTTGCACTAAGAGTCATATCCTAACGTTACCCAAAAAAGTCTGGAGCGAGTAAACAGCTAGGCAAATGAAGCATGCCAATCCACTAGTAGTTCAGGACTACGGGCTTCAAGTAGCCTGTGATGGGGCATATACCAGAACAGTAATATAGTAATCGAACAAATATTTCTCTCATAAATAACATCATAAAAACTTAGTTTCCTTCCTGTGCATATCTTTCAGAAGTTCAACTCTGGAGAATATCAAGTTATTTTGCGCAAGGAATTGACAAAGAGTGATGTAGCAAATGTCGGGAGAATTGTACTCCCCAAGGTACACTTGAAATTATTCATTTGAGAGAATTATGTTGGCTATGAACAATGCTTTATGTTGTTATGTCTCTTAATTTTCTGTAGAAGGATGCTGAGGCTAGTCTTCCACCATTGGTGCAAGGGGATCCTGTGATGCTGCATATGGATGACATGGTGCTTCCGATCACTTGGAAATTTAAGTACAGGTATGCTCTCAGTTCTCTTGTGTCATCGTTTGAATGCCATATCTACACACAGAAATAAAATAAAATGAAAGCTAAGTTCGGTTGTGAATCATAATGGCTTATGAAATATCTTTCTTGGGGAAAGATGGGCAAGTTGAAATGTTTAATTTATTTATTTCCCTTATTATGTCACCATGTTCTTGAATATGAAGATTATTATGTTCATTTGCTCAGCAGGTGCTCATGTCTAGGTTTAGGCTCATTGCATCATAAGTAGGCAGTAGTTCTAATGTTAGTCAGATTGACTTCTTCCTAACGCAATGAGCAGATCAGAAATACCTGGAGAAAGTGTAGCAACATAGATTAAGAGATGAAGAGAAGGAACAAGTGAGCCTAGGATTAGTTGCTAGAATTTGAACGGGGATAAGCAAATTATATTTAAAGGTAAAATAATTAAGAAGACAGTAGAAGTTAGGTTAGGATGCTAACTCAATGTAAAATGAGATGGCTCATGTATAGCTTGTGAATTTAACTTTCTCGATACTCAAATGCTTACTCTAGCATCCTCATGCTATGCAATTTCAGATTCTGGCCAAACAACAAAAGCAGAATGTACATTCTAGAAGCTGCAGGTATGTTTTAATAGAAAGCTGGATACAGTTTTGTATCGGGACATTCATGGATTGAACCATCTCATTATGCCAGGAGAATTTGTGAAGACGCATGGTCTTCAGGCAGGGGATGCCTTGATCATCTACAAAAGCTCTGTACCTGGCAAATTTGTACGTGAAATTTTCTTATTTCTTCCATTCATATAATATATTATAGAACCTATCTGAGTCTGGCAGTCGAGAAAAAAAAACTAAAACTTTCTGATAACTCAAACATGTGAATCTCACATTGTGCTTACCTTTGTGTCTTTCAACCAAATTGTCAGTTTGACACTATTCTGGAGATTATGATGATATCATGTTTGATATCCTTGTTGTTTTCCTTTGTATTATATAAAGATTATCCGTGGGGAGAAGGCCATTCAGCAGGCAACAAACTCCTAGGCAGATTTCAATGTGGTTGCAACAGCATCGAAGAAGGCGTTTTGAGAATATCATTTCACATCCAAGAGAACTTGTTGGAGCTATCAACCTTCATTTCTAGTTCGCCATCAGACCATCACTTGAAAATGGGATGTTTTGTTTAAGAAAAAAAAAGAGATCATGAGTTTCTACCTCTTAAATCTGAGAGGATGGAAAAGTGAGGAAGAGAAATTTTGGGGGTGAACATTGGAAGAGCTGCCAAAGAGATTCCAGGTCTGCATCTGATTTGAGAACAAGCAGTTTATGCCTTTTTAATTTAGTTGTATTCTGCATTGCATTCTGAACGACTTTTGCAGTTTTTGTAAATATTTTGGATGTATAAGATAAAGGAAATGCCCTGAACCTTGTGCACATTCTGATGCCACTTTGTTTTTACGTTTTGTTTCTTTTTTAACCTATGGCATGGGTACTACTGGAAGCAAAGATTTTTTTCTTTAGAAAATGGAAATCGTTTACTAGCAGCAAAGATGGTATTTAGCTGTTTTAAAATGTACGTGGAACTACGGAAGAAGATGAAATATATCATGCATACAGTGATATTTGCAAGTACGAATCCACACATAGACGTACAAGCTGAGAATTAGCATTGGGCCACTCTGCGGACTAACGAAGGTAGGACTCAGGCCCATAGTCACTCAAAATATTTCAACTAATGCTAACGCTGAGGACGAAGATGGCTGGGAAGAAATCGAACGAATATTCTTCCTAATTCATTCTTGCACTTTTTAAAAAAAACATAATCCTACAGAAGAGTCCCTTTTGAGTCACCTACATAGGATCCTACAGAAGAGTCCCTTTTGAGTCACCTGCCGGTCTGTGTTTCTCTTTCATGTGCTAGGGGCACCTAAGGTTAGAACATCTTCAAGAGGCACCTAAGACTACCGCAGGTACGGGATGCCATCCGGAACCGGGGCCTCGAGTACCTATTTGGTGTAAAAATGCCTGCATCGGAGTACTGGGAGACGCACGGTAAAATCCCGAACGACCTCTCGCTCACGATTTACAGCGTGAGTACGGACGTGGCATGGGGCCCACGCGCCATCCCAACCACCATCTTGCTCGCGCGCCATGGCTCGGAAGCTGCGAGATGGAGGCGGGCCCGGCGACAAGGTCGCGCGCGGGATGGCGGCGGGGCAGGGTCCGGCGGCGGTGCGTGCCGGGCGGCGATTTGGGCCGTCGGGGGGGACTCAAACTCCACGCCACGGAGGCGGCGCGCGCGGAGGGCGCAGGGGAGCCGTGGTCGCCGGGACCTCCGGCGCCAGCCGTGGCCCGGATCCGGGCCTCCGCCGTCGGATCTGGTGCCCGATGGAACATGAGTATGGGTATGGGAATCATGAACCCATCTCCGCGTACCCGCAAACCCGACAATTGTATATTATTTATGGTTAATATTGTAAATTTATTATTTTGTTGTAACTCTAATGTCCTATTAACACTAAAAATTTATTAGATAAACATTTGACATTATTATGTGCATGTGCATAACTAAAGTTTTCATTAAATTACTAAAATTTATCAAAATATCAAGAGTTTATTTGAAGTATCATGGGTATGGAAAATCCGATGGGTACCCGATTACCTAACGGGTATGGGTATGGGGTGAAACTTGAACCCATCACGGGTATGAGTATGGATTTGGGTATAATTTAGTTATGATGGGTATGGGTATGGGCGAATAAAACCCGACGGATTTGTAGCAATTATCTCAGAATATTCCCTAGGGTTTTCTTTGGATTATTCCTTTCCTTTTTCCAAAAAATCCTTTTAATGCCTTTAATCTTTGGAAAATCGTAATATATTCTCTAGACTTCAGAAAAGTACGCGCTCGGTTGTATTGGATTTGTCTCGTCGCTCTCTACGTGTTAGTGTTGTTAATGTTCATGTTCTAATATCGATCAAATCTGTTACGATTCGTTTTTTATCTTTCTCGTAATTCTTGTCGCTTACTTGATATATGTGTACCTTACCCGTTTTGCATGTTGTTTGTACGACGGTGGATTCAAATGATCGGAAGATGATGGCGTACACGCAGAAGCCATACGAGGACACCGATCTATTTTTGGACCCATTTCTAAGACAAGTCGCATCCTTGATCATCGTTGCTCCTACTTTAGAAATTGCATAATATGAACTCATGCATATGAACCGGTTATCGATGCTTAGACTCATACCTATATCATATCATGTGAACTTTGCCACTATAACCCTAGGATGCTCTATCGATGATACTTGCATAGTATGCATAGTTGCTTAATTGAACCCCCACATATTGATATACCTGTTTTTGTGTAAAATAAAATGTAGGTGCTTCTTAGGTGTCGAGTTTCCGCATTAGCAACCCAATAGGATGTTTTGCGGGGCGAGTGTAGGTGATATAGGTGCTGAAAAACTTTTGAAGAGTTTCGTTGGGAGTGTTCCTGTTACGGGCACAATTGTGTGTGAGACTCTAGGGTTATAGAGTCTCTCGTTGGGGGGTTGTTACTTGTGGACCTTGGTCGGAGGAGAGAGCATAGTGACCCACCCCAATAGTATAACGATCGGTTCATGGGTGCATGTCTCTAGGCTTTTACATACGTGCCACACGTCTTCGTATGGCGGCTGTGCTAGATCATGATCTCAGCGGAGGAGTGGCTAGCTCGTCGTAGTAGCAAAGACGTAGTAGCAAAGACAATGGTAGTGGGTTTTATAGTGTCGTCTTGACCCATGAGTAGATGATACCCCACCCGACTAGTGGTAAGCCTTTCACACCTTCGAGTATCATTTGCCATACTTTAGGGGAATCACGGACCTAGAGGGGGAGGTGAATAGGTGATAATCCACGACAATCACTTAATTTAACAAATTAGTAACACAAGAAGAAAAGTTCGACTACAATATCTTATTAGAGTAGGATATTGTCCGATTCTCAACAATATCCGACTACAATAGGATAATGTTAGATTGGTCATCGAAATGAACAAACCGGAGCAATTCAAGCTAGCAGCAAGCAATTAGATAGGTAAAAAAGCAAATAGCAAAAGGGCACTAGCTAGCAAGCCTCCTACACAAGTGAATCTAAAAATGAAGAGCTACAACATGCAAGAATTGAAACACAAGCAAGCACACATCGGAGATTAACAACATGCTTGCGACGAGCCCAGCCGCACTCTATATGAGAGCCATGGTTGGAAATCTGCAACATCTCGGGGACCTCACACGGATATCGGACCGTCGGATTAGATCTTCTTACGAGGCCTCCTTCAAGGCCACTTCCCTTGCTGTCTTATCCCGAGTTAGTTTCACTTATCCCTCGAAACACGACGATCGGAGTTGAAACCCCGCATTGCCGATGTTGGCAACCCGTCTTTGTGCTTCTCCCGAGGGCTAACACCTACTAGTAAACTTGCCCGTACGTGGGTGGCACACTTAGGGTTAGGATGGTTCGTGACGAGCGGACACGAGAGAGACACAAGGATTTATACTCGGTTCAAGAAGCATCCCTACGCCTAGTGTGCGGTGGCCCTATTCGTGTTACTCATAGGGTGTACAATGGAGGTGAGAGAGGAGCGGACTCCAAGTTTCAAGGGTGCGTTTGTTGTGGTTCTAATGATGATTGTTCAAGGAAGAAGAATGCCACCCCTCTTGGAGCTGTCGGTCGTGGTGGTCGTAGACTTCTTCGTGATGTTGCCATGGAAGGAACCAGTGGGTCCCATTCACTCGTTACTTGAACCGTGATGCCGCTCGAGCGCCGCTTGGTCATGCTGGGCCATTGATGCGGTCGACATGATAGACTAGGCACATGGCACCTAGCCACATTCCGTTGGATAGGGTATGATGGTGTTTCCGTAGAGCGGTCGTGGGATTTGACCCCCCGCTACCGTAGCCACTCGTCCGCCTCGTAAGTGTTGTTGAAGTACATAGATGTCGGTAGGTTTTCCTCCCCGCTCGCCCCCGCGGCTTGGGGTCAAGCGAAACGAAGCCGGGATCGAGTGTTGCTCGGCCTCGGGCGGCCCTATTGTGTAGCGCTTGGAAGGATGCCTTTGGATCGAATTCTGGTTCATTAATGCGGTGGATACATGATCTATTTCCCATAACTCCTACCCGTTGTGCCATCGTTGTGTCCCGTCCCGTCGTCGTGCCTTCTCGACAAAAGGTTGGTAGGGACGGGTTTGGCATTGGCGGTGCCATTGTGCGCGCTCGGATAGTGGGAGTAATGATGGAAGGCGTGATATTTTTTCCTTGGTCCGTGCGTCCCTTTTTGACCTTTTAGGGTTTTGGATTGGGGTGCGGCAAGCGAGACTCGGTGTCGTCGACCCTTCCCGTGAGGGTCGAGCTTGTCCTCTTTGGCTTGTGCATGTTAGAGCTTGGGTCTCGTGGGCCCCTTTTGTCGAGTATCGTGATTCATCCCACGTCTTAGAGGGGGGTTAGTCTCTACCACGTGGCGTTGCTAATATTTATCCCGACACGGTCCCTTCAACCCCCGTGCATGTCGTCTACTACCATGTGAGAGCTGAACCCATAAGACCACTCACGCCACACTCGGGACGTAGGATTTTGTAGCATCGCTTATCATATGTGCAGGAAAATGATGGGACAAGCCCTTATTTTTTTTCAAAAAGGTGTACTCATATTATTAATCGTGAAACAAGAGTACATGAAGGGAAACTCTTCCTTGATTACGGACATACATCTTCCGAGCTACAAAGCCGAATACGGTAGAGTGCCTATAGAGATTTCCACTAAGATATGTCAAAACCGACCCCATGGAAGAGCTTAAGCAAGGAAACCGTGATGAAAGGATGGAGTGAACAATACACGGATGGTGCGGATGCTCACGCCGAGGACTCGCGTGACACTAGATAGAGAGTCCGACGTATAACCGCAGCGTTGACATCTTTCAATGGCCTCCGATGTGCTCTCCGCTTGACTTGTCAATGGTCCATCCGATCGCCTCCACGGACTTGACACTTGAGGTTGTAAAGCTTGGAGTCGTAGATCTCGTAGATGCTTCACGAGGCTCAAGCGTACTAAGATACCCCATTGTTGAATCTAAGGAGCTCAACTCGTACGATAGAGGTGTTGAGAGAGAGGAAGTCCCTTCCGCGATTAGAGATTACCCAACCTAAAATAACCATTACCTTGCTTTGAAGACATTCTTGGATTTTAGGTGGAGTTCGGCTAGCCTCACCGTTCATGGGAGATTTAAGATTGTCCTCACCGGCCCTGACGACAAGGATCTAGCAAACACGAGACGAGACGGCGGGGGTGGTTGGGGCGGCGGGGGAGGGGCTCCATCGGCGGTGCTACGGGTGTGTTCCTCACGGCCCATACCAGCCAATGCGGCTAGGAGGCCTTCCACGAGTGACATGGAAGCCTTCTACGTGCACGATGGTGTGGGCCCGGAGAAGCGCATGCAAGGCGGGCGGGATTGATGGTGGGGAGGGAGGGAGGACGGTGGCATGTGAGACATGGGGGTGGAGGGGTGGGGAGGGTGAAAGTAGGCCGGGCGGTGGAGACGACAGAGCGATGGGCGAGGACCGAGGCCACAAGATCTAGGCTCAAACTCATGGATTTGACGTAGAGGGCCGTGGAAATGGCGGATTGGTCGCCGCAGTGGCAGCACCGTCGAAGGTGGGGAGGAGGACGAAGGGGTGACGGCGAGTGAGATTCCTACAACTACTTTATTCAGGCACTCTCCCAAGGCCAGGAGCACGCAAAGGAGACCGACGGCAAGGAGCTCACGGAGCTTGGTGCCGGTAGCCATGGATGTGCGACCAAGCACGAAGGAAGGCGATATGAGCCCAAACACGAAGACAATTTAAGGGACTGCTAGCTTACAAGACAACCCATACTTACTGAAGGGACTAAAGGGAGGGCTTCGCCCTCTTTCCGTCGCCGGGCGAGCTCACCGGAGGGAGAGGAGAGGGGGCCCGGAGAGAGGACTGGCCTGGGTGCTTCCGGGACGAGCTTATTGGGTCTTTCAGATCGCGCCTGCGAATGATGGTCTGGCAGGCCATTTATATCGGTCCGTGCCGTGGGCGTGGCGTTGGAGAGAATTTGTCTGCGAGCCCTTTGTTGGCTTCTGTCCTTGTGGGCTATTGGCCTAATGGGCCTTCCTTATGGTGGTTTGCGTCCGGTCTCTCACTTAGTCACCTAATTAAAGTAGCCCTATAATTGATGCCGACACGATTACTTGCCAAGCAAATTAAAGTGTTATAATGTACCGTATAAGATTTCATGGAACAAATCATTTGAAGAGGATCACCGTGTAAGATTTCACAGATACGCAAGATGCGAGCCTAATCTCATCTGATTCTCGATCCCAGTTAGCATCAAAATCTTAGCCTCCACTAGACAAAGAATGTTCTCCATCACTGGCTGTAGCCTCTACAGGCATTACAAGCTGCAGACTATTCAACAGGCATTCACGCAAAACAAGCCAGCAAGCCTGTGAGGACACTGGCCACGGGAAACGGGCAATTGTACTCATGCATCACTGCCAATTGCGTAGCAAGTATGGCTCTTCTTTGTCTGTACAAAAACACCTGCAGAATCGCCCTGCATGATCTGTAATCTCTCACCGGGGGAAAAAAAAACATGCCAGGTATAGGCATTCTACTACTGAGTCTTAGACTCGATTCACATCGGTATCTGGTCAGGTTAGATGATACTGTTTCTATATCGCACCCATGCTCCTCTCTCTCTTTTTTTTTTTGAGAATATGCTCCTCTCTCTTGGATGAACTACAGCCGGACTGGTTAGTGGGAAGATCCTATCACGCACTACCTCTCTCTCTCTTTTTTAGTTTTTTAACTACAGTCAGAAAAATAAAGGGGTATTCTGTTTCTAAACAGCGCAGCCATTGGTCCGAGACAGGAAGAACTCATAATCTGGATGGTGATTCACGGACTCCCCAGTTCTGCTTGGGATTACAGCTCTTGCCATAGCCAATGCACCCATCTTTAGTGTCCTCAGCCTCTCTTTCAGAACTTCAGCATGGCTGGGTTTTGATGCATTGCTTAGTGATTGCTTGAAATCCGGGCATCTCAGCTGAAACCACTGCTCTCCCTAAAAATAAGAGGTGCTATGTCAATCCAAGTTGCGGATAAAAAAGTTAGCTAGTATTGTGTTTCTAGCACAGATATTGGCAAAACAAATATTACTAACCTATCTCCTTCATCTGAGTTCAGGATTTAAAGCACAAGAAATACTAATCAATCTCTGAGAAGAGAATTTTCTCAACTACTATTTATGTTGCATCATCATTTTCTGGATTTTCAGTTAAATTTGCAACTATCTATAAGATAATTTGGATGATGCAAACATTGTTCTCCTTTGGTGAGCAAAAAAGACCACAGAAACTGTACCTTGTCGTTGTAGCTCTGAAGACCAACAACAGGTGAAACTATGCGGTTACACTCACAAGTCATTTTTGGAGGGTATTTTTGTGGAACCAACTTGCCCAGTGAATGGTAGGTCAAAAATGCTGCACGGAAATTCCCACGAGGGACACGATAAACAGGATACCAGGCAACACAGTACCTATAATTAAAGAGATACAAGAGCCAAATAACAAAATCAATTACCTATCATTAATGAGATCACAGGTAGAGGTATTGGGGAACAAAGCATAAGGATCAGTAACAAACCAGGAAGCTGGATGAAGATCACGCAATTTCACATTCTGAAGCTTTTCCGGGTCCCCAACAATTCTGTGGTCAGAACCATGTGCATTGCTAACAAGCTCCTTAATCCTACATTAAATTTTGGAGGTATGTGTTACTACAAAAAGGAGGCAAATAACTAGGAGAGGGGGTCCCCAAGAATTCTGTGGTCATAACCATTTGCATTGCGAACAAGCTCCTTAATTTAATACTAAATTTGGAAAGGTATGTATTACTACAAAAAGAAGGCAAGTAACTAGGAGAGGTAAACAAGGATTATAGTTTCCATTGAACTTGACAACCATACTGTAGCACAAAGGATATATTGTTCACAACAGAGCTACTAAAGTTCTTTTGATTTCGATCACAAGAATTGTAAATTATTGCTTTTTTTAAGAAACTAGAAAAGCATTTTTCAGGCAGAAGTGCCACCAGATTTACAAGATATAAAAGAATTTATAAATTTGAACTGCCAAGGTCAGGAACTACGGAGAAAGTGGAACTAGGGATCAAACTACAGATATCTAGCTCATAACTGCATACACAAAAACATTGTGCACAAGACAGCTTACTTTTCAAATAATGGAGGTCGAAAAGAAGGCTGTTCTGTTTCGAAGTACTCAAATATGCGATCTCCATGATCTTCAAGAAAGAAAGATGATTCTGAAAAGCATGTATTATGCTCCGAATATGGTTTATGCAACTTTGCATGCACAGGGTGAGAGCTTGCAGTATTTGAAGCTTTCAAAAATTCTCTCCCTTGTAGACCAAAACTGTGGTCAGTATTCTTCCTAGACCAGCCAAACAATTGAATAGCAGATAGGTAAGGTACAAAGTATGCAAGGAACTCAGAGCTGTTGCTGCTTGATGTTTTAGAGCTGAGAGTGTTCTTAGCTCTTACTTCCAAACCATAACATCCTGGCTCTTCATACCATTCCCAAATGCTTTTTAGAGAAATATTAGAGATGTCTTGCAGAAAAACTGGGTTTCTAACTTGGTCCCCTGAACAACTGCTGCTTCTCATGCAAGGTATATGACAGACGACTGGTGTTGCAGAATGTATAAATGATTCAAGATCAGTAATTGGATAACCATCTGCGAAGTGAACATCTGCAGCAACCTGTGTTTTATAGGCATCATTAACAACCTTGATCAGCTCAGCTAGATGCATTCCCGAGTTAGAGAACTCTTGGAAGCTATACTTCCCTTCAACAGATGGAACAGTTGACTCAGAACCTGCAACATTTGAGTATAAATCATTTTCGGTTAGGAAGCTTGACACAAGTAGTATAACAAACTTAGCATAAGGTTTTGAAGTTAATAAAATAACAATTGACGCTATGGGTCTGAAGAAGCCATACAAGGTGATGGTAGCCCAGAAACGATTTTGCTTGCATCAGTGACCAGAACTGAATCTTGCAGCCCTCTATTCTGTGCGAGAAGACCTCCTACAGCATGAAGTGCTGATGTACTAGATTCAGAAACACCATTGCTGTTTGGAGACTTTAAAATTGTTGGTTCAGAAGAAGAATTCGATCTCATCTCGTAAGGCTTTGATTTTCTGCTGTGAATAGCATGGGACACATTTATGTTTAAATAATCATGGTGCACTTTGCTAAAACTGCTAGCTGAATTCCCACAATCTTTTTCTTTCAGATTGGTAAGTCGGTTGAGATGTGCTCCTAACTTGGAATCTTTCAGTGATACTCCATTTTGAGTCTCTGTCCAAACATTACCAGGCTTACGCATCGAACTCTTGGTGGGATGTCTTAATGCCATGCTCTGAGTCTGCATGCTGCCAACATGATTTTGTCTGTGGGACCAATCTTCAGAGTTGAGTTCCTTGGCCATCTGCCTAGAAGTGCGATCAGTGTATTTTTCATTACGCCCATGTGTAACACTGGATGCTTGCTCTCTATGGCTCTTCCACAGAGATATTTTCTTCTCCTTTCTGGCCCTCTTTCTAGATATTACAAGATGGAAATCACTGTAGCCGTTTGTGTCACTGCACATATGGACTGCTTGAAATCCATTGCATTGGCTAAGACCATTTTGGGAAGAAATGCCACTACCATAGTCAGACTTTTCTAGCCAATTGTCATCAACTCCACTACTAGAGCTGCAACATTCTGTTGTTTCACATGAATCAGGTCCACATTCATCTCCGAAGATTAACAAAGTGTTGGCGTCATGGCTACAGTTCATACAATCAGCAGCATAATAAGTTTCTTGGGATGAACCCGTAAATACCGAATCTGTAGTATATTGTCCAAACAATTCTGGGCATGAAGTTTTTGATCTGGGGAGTTCAATATCATCACAGTATGATGCACTCGAAACTGAAGTGAATGAACAGCAGTTGTACTCATTATCATTTTCACTCTCAGGAGCCTCTTCAGAAGCTTCTTTAACAGAAGAACTGGGAGAAAAATTTTCCTCAAAGAGTATGTCACCAACACGCTTAGGCGAAAGTGTCAAATCTTCACAATCGCCAACATCAATTGCAGGGGCAATGTCATTGCTCTCTCTGAACTTATCCTCAGATCTACCTGTTGGTTTTCTACAACGATGCTTCTGCTTCTTGCTTTTCTTTTGCTCTTCCTTCTTGCAGTGTGTCTTGCATTCACACTTGGCTTTGTAAAGCTGTCGACTAAGAAATCTGAATTGGGCATACTGTTGGATGTGGTGGATTTCTGTTCCAGTATCCTTGATGAATTATCTGGCCATCTTCTGTGAGATTCATCTGAAACACAGCCAAGGATAATAACTGGCTGCGAGGGTGGTGATGAGGATGATGGACCAAGATTCTCTTCTGATTCAGATGAGGGATGAGTATTGCCATTTTCACCGAGCGAGGGTGCTTGGAAATCGTAATAGAAATTGAGAGGAATAACTGTTAGGACAATACACCTGACAACCAAGGAAACACATAATCACATATATAGCAGAGATCTAGCGAAGGAAAGATCTAGCAAAATAGCAGAGATATCGTATAAGAAACTATGGCAAAGGGGGCAGTATGCCAGATACTACAATTTCCAGCTGGAAGACGAAGATAGTCCTGATAAACGGTGGGAGAAAAAAGATAGAAGAATCAAATCAATTCAGATAATAGGAAACTCATGCCTTGCTCAGCACCGTTGGCATGCATAAGCATGCATGAAAAGATTTGAGTTAGAAAAGGAAAAACTAGTATATACCTCTGCTGCTGCTGCTGCTGTCTTGATTCCAGGTGCGCTACTTGCCGCTCCTGGAAAATGGTAGGTAGGAAGATAAGTATCATAGAGTATAGTTATACTGGCAAGATGTTATTTCTCAGGCAAGAAGAAGAAGAGAGGGAGCAGATGTTTGGCACATACAAACTGAGCATTGACAGGGTTCTTCCTCTCTGATAATCTCCCAAACAGGCGACGAGGCTTCCTATTTACAGCAGCTTCAGAAGATCCAGTTAGCATTGTGCATCAATCCTGCAGGAAATGGCACATGAAAACTTTGCAATGAAGAAAAAGAAACGGTCGTTCCAGAAGTACAAGAATTATGAGGCGGTCACTGATGTTAGGCATCAGGCGTGATGTCAGAGTAAGGCGGTTGACAGAATAGCATAAGGGATGATCTTTTTCAGAGTATTTGACTTGCCACAACAGCAAGTTGCAGTACAAGAATGATATAGACTTCCCACAATACTTAAACCCTAAATGAGTAATGGAATAGAATAGAGAGAAACCTTTCGCTGGTTGGACTGACAAACTCGAGCTGCAGATATGAAAACAAGAAAAAAAACCCCAGGCCATGACAGTGTGTGATAGAGGTCACAGGTAGAAGAAGAATTCCATGGCGTCCGGTCCGATGAAGATCTCAGGAACGACTATTTACAAGCAAAAAGCACAGCAGGCACAGCAAAAGCAAAGCAGCAATTATCTGCAGCTCGAGTTTATATATATATAAACAATATAAAGCAGAAACATATGGAAGGAATGATTAGGGGAGAGAATGCAAGCAAAGCAACGCAATGCGGATGGGGAATGAATCGACCTCAACAGCAATAAGACGGATCAAATCCAAATCCGAAAATTCCTCCTAATAAATAATCTAGTTTTCTACTAGGGATTCCCTCCTTGGCTTTGGAAGCTCCGAGAGGGGACGAAATCGGAAGGAATCCATGCCAGTATAATCGTGTGTAGGATATGAACGAGCGCACCTTACCTCCTGCGGAATCAATCGATCTGATGCGCGATCAGCCTGACCTGACGTCGTCGATCTTATCTGCTCCGATTCATGACTCAATCTGGCTCTACCCAACCAGATCACCAACCCAACCCAGCGACGCAACGCGATGGATCAAAATCAATCAAGAGGCAGGAGGAAGGCGAAGAGAGTTTTGCCTTCCTTCCTTGTTGCCTACTCTCCCCTCTGCCTCTCCTCGTCCCTTCCCTTCCCTCTTCGCTTCCCGTATGTTAGGTAAGGTGTTTTTTTTTTGAAAGGTAGGTAGGTGATTTGAGCAGCTGATTTTCCAGATAATTGATTCATCAGGGGCCTATCTGTCTATTTACGCAGCACCGGCTGAGGAATATACCCAGACCAGACCAGACCAACAGACGACCAGTAGCTGGGTACGTGCCGGTAAATATGATAGTTTTTTTTTCTTCATATTATTACTACTTGTTTTCAACTGACTGAAAATAAACGGATATTTCAATCAACTATCATCCAAATCCGACAATGTGTTTTATTTGTTTTGCGGGATAATGGATTAATTAGGGAGAAAATTATCAATATACGGATTAGTTGTACAATGATTATCACCTTTAATTTTCAATCCAATGAAAAATACTGCATCTTTTTTACGTATATTTCTTTTCTTCTCTTTACAATACCAAAAGAGATCTTCATAGGTGCTTGTGACATCTTCATAGGTGTGTAAATAAGTTCCAAAGAGATTTTCAAACCATCTAGTTCCAGGCTTCCTTTGAACATTTTTCACGACATGGTATATGTATATCCATTTCCGAGCATATATACAACTTTTTAAGGTCTGGCAAACAGTCACTTGCAAGACCTCCAGAGGTATAGATCAAATTCATCAATCAATTTCGACACTAACTTGCAAAAACAACATATCCCTTCCCATGCATCCCCGAGGCACAATCCATTCCGTTCACATGCAACTTGTAATATAAGATTTCATGACGATGGGCGGGAGAGATTTTTTTAAAAAAAAACGAAGTGAAACTGATAATAATGTGGCCACGGGGGCATGGGCAGGCATGAAACACACTGCACGCCGTTCCCAGGACAAGGACAAGCAACAAGATTCAGGACACCATTTTCTTCATTTCCATGCCTGCTCCAGCTTAGTGACCGTCATAGCACCACATATCGCAATTCACAGATCATAGGATCCTCAGAAACGAGCAGCCAAACCCCACACCATCCATATGATTGATCCAATGGCACAGAACATAATCATACCAACTAACTGAACCAGCATGCCTCACAACTCAGCTCTACCAATTGCTTCAGATGAACACAAAGCAAAAGCAGGAACACAACGTATATGGAGTTAACCTATTCCACCATTGTAATTTTTCTTGCAATTACCCAAAATGGGATCACTAATCCATTAGCCATCCCTAGCTTGTGCCAAGGGATTACAACATATTATGCTATGCTATCAACTGTACATCTCTTTATACAATTCTACATTTTAGTATTTTACCTCTTCAACAGAAGTGTTTTAACTCACTGGACCTCCCCTCAACTCCCATCAATCGGCATCAATAAATCATAACCATCACCATTTGAGTAACAATGTTCATACCTGTCATATGACAAATATATTAGACAAACAAAAACATTCACTACACAGAAACATAAAAAGAAGAAATAGATTCTAAAAGAAAAAGAAAAAAAAAGAACATTCTTCTCGTCTTTGAGAGGTTCATCTCCCATGGTTGTGAAACATAGATGCACAGAAATTTTCATCCCCATGTTCATAACAAAATTCAGAACCTACTTTGTGTGCATATATGCTCTGAAGCTGAAAAAGTATTTTATTTTCTTTCGAATAAGCCTACAAGAAATGTATATAACAATATCAAAAGGGATGCCACCTTAAGAAACATCATAACAGTTCTGCATTTACATATTAACAAACACTACGCCAATATCTGCCACATGTCTATTATTAGTGGCATCCATCGAGACAGGAATTTTTATTCTGAGAGCAAATGTTCCTCTGTCCAACAATGTGAAAAGTTTGTGATGCTTCTTCCAAAAGAAATATTTTGAAATGTGAAATAAATTAAAGCTCTTAGATGCTCCCTCAAGTTGAAAATCGTCAATGTTAGGACAAAGGAATTAGTTCAAAATTGAACTTCTATGTCCTAACATAAAAAAATCACAACTGGAGAAGTATCATACTAAGCAAATCCAGTCACCAGCGCCAATCATTTTGTACTAAACATATTTAAGTGAAACTGAGAAAGTTGGCTAAGAGCACAATTCTTAACTCAACAGCAATAAACAAAACTTTGCATATAAGAATATAAGCAGGTGAGTAGGCCTCTTTTCATGTGGTTAGATGTATTTAATTGCACTAGAAGCAGTGTTGCCCAAAGCACTAAATTCCAGGTAAAATGAAACTGGAAATAACTCATAAACACCATCGATGGAACAACAGTGTAAATGTTAATAGTTTACTAGCAGGCTTTTTGCTTATTATTAAAACACTCATATGTAAGATACAACAAAAACTGTTTGCAATTATGACTTCTGAGGTCATGCTGGAAATAATAACAAAAGGAACCGAGAACATTTGTGTCATGTGAAGCATGCGCTTACACTAAGAGATTAGTCTGCTGGATGCTGCTGTCAAGACTAATTACATTGTAAAAATGTCCACTCCGAATACTACGGCAGATCTCATCATCATGCCCAGGCAAAGTGCATCTCCATCACGAAACAGACTAGCAGAAGCACAACCTGTGTCTCGAATTCAAATGTTTTCCAGTCTCCCAGACTTCCCATGTCAAAACTCAACAGCTGTACAAAAGCAACAAACTGAAGGTCAGATCAGAAATTGAACTGAATAGATGAAGAGATCTTACACAAATCTAAGGATATCTGGAATCTAAAGATGACTAAAGAAGAAATACAAAAGAACATGTAAATAACAGTACCACATGAAAATAGTTCAATATACAACTTCATCCAGACGGCCTCCAGCAATTAAGTGTACGGGTATCAGACCGGGCTGGTAGCATCTGAGGAACAACATGGCCTGTCAAAACAGAAACATAAATCACTCAATGTCGGAAGCAGATACAAAATTTCCATCCACCAGAGGGTTTTTTTCTCCTGAAATTTCAGAAGACTGGATGACAAGTTCCCATTGAGCATTGGATGGAGCTCAAATGGCCTGCTTCTCAGTGAAACTTATGAATGATCATCCTTCAGGAGGCAATTAAACTCTTTAGGCAAAAAAAAAAAAAGAAAGAAAACCTGGTGGTGGTGCTCCAGATGGCAAATGGTTTAGAGCAGGATGTTGATGACCCATAGGATTCATAGATGACCTGTCGATATTAGACCTTGAATATCCTACAGAAGTTTGTTATTACTATCAGCCTGAAGGCTAGCACAAAACAAATTTCAACAGCTGACAGAACATACCATCCTGCATGAATGGCCCTTCTGAGCAAGAAAATGCTCTGCCACCTGCTAACCAATTGTTATGCTGGTTATCTGGACTGAAGTTTCCAGATATCATTCGCCAAGGTTCATCAGATGGATAGTGACTTTGATTATTTGGAAAGGACTGCACAACATAAGGATTGCATGGAGGTGGCACAGTTTGTTGGCCCATGGGATTCACATGTGCAACACGAGTGTTGGAATGAGGTGGCACAGTTTGTGCAGATGGAAAGGCGCTGAAATTGCCTTGCTGAAAAGGTACGCTGGCAGACCGAAACTGGTAGTTACCGTTAGAAGCTTGTGATGCCATAAAGTTTCCATACTCTGCTGGCACTGGGGGTGCAAAATTAATTGTAGCTTGTCCGTTGATTGACCCACTGGGAATGAAGTTTGCAGTACTTCCAACAGCTGGAATCGGTGCATTTCCTGTTATCTGATTTTGTTGATTGCCCTGCAGCACAAGTCTTTATCATCTAACCATAAACACATCAGGATATGCAAGTAAGTTAGAGAAGTAATTACATTGGAGGTCCTGAAGTGCTCCGGTGCTGGAGGCTGATAGCTCAATGAAGAAGGAGATGAAGGAACAGGTGGTGGAACAGAAGGAGGAGGCATCTGGGTTGGCAGAGGTGGTGGAGCAGGCTGAGGTGGTGGTCCAGGTGGCAGAGGTGGAGGTGGTGGTGGAGGCGGCGAAGCTGGTGAAAGTGGGGGTGGCGGTGGTGGTGTAGGAGGTGGCGGTGAAGGGGGCAAAGGAGGTGGATGAGGTGGTGAATCCGATGGAAGCGGTGGAGGTCCTTCGGATAGAAGAGAAAGCTCATTCTGATCAATCAATGCCTCCTCTGAGCCCGATTCTTTGTTAGAGTCATGCTCAATGACAGCTCCATCATTCTGCTGTTTGTCAGTTAGTAACTCCAAAGCATCTTCCACAGCAGCAGTAGTTACAGTCTCAGGTAAAATTGTAACAGATGTTGAAACATCAATATTATCTTTATTTTCTTGTATGCCATCACTTTCAACTGTCCGCAAAATAAATGGTGATGATCCATTATGTTGTGGAAAATCTTCATCATTTTCAAAGACCTTTGATGATAAAATTCCAGAAAGCTCAATTGTTGCATTGCTGAGGAGAACAAATAGCAATATACATCAAGAACACCATTGATGAGTTCAATAAAGAGGGTAACACATAAAGAGCCACCAAATGTACCAGGGAGAATAATTTCAACCAAAAAGAATGCAGATCAATAAGCGAGAAAAATATTTCCATTTCCATGTTCAAAATAAAACATGTACCTCTCAAACAAACATTATATTTTTAATCAGAATTATTAAAAGGCAGATGGGTTGATATAGAATTATGATGGGTTTACTTCATGCCTCTGGAGCATGTATTATTTTGCTTACTCTCAGCATATTTACAGATTCATAATTACAAATTTTGAAATATCAACAACAGGGCTATGTGATACTCTCTAACATAAAGCATGTTCATGTTTTATAGATACTGATAGTACAGCTTAGCATGGTCAAATCATGTGATACTACCATACCACACCACGGAATCCACAAGCTGTGATTATTGGCTTCTTAATTGAACTAGATAGACGGCATCTGGTACATGTCACACAAAGATGTACCACTACACGCAGTTCAAGAATATAGATAAATTTCTGACAAGTGATTTATCAAGTTGTCATATGCCCATTTAAAATCATTAGAGAAAGTAGAATAAAGAATAGAGAAATCCACCAGAACTTACAGCTAGAGAAACAAAATCAGTGAACTGAGATACATAACCTGTAAATGGAATACAGGTTGACAATACCTTCCATACTCATCAACAAGCATATCATCCATCTCCCTAATAGGATCGTCAACAGAGCGCTCAGCGCGGGATGGTCTCTTCGACAAAAAGCTCGTACTAGTATCATCAACTGGCACCTCAATGTCCCTTATGTATATTCGGAGTATGTCTTCTGGCATAATCTTTCTCTCAAGCCACAATCTTAAAACCTACAAAGCCCAGTGGCAGAAACATGATTAACTGTACATAAAATATACAATAAGAATCAGGAGTAGTGTCGATACTTTGAGGCATTGGCGTCGATTTTCACGAGCACTGGCTCCAGGTGGAGCAGCAGCCCCCAAAATGCGAGGTAATGCAGCTTGGACAGTGGGAACATATGAAGCCCCAGCAACGGCTGAAGATTTCAGAAGTCAGATAGAAAAATAAGTTAAACATAAGCACTGAGAATAGGTTTTACGTAATACTTACCTTTATGAGAATGAGAAAATTGTGTTATGGAGTCTACAAGAAAAAGGAGGTCAATCCTACGATGTAAATTAGGCTCACCCTCCAATTTTTGTACGAGAAGCTCGACAATCTGGAGGACAAGAAAATTAATTAGGATCCTTAAATAATGATTAAACAGTCCTGCAGATGACATGAGAGAGAGAGAGAGAACCTCTCCAGCAATGCCATATTTGGAGCATTCGATCGCATGACGTGTTGCACGTCCTATACTATCCTTCGTCCTTGATAGTGTCTCTATCATTCCCTCCAAAGCATCACGAGCAATCACTGCATCATTACTATCAGTTGGCGAACTGCTGGTCTGCCTAGGCTTGGGACTTTTTCTTTGTTCGTGGTCAACCTCCATCGAGTCTTTCACAACAATACGCTGACTAGGGCTCTCTGGAAGAGCAATTCTTGATGCGGATGGAATTCGTAAAACAGGACTAGGGCTTAGTCCAGGAAAACCATATGGTGTGGAGGTAAGACCACCATTATCAACTGAAAACTCATCAATTTTTCCATGAGAAGACGCAATCAGATTTCTCCTTGCTTGGGCAGCTGCAATAAGATGCTTCATTGACTTGACAGATTCAGAGTTAGATTCAGAGGAAGCTGCTGACTTATCAATCAAATTTGATCTGCATAAGAGGGGGAAAATACAAGCTGTCAACAAGTGGATAGCTAAAACAGTTTAACTACGAATTCGAGCATTGGAAATAAACTTGGTTGGTTCAAACTCAACTTATACCTTTCCTCTTTCAAGTGGTCCCGCTTTCCAGTTCGCTCAGCTAACAAAGTGGCACTTATCTTTTTCAGCGTAGCAATCTGACCAGTCTAGGTTTAGCTTTACTGTGTTCTGATTTCAATAACAAGGCATTCTTTTCTGAGGCAACTTGGGGTCGAGAATGGGAGTTCCCAGTTGTTTGTGGCGGTAGTTTAGAAGAAGCACTTTGGACCTTTTTCCCTTCAGAAGATGTTGGCATTTTTATTTGTCCAGAGGATTTACGATCTGCCAGGTTAATTTTGTTACCCGAACCAGCAGAAGCATCGACCAAGCCTGTGATTGTTCTTCTCCAGCCCATCTGTTGCCTAGCATGCATTTTTTCTTGATTTGGTGAAGAAGCAACTGGCTCAAGCTTCACAGGTGACACCCCAACACTTCTAGGTTTCTCTTCTATTGTACCAACAGAAAAATTGTTTGCTTGAGACGAAATTTTTCCCTGAGCCCCTGACTTATTGGCGCGGACTACATGCGTGGAGATAGATTTTGCAGTTCTATGAAGTGGTGTCCGCTGTCCTTCCTCCTCATCATCATCAAAGAAACAAGCTTTTCTCTTGGGTTTCGCCGATTGCCTATCAGAGGCATCCTCCATGCTAGAGCCCTTTTTAGCAGAATCAACAACAGTTGCTTGAGATGTAGGTTTCGATCCCTCAGCGTGAAGCCTTGATACAGGGGATAGAACACTGCCTAATCTGTGTACCTTATCATCAGTTGTAACAGTCTTTGGAACAGTGTTGTTTTCTGTTTGTCTAGAAGTAGACCCCTCATGTTTCACAGAATTATCATTTTCGTTATTAGCAATCAACTTTGTCTCACTCTTGGTCCCTGCCTTAACAGCTTCATTGGCCCTGTCCATAAGTCGCGTCCTCTTTGCCGGAGGTGTATCAGTACGAGTGCCCAGCTTGTGCTGCCCACTTCCAGGCTGAGGCTTCTTATTGGAAGATAATCCAGCAGATGATTTTCCAGTATGCTGCTTGTCGGGCTTGCAATGCACCACTTTGTTGTGATCCCTTTTCTCTGAATCATTTGAAAGTGGTTGTTTTGCTGTGATTTTTGACTTCTTAAAACCTCTACTCTCTTTGTCAGCAACACTCATGTCTAATACATCAGATGAAGCACTGGGATCAATCCGTCCAGTAAAACCACCAGTATCAGCGCGCTTGTTTTCTTTCCTTTCTGCATTCTTCAATTGCCTGTTGGGTTTGGAATTCTTAGGCACTTCAAGGGCACAAACTACCTCCAAGCTTGGATCCAAAACAAAATTGTCTGGTGGGCGGCTCTCTTTTTCAACCTTTTGCTCTTCAGCCTGCATTTCTGCATGCACAGATGTCGGAGAATGCTTCTGTTCGTGGTATATGTCAATAGCAGACTTGGATGCACCAGAATTTTCTGTCTTGATGAGAAGATTAGGATCCTTTCGAAAGGGTTTTTTCTTTTGCGAAACAGCTAAAGAAGGATCCTCTCTTTCATGATCAGCATCTTTTGTGTCCTCACTCACAGTATCTGAGTCGTTGATGGGGCTACCAGCTTCCATCTGTCCCAGCCCTGGAGTCTCACTGTCATCAGGCGACTTCACAAGGTGTTCTGACAGCTTTCCACTCCGATGAGGCAAAGCGTCGTTCACAGCTTCAGACGATTTTGGCAGCTCATCATAGGCCTTGCATATCTGCTCCACAGCCTCACTGAATGATGCGGCATACTTTTTGGCACTTTAATACTCGAAGCTCGATCTAATAGCTCATTCCTTGCCTTTTCAGTGAATTCCTGAAGATCTGCTAGAGTTACAAAACCACTGCAAGATGGTAGCAAAGAAAAGGCAGTACATAAGATAACAGAATGAAGAATCTAGCAACAAAATAAATAAGAAAAGGTGAGAGGATATACCAACAATAAAAGAAAATGCCCTTAGGTTGCAATTATTTTATCAGTCAAAGCAATCTACTGAATTCATAGTTCAACGTATCAACATTATCAGATGGTATCTAAAAATTATTAACCTAGGTAATAGAAAACTCGATATCTCTTGAGATGCAAATAAATCAGAGATCGAAACAATATACCTAGGAACAAATGAGTCTAATAAGTACTTGGAACTACAGACACTAGTTCTCTAGATTTACATTTCTTCTATAATAGTCTACATATAAAACCCGTCTTACCGAAAAGGAGAGGGGAAAAAAGGAGCCTGCCGACATGCTACACGGCTTAGCTCAAATTTGGCAAGTATGCAAATGAGCAATAAATTGCAGTTATGAACCAACAGGAGGGTAGGACGGGCTATGGCACAAGTGCATGATATGAACTAGACGACATAACCATGGAGCTGCATGATTAATGTGATTTATTTATCAAATGAGGCATTACAAATAGCACATCCATATGAATAGAATTCCCCGAGTGCGGGAAGGAGCAATACAGGATTGTGTTGGATTGGCAGTATGTAGCCTGGATTAAGGAATGAAGGCAGGAAAGGAGATAGGGTGATGGGTGACTTACATCTCTTTGGTGCCATAGAAGTAGACGAAGAACTTGCGTGGCATAGGCGTCTGGTTCCAGTCCTCGGGTCTGCTGACCTGCGGAGAGGAACTAGGAAGATAGGAAGGAGAGGGAGGGAACCCTAGTGGATAGATATATCACTAGAGAGCGGGCAATGGGGAGAGGTATACCTTGGCTGGCCAGAATGGGTATCCCTTGACCCTGGCGAGGACGAGGTCGCCGAGCTGCGGCTCCCTGGTCCACTTGCGCCCCGCCTTGGCGCCGCGCCTACCGCCGGGAGGCATTGGCGGCGGCGGCGCCTGCCCCCAGCGTGGAACCCTAACCCTAGCAGCCTGCGCGCGCCGCTTCTCTCTTCTCTAGAAGGGAGGGGAGGGGGCGGGAAGCCACTCAAGCGTAGGGCCTTAAGAGTTGGCGGCGGCGGCGGCGGCGGTTCCTTGCTTGCTTGAGGTTGTGAGCGATCTCCTCCTCCTCTCGTTCTTCTTTGTGGAAGGGACAAAGGGAGGGGAAGGGTTGCAGCGCAGCAGTTCCTCACGGCGAGCGAGGTCGTCTCGTTTCTGGGCTGAGGGATTGAAAGATTTTCTTTCGCTCGCTGCTGGCTGCTGATCCCTCTCTCCTCTCTCTCTCTCTCTGTCTTTCTCTCTCTCTTCTTCCTCCGGCCTCCTGTCCTTTCACAGATGACGATGATGAAACTGCAAAAGAAAAAAAAACAATTAACAGCAATAATCATATTGCAAATTTACAGGGGTTGGATGCGAATGCGGCACTGCCGTGTGGGCGGGCCCCACTTACATCATTACTTTTCTTTTTCCGCCAGCTCATTGCTCCGGTAATAAATATTTACTTATCCCTACACTAGAAAATAAAAAGCAAAGGCTTGTCGAAGAAAAGAAACGTTGAATGTAGTTTCCATCTTCATCCTATATTGCAATTTTCTCACTTTCTTTTCTCTTTTTCATTCAACTTCTATGTCTTTCATGCTTTATGGATAAACACTATACACATTCTCATAAAAATATTAGTCTAAACTTAATTGTATTAACGTCAATCATCCAAAACAAAATTAGGGTCCTAGATACACTCTCAACAGGATGTATCGAGTACTAACTATGGTATCATGGACGTGTGTCATACTCGTTACGTCCTACACGGTGGCGCGATGGGATGCGAACGATAGAAGGGAGCGAGGTTCGCGAGCCTTGATCCATCCGAAGTAGTGATCGGATCTACGTCGTCGTCGTCATCTAGGACCCACCATGATCAACGCACGACGGGAGGAGGCCGTATGTAATTTTATGATCCCCCCCCTCCGCCTCTCCGTAAAACAGGCCCGGAACTATAAAAGGAGGAGGCGTCGTCAATCCACGCATACCATTCTCGCTTCACACAAATTCACACTCTCTAAGACTTGGAGCACACTCCTTTCTCACCTCTCTTGTACTCCCCAATGTCGCAAGAGCACGAGCGGCACCACAAAATTGACGTAGGAATTCTTCCCGAACCAACATACATCCTTATGTCTTTCTTGTAAACCATCGGGCCTAAGCGCGCACCCCGTCGAACAGTATACCTCCGCATATACCTTATTCTTGAGATTCATGACTACAAATAAAAATAAAGTAAAATTGTGTTTTACCATCACTTTGAATGCTAATTGGGATATGTATTCTTTGTGTTTTTATCATATGTTTTTTGAACTAAATCTGCCGTTTACCATTAATTTCAATCTCTCATGAGATGGAAGCAAATAAATAATTCAAAAAAATGAAGAGAGACCAAACTACATGGACTGCGATAGTAGCAAGTCATGAAATCCATGTCTAGAAGCAATGTTTATCCAAATCTAGCAAATTTTATCAAAACTTTAAAACTTTTACAAACCTATTAAAATTTGTCATTTTTTCTTTAAAAAAAACAGTTCACAAATTACGTGGGTTAATGCTAAAAGTCATGTTAAATTTACAAAGGGTGACTATCTTTTGTTGTGTAATTAATACCGTCGTAGTGCTCCTAATAGAATTATGTAGAAGCTTGCTTCGATTAAACAAAACTACGGTAAAACCACACAATTTTAGATTTGGGGGTAAAATCACAATTATACATAAAATTTGATCCTAGAAATCCAATTACCTCAAAGAATAATCAATCATAGATGTAACATCCATGCCAAATGTGGGATTTGAATTGGGTGAGTTGATTCCACCACAATGAACCAACTAGGTGAGTTGTACTCCTTTTCTTGCACTACATGTTTACATTTTTATTTCTTTCTAACCTTACGCTTTAGGCCAAGATCTTTTTATTTTCCCATGATTCAAACGACTATTTGTGCTGACACTTTATTTTAACACAAATATATTAGAAGACGTGATCTTGTTGTCACACTTTCTTTTATTTATGTACCAATTGACTTCCTAACCAAAAAATCCAAGCCTCACCTAGAATTTTATTTCATGCCAACTTGAAGTACCAAATGGAGCATCACATTCTTACTAAAAAACATGTGTGAAAAATGCTGCGTGAGCTCCGAGAGGAACCTAAGAACACTTAAAATAACATCAACTAAACTTCTTCTATACTACTTCAACATAGCTAAACTTCCTTAGTATTAGTACCACCTCTTTTTTGGAAATGCATGTAAGAGTACTATTTAATTACGAGCAACACAAATAAAAATAAGGTCTTCAAAGTTTAACGAGTATTATTTAATTACGAGGAGCACAAACCAAAATAAAGATCTTCAAAGTTTAGTCAGATTTTTGTATTGATTTGGATATCGGGATCCAGGAGCACCAATAGTTCTTGATATTCTTTTAGAGTAAATTCACAAACTCTCTGGTCTTGGGTCCTTTTTCACAAAACCTCAGTTTCTTTGTTGTATTGTTTCATATAACCACACTCCTATCAAAATATTATGAATATTAGAGGTGAATCTTACTTTCACGTGAGAAGATATAAAACTTGGTCGTATATTCGACTTGATCATTTTGTGGATTAAATTGATAAGAATACATGTGTCATGCAAGCATAAAGTTTGAATTCATATATCATATTCATAATCAATTCTTCCTAAAGACGAGGTTTTGTGAAAGAATATGACTATAAAATATGTGATACGAGCCATAATATATGTGGTTAACATGCGGTTTCATGAAATTTACTTTTTTTATTACTCATGAAGTTCGTTATAAGCTATTATTTTCCTTTGTCTATCTTCTTTCTTTTTCTAATTTTTTTATTAATAATCACATTTATTAATTATTTAATATAAATAACCGTTGGATTTGAAAATTACAAAAATAATCGCTCTGTCGCTTCGTTCAATGGGCGATCCTATCGCTCGTTGGTTGGGTGTGGGACCTATCGTCCAACCAGCAAGCGATAAGTACAACGTAGGCGACAGGATGGTTCCTCCTTTTAAGGCTTTCAAACACTCGATTAAAAATATTTTTACAGCTTAAAAATTAATACCAATTTTTTTAGTAGTGGAGCATACATTAAAGCACCCGTTTTATCTTTAAACATTCGTAAATGTGATGACAATTTTAAAATACAAATCCCTAAACTAGGGTAGTTGTTAAGAGAAAAATTACATAAATTCATCGAATCTATAGTAGCATCGACACATATTTTTGTTAGGATTAGGTTATATTTCATAATTATGAGTTGTTTAAATAGTGTTCAAATTTGAATTTAAATTCAAAGCATCATTGATCATATTTCAAACTTTAACTCCTCATACAGTCCCATGTAGTAGTAAGTAATATGAAAACGCTTAAATAGAGTCAGTGTTCCAAATACGGTCAATTATACTTTGAATTCAAATTCAAATTTGAACACTATTTAAATAACTCGTAATTATGAAATATAACATAATCCTAATAAAAATATGTGTAGATGCTACTTTAGATGTAATAAATTTAAGTCATTTTTTCATAATTTTTCAAGAAGATTTTGATGACTTAAGAACTCAATTATCTCTTAACAACTATCCTAATTTAGGGATTTGTATCTTAAAATTGTCATCATATTTGCTGATATTTGAAGACTAAAATGGGTGCTTCAATGTATGTTCTACTACTAGAAAAATCAGTATTAATTTTGAAGCTGTAAAAGTATTTTTAATCGCATGATAGGGAGACTTAATAGTTAAGGAAAAAAAGGAAAAAAAAAGCAGGAATACGATTATTAATAAAAAGAAATTCTCCGTTTTCTCGCGTTCGCGCGCTGCAGTTGGGCCGGATTGGGCCGCGTGCTGCCGCAGGAGCAACGGCCCAAGTGGAGGGAACCAACGATTTGACGTAGATGCCCTCGGGGACCGTTCCCAGAGCACCGCACTCCGACCCGTCGCCGCCGGAGCCGAATCCGCCGCCGCTCCAAGCGTCCTCCTCCTCCTTCTCCTCTCTTTCTCCGCTATCCAAGAAGAAGAATAAGAAGGCGGAAGTCCCCAACCAGCCCCCGTCAACGCGTCAAGTGGCATCGGGTTCCACATCCATTCCCCTACTTAAGGTTCTTCTCTTTCTTTGGTGGGGAACCCTAACTTGCTTTGCTTGGATGTATTTTTCTAGAGAGATGTCTGCTTCCTTGAGCAATCAGTTCCACAACATCAACACACTTTTTAGGAAATTTACTGTGGGGTTTGCCCACCTGAACTTCAAGAAAGCTTGATTCCACTGAAAGGCTTGGCCCTCAGCACTTCTATTTCTTGCAGCTAGATGGCAACAAAACTTGACCATTCTTCCGCCGCCGAGGCACGGCAAGCAAAACCATCCTTGGCACCCAAGCTCTCAATTTTTGGGACAAAAGCTGGATTTGTCATACCCAAAAATAAGCTAGCCGGTTCACTTGTTATCCGGAGCAGCACCATCAAGAATGAAACACCAGCTGTATCTAAGGAAGAACACAGCAAACATGTTCAAAGAAAGACAAAGTGGGCCCCTGACCTCGCCTTGGAGCCTGCCGTCTGCAAAGGCAGAGCTTTGGCCTACCAGGTATGGCACAATTCATTGCTCCTCTACTCACCTCAACATTTTTACACCACTGGATTCTGATTTTTGTTTTCATTTTGCTACAAGACATTTTCTTCAACCAGTTTCCAGTAAATTACAACATGCCACTATTTTCGTGTTCGCTTAGTCCTGAGAAATAACTTTAGGTTACATAGCTGTTGACAGTCCCACGTCATATTCAATCTCAATGACATCTATCTCAATTATATGTTTCTTTGTGGACCGTAATATGTATATTTCAGATTAGGAAAGGATTCATACCCTTTTTCTAATTAGTAATTACTGTAGAAATTATAGCAACTTGCTTTGTATGCCAGTTTCTTTAAATAGAAAGGAAACATGTTGAGAAGCGCGCTTTTGAGTTGCACTGTTCCACATTACGTTGTATGCCTCAATGCAATATATCTTTTGAGGGATACACTCAATAACTATCCACAGGATTTCCCTGACCATGATTTTGTGGTGGGGCTGAAACGATCATCTTCCTTTTGTTTTTCTAATGTAGGATTCTTGAACTGCCAGTGACATTAATTCATATTAGCACATGAACAGGTTCGATTGGATCAAATTACTAAGCGGCTGAAAAATGGGGCTACAGAGATGGGCAAAATTGAAGGTTCGTTGTCTACTGTAGAGGGGTCAAATTCTGATGGCATTAACGATTTGAAAGAGAATGAGGTATTTCTATTCTGAATACGGTTCCTAGTTTTTCAGCTCCCACTAACTATATTGGGTCCAAGGTCTGCGAAAACATTTGGATCTATCCTCTAGTGTATCAAATAATGCTTTTGATGGCTAGGTGTCTGCAGTTTGCTTGTGGTTTTGTTTTTAAAAATGACGGGAGCTAATCATATTTTTACCTTTTCCTTTTTGCTGTAGGGAAAGGTTCATCACTTGGAACTTGAAAGGCAAGAAATTATTGGTCAGAGATGTTCTCTTTTCTTTACATACTTCCGTGCTAACAATTTATTTATACTGAATTAAAATGTACTACCGCTACATGCCCATGCCTTTGCATTGTTTCTGATGGGATCATGGTCCACGGGGGATTGCTCTATGGAGTGACATCTTGTTTAATCGTTCATGTAGTTTCCCAATTGGTCTGTATATGTTAGGTTTGAATAGGATGCTGGTTATTGGTTTAACAAAACATCTACACTCAGTCAGTCTCGAAGAAAGTCTGCAGTATTAACTTGAGTTCATCTTATCATTAGGTGAGATACTTCATTTGAATCCAGATTATAAGGCTCCTGATGACTACAAGCCAATACTTAAAGAGGCGAAAATCCCTCTTCCGGTATGTACACGCAATAATGCTTGCTTATTGTTGGATTTGACCTTTCACCATTAGTTTGTCGCTTAAATGCAAGAAGCTTGTCATATTTTTGTTCTTGTGCCAAGATTTTTGTTCTCCAAGAGCTCCTAACCTGACTTGGGACGAGTCGGTTAAGAGGGACATGGAGGAGTGGAATACCTCTAAGGAACTAGCTATGGATAGGAGCGCTTGGAGACTAGCAATAGACGTGCCTTAACCGTGACCCTTTTTCTTTCTTCTTGCTTACAGACTCTACCTTTTATCTTGTGTTCCTTTTGGATCTCTCCTTTTCATGTTTCCTATGGGTTTCATCTCTAGCCTACCCCAACTTGCTTGGGATAAAAGGCTTTGTTGTTGTTGTTATTGTGCCAAGATTCTTTTTATACACTTTTGGATGTCGATCTGATTAACTTACACCGATATGAGCTACATCAGTTTTGTAGTGCCATCTCTGAGATAATGTATTATCTTGAAATGTCTCCGAGACAATTTATTGCTTGCTCATCCAATCTATCTACGATAATCTGGTGGCCGTACCTGTTGACAAAACTTACCCTTTCTGCAGGTTTGGAGCGTTGACCTTTTTCTGTTGGTTATTTCAGGTTAAAACACATGCAGGACATAGTGTTATTGGAGTTCTTATTGGACCAGAGAACAATACCCAGAAGCGACTGCAGGAAGTATGAGCTATTCATGCATATTTTGTATTTTATTTGCTGAACTTCCCTGAAAACAGTACCTCTGTTTTAGAGACTGTTAACCTCAAGTATGTATGGCAGGAAACCGGAGCTATAATCAGAGTTTATGGGACTAAAAAAATTAATGGAGAAAAGGTAATTCTGCTTTCTAACTTTCTAAATTAATTGTTAACACCATCTTCTCTGTATCTTTGATATTTCTTTTTAGGAATCTTCAGTGTCCTTAAGTGTCCTGGTCCATTTTACATTTCTAGTTTTGCGTAAATCTTTTTTTTTTGCATATGTAATACACTTTTGGCAATACGGGTTTCTAAAAAATGTTTTAAACTATGAGGTATTTGGCATACATCAAATACTTCCATTTTTTTTGCAGCCTCTAGGAATGAACTTGCAACCTCTTCCGTTTTAAGAACTAAGAAGCATGTCTCTTATGACTTGTTTACCCACCTTTTCTGCTATTCTGATTGCATTCCCCACTAATAAAGCAATGCTAGAATGAATTGCTAGAGCAGAAATGAGCTGCTGAAAATGATTGCTATAACTTATAATTATAGTGCTCATACACATCACTCCCTATAGACCGTACCAAATCTTTGAGTATGCCATTTTCTTGGCCTAATTAATATTAAACAAATATGATCTTATTTATAAAGTCGGCACCTCTAACAGATATCATACAACCTTGTAGCAATGCAACTAATTTTCTTAAGAAATACTCCAGGAAAAATTAGGCGCTAGGCGAGCGGTGACCCACCGCGTAGAGCTTAAGCCTAGGCGGTGCTCAGGCGTTCCTAGGCGTTCTACTGTAGTATGTCATATGTATAAAAAAATCAAGACATATAAAGAAACTAAGCTGATATTGGTACAGCTAAGTGGAACAAGGTGTAAAGACCAATATAACAGTCTTACCAAGAAATAAAGACCCACCAAGCCCATTCTCTATTTACTTACCCTGGAATATAATTAATATTTCACCTTATCCTCTGGCTGCCATCGATCTCTCTCTCTTTCATGCATCAGTACCTTGTCTCCCTCTCTCCTGTGGCAGCACCTTCTCTCTCTATCAACAACTCGACAACCAATCTGCAACAACAGGCAACAACTCTGTCTTCTGCGGCAGCAGTGCAGCACCCCTCTCTCTCTCACACACACACCAGCTCAGCACCTGGCCACCAGCTCAGGGTTAACTGCTCAGGAGCCGCTTCGCTGAGTGCTTTAGCGCACTGAAGCGGCCGCCTAGCAGCACTTTTTTTAGTGGGAAATACTGTACCAGATATGATGCTTTCCAAACATGATGTTTTCTCAAAATTGTGGCAATGCTACACACACCAGCTCAGCACCTGGCCACCAGCTCAGGGTCAACCGCTCAGGAGCCGCTTCGCTGAGTGCTTTAGCGCACTGAAGCGTCCTCCTAGCAGCACTTTTTTTTTCGTGGGAATACTGTACCAGATATGATGCTTTCCAAACATGATGTTTTCTCAAAATTGTGGCAATGCTTTCAAGTAATGTAGTTCTTAAATACTATGGTCTATAAATGCTTTGACAACCAAACAGGGCCAAAGTTTCATTAGCGATTGACACTCATACTTTTCACATCTACAACACATCATTTTCTCGTGTGTTTTCCTTACAGTAAGTTATTGTGATAGCAAGCGAGTGCTTTAGCGCACTGAAGCGTCCTCCTAGCAGCACTTTTTTTTTCGTGGGAATACTGTACCAGATATGATGCTTTCTCAAAATTGTGGCAATGCTTTCAAGTAATGTAGTTCTTAAATACTATGGTCTATAAATGCTTTGACAACCAAACAGGGCCAAAGTTCCATTAGCGATTGACACTCATACTTTTCACATCTACAACACATCATTTTCTCGTGTGTTTTCCTTACAGTAAGTTATTGTGATAGCAAGTTCAGCATGCTAGCGAAGTGAGATATAATCGAACTTTTTTCATGCTCAGAGTGAGATTTGTCATCAAGACATAGATCAGGCTCAAGCTGCTTATGAAGACCTACATGTCAATGTGTCAGCTGACTCATATGCTAAAGTAGATGCTGCAGTTGCGTTGATTGACCTGCTTATGGCGCCTGTTCCTGTAAGTTTGGCAACTATCTTTTGCAACAGCGATAGTATTAATAAAGCCTTGTAGTCTCAAGCAAGTTGGGTAATCTAGAGATGAAACCCACAATAACTAGGAGCAAAAGTTGAAAGATAAGGAAGCATAAACTGAAGCAATAAACATGTGTCTTTTTTGTATCTAAAGTATCTATTGTGCTATCAACTAACCATGAAACCATGTGGATCTTATTCAGGTAAATTCAACAGCTGTTTCAACAACTTCTACTGTCTCTTGTGCAGTTATTACTTCTGATGCTGTAAATCCAGTTGATGTGAAGCTGGTCCAGAGTACCACTTCACAGCCAGGTTTAGTTCAATACCAATCACATAATGAACCTTGGCTCTCTGCTCCACAAATGAATGCTCCACTGCCTTCTGCCATTCCTTCTTCAAGTTCATTACCTAACAATTCATTCCAACCTCCTGTTAGTTCTTTCAGCATTCCTCCATATACAGGCCAACCTCCTCACATGAATACCATGCCAAGAAATCCACTTCTGGTTCCTGGACTTTTGCCATCAATACCAAACATTCAACAGCCTCCACCTCAGTTTCGAGCCAACCCCTCAGTTGGACCTCCGTTTGGCCAACCACCTGGAATTGGCCCAAAACCGACAACATCTTTCTCGGTTCCACCACCAGTTAGGCCCCTTCAAGCACCCCATGCATCTGGTGGATGGCCATCTTTGTCTCCTGTTACGTCGCAATCTCAGATACCTCCACAAGCCTCACCGTCTTTTATGCCTGTGAGACCTCCTATTTCTGTGTCTCCTCTTGGTGCACCATCACCACAAGGTCCCATTTCAATGGTGCCTCCATCAAATACTTCCACCCACTATCGCAGTCAGCATCCGCAAGTAGCGAATTTCAATCCTTCTGCGACGTTACGTCCCAGGCCTCCTGTACAATCTTTCCCCGCAGTTCCACCTCAAGGTCCTTCTTCAATGCAGGTACTGCCATTTCCTGCTGGGGCATCAGCACAATCATCTTACCCACTTCCTATGCAAGTGCGTCCAACGATGTCAATACCTGATATAGTGAGAGGCCCATCTCCAGGTTTCACTCAAGTTGGGTCGACACCTGGCTTGGTACCTTCAGCGTTTGGATCTTCCTGCCCACCTCCCTCAGCTACAAACTGTAGTCAGGTATCAGGAGCCATTTGGAGACCTCCACGTTCAGCTGCTGGTGATTTTACTTTTCGACCTGTTGTATCACCTTCGCCTATTCCAGAATTTGCAGCATCAGGGAGCCAAACGGGAATACATGGCAGCAAAAACCCTGGTTCACCTCATGCTCCGTTCTTCCGTCCTGGAAATCAAGGTTTCCAGAGGCCTAATGATGGTAGGCCCATGGGTCAATCTTGGATGCATGCCCCACCTCCACATCTGGCTGGAACCTTCACCATGAAACAGTTCCCTGCGGGGTTCCATCCAGCTGTTCAACCAGGTGGGCGGGCAATTTCTCCTCCAATCCCAGATCTGTCCAATTTCATACCGTCCCGACCATTTCAGTTGGTGACGCGGCCACAACATGATCCTTTTGCGAGCACAAACAGGCAAGGTGATCCTTTTGCACCAAGGGAAGCCTCAGGAGCCAAGAAAACAGAGGAAGACGCCGAATACGAGGATCTCATGGCATCGGTTGGTGTCAAGTGAGAAGGTCTAATATAGTTTTCGGGACGATGCTCGGTGGTTATGTACTGCTAGCGTGTCCGAGGAAGGCTGCTGAGTAGTATTCGGTCTAAGATCTGTGAAGTAAAATGGGTGTTGTCTGTTACTTGTTCCTGGCATAGTAATACTTTTGACTTGCTACTGTAGGAAGGATTGGTGCCGATCTGTGATAAAGATCCGTTTGGTTAATGGATTTGACAATTACATGATGTCGCACTGTGTTCCTTGTGCATAATGCTTCATGTTTATGATGGATGACGAGAGGAATCAATTAAAACCCTACGGCTTTTTGCAACCAAGAGAGTGCTGGTTGACGTACGGTTGAATTTGAATTCAAAGGTTACTGTATTTTTCATATATATAAACTCATGCAGTTAAGTATTTTCAAATGCAAATATCTTTTTTCCAACTCTAAGCACTTGCCCCACTTCTGCAGCCCAATTAATTAGTGTCAATAGAACCCCAAGCACAAACAATTTCAGTTATTTTCACTATGTTATTTAGTTTAGGATGATCAATATAGGGACATGTCGTTCTTCATGACCTGCCACAGCTTTTTTACTGTTAATACAGAACAACCATGCCGGTGAGAAAAATGAAAAAAAACCCCAATAGATACGCGTTCTTCACTGAAGAAATCTTTTTGAGTTCATATATCAGTTGTTAAATAAAATTATGACATAATTGATCATTAAGACGTTGCGGCAAACAACAACTTATTGATCGATATTGTCTTGTGGAGCCCAGCGTGCCTAGAAATGAAAAACAAGGCAAGCTTACTGACCAAAAATGTATTTGGAATCAAAGTAAGATAATACAAATAAAATACAGAGAGTTGTAGTAATCTACTTATATATAAAATATGTAACACACTGGCACGTTTTAATGGCTATTTCTCTCAATGTACCACGTCATCATAATTAATTTCAACCATTTAGATAAAGAATGGATGTTAGAGATCAACATAATTAGTTCAAGATTATAATTTTAAAGTTAATATCTTTTAGTCCCATTGCAACGTGCCGGTTATCAACTAGTTTATTTTATTACTCCCTCCGATAGATGAGTACTTTTTTAATAATAATAAAATTCGTAAAAAAGCACAGTGCCGGTTTGGAAATCAGTACAGCAAGGTGCGCTGATGTGTCAGCACTTGTTCGTCGTCCTTCGAGGGATGAGAATCCTCTGCGATAATGCACCATGCATTAATAGTCATCGACATGTGAACTCGGATCCACATGTCAGTGAGAGTACTTTAGAGATCTGAACGCCCTTCGAGGTCTTCGAGGGCAAGGCAAGGCACCTTCTTCTTCCAAGTTCAGAAGCAAAGGGAAAAAAAAAACAAAGGAAAAAATCTTCCTCCTACAGTGGTGGGGTGAAGTGAACAGCGGAAGGCCATGGCCGACGCTGCGATGGCCCCTTCCGACCCCTCCGGTGGGGCGGAAGAGGAGGACGACGCTTGCCGCATCTGCCACCTCCCTGCTGAGGTGGAGCGGCCGCTGCGCCACCCCTGCGCCTGCCGCGGCACCATCAGGTTCGTCCACGACGACTGCCTCCTCCGATGGCTCGCCACCAGGCGCACCTCCCCATCCAGATGCGAGGTACCTCACCGCACTTCTCCTTCTAATTCCTAGCTAGGGAGGTAGTGGAAGGGAAGGCAAGGGCGGGGAGGAGCTAGCTTCCTAGTACCCAGCTAGACATGTCTTTCAATTTCACCATCATCGTCGTCGTCGGCGGGTAGGGTTCGGGGTTTTAGTGCTGCTCTTCTTTGATTCGATTCAATTCAGTGCAATTCAGTTCCTCAAATAATTTTGTATGAGAGCATTTCTAACAAAAAAAAGATTGAATTCATGATCAGGTCTGCAAGCACATCATCTCCGTCGCTCCTGTATACGCTCCAAATGCTCCCTCCAGGCTGCCCCTCCCAGAGTTCATGCTCGGCCTCGCCAACAAGCTCATGGGCTGGTTCTTCCTCCTCTTCTCCCTCCTGTTCGCTATCTATGTCTGGGAGTTTTTCATGCCCCTCACAACCGTCTGGGTCTGGCGCCTGGCCCTCTCCAGGACCTTTGCTCAAGTGCGCCACCTCCTCTCCCTCCGCTTCTCTATCTTTCCCGGGTTCCATGGCCTTACCTACATGCCCTCGCCTGATGCCGTCCTTGCCTGCGTCTCCATCAGAAGAGCCTTCCTAAGAGAGCTCCCCAATCTCCGGCAGCTCAATGCCCCTGCTAGAATCGCTGCTGATGCTCTTGCTCCCTTTGCACTCTGGATCGCCCGTATAGAAGCCCACCTCCAGACAAGGTTTGGTGGACTGGACACCTTGCAAGTCCTCGCCCTGCATACAGTTGAAGCCGCCTTGATAGTATGTATCTATCTAACACTCTATTTTGCTTTCTTTCTCTTCTGTTACAAATTGCTAACATTGAATGCCCTTGTCTTAAAAAAAACAGGTGGTAATTGGCGATGCCATGTTTGCTTTTGTTCTTGGTTTTCTCCCCTTCTCACTGGGAAGGATCATCTTATTCTGCATTTCGTGCTTCAGCTTTGATAATATGGATGTAGACCGTTCCTATGCCTCAACAGCTTCAATACTTTTAACTGGATATGGTCTTATATTTTCGCTTTTTACTGGCCTGCATACTTTTCAACAATACTCAAGGGGCGAGTACCTTACTATTGCAATCTTCTTTAAGGTCCTGCGCAACTGTGTGCACTGGTTGTTTACTCCTTTGCGATTGCTGCCTGACATATATGTAATGGTCGATATGACATTCACTTTCTCGATTCACTTTGTTGCGTGGACCATAAGTTTAGCAAACAGTTCTCTTAATCTCACACTGATGCTTGTAATATGGCCACTGTTCTTTGGCTGGTCGCTTGATATCTCAACTTCAAAATTGTTTGGTGTGACAATATCTCAAAAGCTCAAACTTCTATTTGCTTCATCGTATGCTTCTACTGCTCTTCATTGGCTTATTGGATGCATCTGTTTGAAGCTGTGGTCCTTACTCTCCAGCGTTCTTTGTCTGGTATGTAATACTATAGTTGCGGTTTCAACATTTCTATGTTGTATGTAATTGATGTTTTTAATTATAACAAGCTTTTTTTAAATCTTAACAAAATTAGGTACTGAGCCCAAGATTTGTCCACAGTGCTGGAGGCCAAATCAACATACCATCTAGTGGGGAACCATTCTACAAATTTTATTTCAAGATGCTGCCTGATCTTCTTTTCAGCATTATCTATGTCACAATGTTCATTCTTGTTCCTGTTGAAATTGTTTTTCGTTTGGTACCTACTATGTTCCCGTTGGACATCATGTAAGCTCTGCATCATTTTTTTTCTTTTGTCGCTCCAAGATGCATTTGCCAACATATGGCATCTCACGCCATTTTCATATTGCAGCTACTTTAGTCCTCCAATTCAGGGCACAACACTTTGGAAATCCCCACGAAGCTATGCAGAGCTACTTTCTGCTCTTCTCCTTCTGAAGTTTCTCATTTGCAATACACTCAAATACCTTGAGCCTAGTGCCTTTCTGGAGAGGATACTTCGGTATTGGTTCGCTATTACGGGTCAGGCTGTTGGATTTTCAGAGTGTTTGATTGCCCAGGCTGATGGTATAGATGAATCAAAGATTGGGACTAGTGCCACAGCAAAAGACCAGTATGGTAGGCCTAATGAAGCTAAGGACAATAGGTAACCCATCCGTTCACACAAAGGTTAATTGCAATGTTGTAATATTTTTCTCAACTCAAGATGCCCGAAGAATGGAGGAGAAGTATATTAGTACCGATCTTCAAGAACAAAGGAGATGTTCAAAGTTGCACTAATTATCGTGGGATTAAGCTGATGAGCCATACGATGAAGCTGCGGGAGAGGGTTATCGAGCATCGCCTAAGAGGAGTAACAAGAGTGACCCAAAACCAATTTGGGTTCATGCCCGGGAGGTCGACCATGGAAGCGATTTTTCTAATGCGACAATTGATGGAGAGATATAGGGAGCAGAAGAAGGACTTGCACATGGTCTTTATTGATCTCGAGAAGGCGTATGACAAAGTTCCGAGAAATGTCATGTGGTGGGCTTTGGAGAAGCACAAAGTTCCAACCAAGTACATTACCCTTATACAGGATATGTATAAGGATGCGATGACTTGTGTTCGGACTTGTGATGGGGACACCACCGACTTTCCAATTAAAATAGGACTACATCGGGGGTCGAGCACTGAGCCCTTACCTATTTGCTTTGGTGATGGATGAGGTTACAAGGGATATTCAAGGCGATATCCCTTGGTGTATGCTCTTTGCCGATGATGTGGTCCTAGTTGATGAGAGTAGGGCGGGGGTTGATAGGAAGTTAGAACTGTGGAGGTACACGTTAGAGTCAAAGGGTTTCGGACTTAGCGGGAACAAGACCGAGTACATGAGGTGCGATTTCAGCTTGACTACACATGAGGACGGAGATGTTAGCCTCGATGGCCAGGTGGTGACCAAGAAGGATACTTTTCGATACTTAGGATCGATGCTACGGAAGGATGGCGAGATTGACGAAGATGTTAGGCATAGAATTTCAGCCGGTTGGTTGAAATGGCGTCAAGCATCCGGCGTACTTTGTGATCGGAGGGTGCCACAAAAGCTAAAAGGTAAGTTTTATAGGACCGCGATTCGCCCGGCAATATTATATGGTGCTGAATGTTGGCCTACAAAAAGACGACATGTCCAACAATTAAGTGTAGCGGAGATGCGTATGCTACGGTGGATGTGTGGACACACAAGAAGGGATCGGGTACGGAATGAAGATATTCGGGATAAGGTAGGAGTGGCTCCAATTGAGGAGAAATTGGTTCAACATCGATTGAGATGGTTTGGACATGTCCAACGTAGGCCTCCGGAGGCACCGGTGCGTAGTGGGGCTCTAAGGCGGGCCGATAATATAAAGAGAGGTAGAGGTCGACCTAACTTGACTTGGGAAGAATCGGTCAAGAGAGACCTTAAGGAGTGGAATATCTCCAAAGAATTAGCTATGGATAGGAGCGCTTGGAGGCAAGCAATCGACGTGCCGGAACCGTGACCTTTATGTTGCTCTAACTTTGTGTCTTATGGGTTTCATCTCTAGCCTACCCCAACTTGCTTGGGATTAAAGGCTTTGTTGTTGTTGTTGTTGTTGTTTGTTTTGTGTGGGTTGATACATAACTTCTTTTCTCAACTATTTAGGCCTGGCTGTGTTACTTACATTTAGATTCAGATATGTAGTTAAATATCTTCTTAATATAATGAAGCGTGGCTCTCCTGCGTTTTCGAAAAAAAACATATGTAGTTAAATCTTTTCTAAAAAAACACATGTACTTAAATTATGTGCAATTGGTAAAATTAGTTTTTTTTTCGAAACTTGTTGATGCCAAGATTTTTGTGTCAACAAAACTGTTGGTGATAAATGATAAAATTCAATACAGAAGATTGTGTATTATTGCTTCGAACAGTAAATGTAGTATAAACACAACTTTTTATTTAAAGAGCTTTCCGTTTATTAATTATATTTGAATTTCATGCCTCTGATAACATGAATTTTGCATACTAGCCAAGAATAAAAAGGAAGCACAAGTGAATATTGGGATTCTGAACCATTCCGTGCCCTGAAAGGCATCTTTACTTTTTTAGTTTTTTACCTCAGCATCAAATTTATAGTTTAGGATCCAGCAGTAACTTCCTCCAGAAACTAAATTTTCGTCTGACTTTTGACAAACTTCTTATCTGTTGACTGTCGTAGATGTTTATCAATCAGGTTTTATTCCAGTTTACTGTTGTATTTAGCTTCTTTGGGATTTTGGCCTGCTACCTGCGCATACTTTTATGTTTGATATATATTCAACGTGTAATCTTTGGGCCATGTGACAAAAAATTTACTCTATTTATTTTTGGCATACCAGGAGATATGTTCCTATTCGTATGGCACTACTTGTGGTGCTAGCATGGCTCACTGTTGTAATAATCAACTCTACTATACTTGTTGTCCCAGTCACAGTTGGGCGTGCATTGTTGTTTGCCACCCCTCACCTACCAGTAACAGGTGCATTGAAGTCTAATGGTAATGAATGTTCAAAGATGGATACTGACTTATGTTGCAAACTGCGCAAGTATTTTTGTATGCTTGGGCTAACATGAACATTCTTTTTCACTCAGATCTTTTTGCTTTTGCTGTTGGATTTTACATCATATCCACTATTATTTCTGCCTCTAGAGATTCATTTACTTCTGGAAGAAGACAGCTTCTGGTTTCTATTACGTGTAAATGGGGTGTAACTGCTTTGAAGGGTGCGCCACTTTTGTTCATATGGGTGAGCTAATTAAGGTGGTTTTATCTTATAGTTTACTGCTTTTATGGTTGGTTCAGCTCAGTGACTTGCTGTCTGCTTTCAGATTGTTATCATTCCCTCCTTGATTGGATTGCTGGTTGATTGTCTACTGATATCACCCTTTGTGGTGCCTACCAATGAAATTCCAGTTCTCGATTTCTTCTGTATTTGGTTCCTGGGGGCGCATTTGCTGAAACTTTGGACTAAACTGGTGAGCGGAATTTTCTTGTTGCTTTCCGGGTATTGTAGAATTATTTCAAATTGGTAGTAGCACTGGTTTTGCAAAGTTAATGTCATAAATGGCTCTGTTTTTGTTGGTACTGGTTTAGCTTTTGAACCATTTGGGGTGGCTTGCGCTTTGTTTTTGTGCAAATTATTGTTTCAGCAGATTAAAATGTTTAACTATTGGGACTTATTTCCGAAGGTTCATTGGACAAGGGTTGTGCCTTTTCTGGCCTATTTCATTGACGAAAGGTGGGACCAGAAGCTGACTCAAGCGTGGGAGGATGACTTACCAGGGCTCAGGGCAATTTGGGTCATGCAAAATGTCTTGATGCCTATCAGTGTGAAGCTACTGTCTGCTCTATGTGTTCCTTATGTGCTTGCAAAAGGCGTCTTCCCAACATTTGGCTATCCTGCTGCCGTGAACGCCACAGTGCATCGTTTTGCGTGGTTAGGCAGCCTTGCCGTAACTGTGCTCTATCATTTAGGCAAGTTTTTGTATAGGTTATTTGCAAAACTCCACGATTCTATTAGGGATGAGCGCTATCTTATTGGGCAGAGGTTGCAGAACTACACTGACGACAGGTGAAGCCTTGCTGCTTATTGGTTGACTTTGAGCACCTAGTTTTAAGGATGTAGAGTCAGCTACTGATTTCGTGCTGTGCATATAGGTTATGCAGTGGAGTTGTTGTAACGAGTAGCTAAAAAATGTGAAGAGATATGTACTACCTATAAGTTGTTGAACCCAAAAGGCTAAGCTGATGGGAAAGGATGGGCAATATATTTATACTTCAACACTGCCCACGAGGATCCTTAGTAAAACTTTAATGTTCAGATGCAATTTAACTGGGAAGATCTTACATGGAAAAGATTGCGCTAGACCATTAGCGCTTCATTGTGCTGAACATGTGGGACAACTACCACCTTCAAAGGTGCAAGGCTGAGCTATTGCAAGCCCCACCGCCCCCCTCACCACAAAAAAAGTCGACACTGAGACACTGACACCATGAGGACAAAGTTGCGTATAAATTAGCTGCACCGTTGTATTTTTTTTCGTTACAAATCTTATAAGGATACAGTGGAGTTGCCTTTTGATATCGAGACTTTTATAATAGCGACTTTAATTATATTTTATAGTGGTAACTTTTTATTGTGTATATACCGTGACCAGACCATTAGTTAGATGCTACCAACTTGAGTTTCAGTTGTAAGGAGGTTATGCGACTCTTTAATCATACTTTTTTAACAAAAATTTGGCCTCTCAGATTTCACTTCGCCATTAATTGTTAAATTAGAGTGACTTTGTGATTTAAAAATTGAAGCTTCCTTCCCATGTCAGGAGCAAAAACAGCAGCAGGTCGATGACCACTTTACCTCGCCTGCAGGCATACTCTCAAGTGACACATAAATCAATTACGCAAGAGAACTTTTGTGTTTAGTTGCAAAGTCATTCCAAACTTGCCCTCCCCAACTTATAACTGAATAATATTACAGCAAACTCCACGCATTATCAACACCATGACTGCACGTCACCTGCTCCACTTGCTCCATGCCTTTTCCATTAGGACACGATGAAACAATATGTAATTAATCATCAGTCGTCACCCATAAGCTCGCTCCTTGACTATATAGCGTCATTGCTGCAAGCAATGACCTCACAACCATTTTCATCCCAAATCCAAACTACTACTTCCATCGTTTCTTCACATCCAAATTAAGCTGCTCTCAGTTCACCTGCAAATTAACGCAAGGATAAATCAATCGATGATGGATCCGAAAGTTGCTGTTGCGCTCGCTCTGTCCCTCGTTGGTGGTTTAAGCACCTCACTCGGTACACACAAATGACTTCCTTTACTTCTGCTACCTGTTCATTCTGCATTATCATGAGTTCATAGATTACAACATGACTTATTCGACTCATAGATGATACGCTGCTCTAGTTCATATCCTGCACAAATGAAGAACTTTCTGGAAGTTTACTTAGATTTTGAACATGAAATGCTATAAGCTATTTAGGCTGCGCATTGCTGTAAATACCTATAAATAAATACAAAGACTACACGGTAAAAAACTGATCAGTTCAGCGCTTACATCTAAGAACTCGCAGTGGATGGATTCTCAGGCTCCTACATGATGCCAATAATGGGAAATATTTTGACTTTAGAGCATAGCTTTTTTTTAGTAAAATTTACAAAACTACTCTATGCGCGTAGTAATTATTGCAACAGAACTACATATGCGAAGCTTCTTAGGTTTCATATATTATATAATTAGATCTGTAAACTTCCTAGGCTCCTAAAATGGATCTATTCAATCCTCATGTAACTTTAAGCTCTTGTCCTTTTATAATTGTATCTGATTATAATACTTGTCATAAAACTTTAACTAGTATTGAAGCATGGAAAAGTTTTCCAATAAAAAGATTCATACCCCAAAAATCTTAATTTATTTCAACCGTAGTATAATGTTATATATTGTTAAGTATAACTAATGGGATGGTTTTTCATCAGAGATCGGTTAATAAGAACCTGCTTGACAGTTCAAAAGTGTAACTGGCTCAGTTGTTAGTGTACAAATGAACGTGCAAGTATAAATCTATGACTTTTCCTGTAAATACACTTGTAACTACAATGAAATTAATTTGTAAGCACACATACACTACCTATAGCAAATGATTTAACCAACTTCTAAATGCATGAAACCACTTGTAATTACAGTAAAGTATTACTTGTAGGTATCCAATAAATCCAATAGATGTAATTGCCCTGTAACCAAATTCAAACAACCTGAAGTAAGTATGCAATGCTGAAGTTTCATACTGATGAAATCAAAAGGGGCTGTACATAGATTTTTATGTAGAATATCAGGTTATCAGTCTAGGTCTCTTGGAAAACATCGGATGCAAGATGTTATAACTATTACATATCTACAGATTTCTTATCATGTCCCAATAATACTTGTCTACTTTGCATCAGGTGCATTGTTGGCTATATTAAATCGTGCACCAAGCAACAAAACACTTGGAATCCTACAGGTTAAATGCTATAACTATCAAAGACCCATGGTTGGGTTCAAAGAATAACAATTTTTCATTTTGCTCACAAATTTTAATATTTTTATAAAATGATTTTGACCATTTCCTTAGGGCTTTGCTACTGGACTCATGTTGAGCATGTCTTTCTTTGACTTAGCCTATGATGCTGTCAATGCAATTGGCTTTCTGAAAGGAAATCTATGGGTAACAAAAGCAAGTTGTTATTTTGAGCACAACATTTTATTACCTTATTGACTTGTACATCACAGTTTTTTGCAGGTGCCCTTCTATTTTCAACAATTGTCGACATTTTCCCCGAGCCAGATTGTACTTTGACAAATGAAACTGACAAACATGTAACTTACCTAAAACAAGAATAGAAATCATTGAGTAACACTTTAATGGAAACCTAACATGGTAGTGACTTGTATTTTTCATATGGGAAACAAGACTGGCAACAACATAGCAGGAAAGGAGCTTATGATGAGACATCGCCGACGAGTTATCTTTAGTGTAGTTGTCACAGCAATAGGTAAGCCTTTGACAATGCCTAATTTACTTTTAGTCACGTTATATCAAATATTTTTAGAAGAAGTATTTGTATACATATATTGACATTTTTATATGACAAATTATCCACAGTTTTATGTGTGCCTATTAAGTGTCTCATATTTTTTGGAGGGATCTTAAATACATGTAACCTTAATTAAATATAATTATTATGTCTCGATGACACTGTCTCATAGAAACAATTTCGACTTGGGATTTCCCATCCCTATCTCAAACGAGATGGGGGCCAGGCACATAGAAATTGCACACTTTTATGTATACAGATCCACATTTAGACACATATTATACAGATCCAAATTTTAAAAATAGCACTATTTGGATAATCATATACAGGTCCACATTTTAAGTACAAATACACATTTAGACACATATTATATATATAAATGAGAGTAACAAATGTAAGAACAAACTATGAGTTCTCCCAGAAAACTTATTTACAACAATGTACTAAGCAACTATAAATGTTTGGGCACCACTTTTTTCCCTGAAAGAATAGGAACATTTAATCGTCTAGCTTCTTTGTAATATTATTATAATGATTTTGTTGGTGGCGGGCATGTGCCTTGCATACGCAATCCTTATCTAAGTTTCACATACTATAAATAAATTTTCAGGCCCTGCTTAATGAAGGTAAAATGGTAAAAGAGTTTCTATTTAGGTTCCTCCAAAGTGGATACCTATATGTGACTTAAAATTGTTGAGCTATAAGAACAGTGATTTTCTATCTAATAAACTAGTCAGGTAAAAAACTCACATCAGTCCAGGCTTAAAAATGTTTATATATAAAAAAATGATATTGACGGGAAAACATGCATCTACCAGTAATAAACTGCTTCTTTTTCACAAATATATTTGGTTCTAACCATTGCATTTACATACAAAAAAAAAATAAACAGTTGCTGGTGTGAGTTTGCAAAACTTCCCGGTGGGTACTGCTGCATTTCTTGGAACAACAAAAGTAAGCGTTCAGTATTTTCTATTTTCAGATTATATAACCTTTATTGTCCTATGCTCAGTGTACTGAATTTCTCATTACTCTGTTCAAAAGAAAGTTCCAACAAAAAAAACTTTGTGCATAAAATGGATCTGTGTACTCATACTTTTTATCTACTAATTATAATTTGATGATAAACGGCCAATAAAAATAAAATAAGTCAATATTCAGTATGTATTCATATAAATATTATTTTCTCTGTAACTTTTATACAATGCTAGGCTAACTGATCATTTTCTAGCCCACCTCATGGACAATTCTTTTAAAACGCAAGATTAGTCTATTAATAGATGGATAATGTGTTTAAACTACTTCATCCTTGTATGTTATTGTTGAAAAGCTCCATGTCCCAATGCTGGTATCTGAATAATTAGAGTTAATTTCACAAAATCACAACTATTTGGTCCCTTGTTGCAAGAAACCACTATTTTTGAAACCTATTTCACAAAACCACAACTATTTGTGCCACTTGTTGCACAAAACCACAAGTTTTGAACCTAGGCCCACTTGTCATCCTCTATTGGTCCTATGCACTTCTTTTGTGGCTGACATGTGGGACCGAAACAAAAAGTTGTGGTTTTGTGAAATAGGTTACAAAAGTTGTGGTTTCTTGCAATAAGTGACCAAGTAGTTGTGGTTTTGTGAAATTAACTCAAATAATTAAGGACACGATTATCTTTTACATTGAGTACTCCATAACAAAGTTGTATAGTTAAGGAGTCTTGTTTCCTTCAGGGCATCCGTGTCGGCTTCAATTTGGCTCTTGCTATAGCTCTACACTACATCCCGGAGGTAATTGACTCTATAATACCCGACTTTTTTTATGGTACTAGAATTGTTGCCCCACCCATTCTGAAGTGTAACGTCCCGCCACGCTGGGCCCCGCCACACTGGGCCGGGCCCGCTTACACCGACAGACTTAATAGGTCCTAAAGACTTTCCTCATAGATCAACACTAGTCTTTTCTGCGTACTTTTATCCTCACTCGGTGCACACCCGGGAAAGACTTCCCGTTCGGTCTCCTATTCCTAAATTGCTCTAGGCCAAGCACGCATAACTTGAGAGTTCTTTAGAGATGAGCTTCCGGAAAAGAAGTTGTAACTTATTGACATGAGTATTCTATCAATCCTATTAAGCCTTGGGCCAGGATGTTACATGAAGTCCATCTCGTGGCTTTTATATTGCTCTAGTGGGAATTAGCAAGATTTCCACACCGACAACCAATCAATTCTGCAAGTGCAAGATGGAAACAGATACTTCCCACATTTTATGACCACAAAACACTGTATATTGATTATTGAGTATTTAAATATATGTTGATATTTTACTGTAGTGACTTCACATAACTAGTTATAAGAAGTAAACACATTTTGAGTTACCACATAATTTTCTTCACAATGCAAATCAGAAGAGCCGATATATCTTGATATTTCTACTTTCATCTCCAGGGTATCTCAGTAGCCCTCCCAGCCTATTTTGCCACTTGCAGGTACCTATTACAATTCTTTTTTCTGAGAATATGACCCATATATACTATATGATGGTATGTCATTATAAGGGATGCGTTGTTGCATGCCACTACAAACACATGTAATTCGGAATATATGTCGTCGTAAAAGGCCTGATCTGGTGTGTGCCTTTAATGTTGCAAAATTTACCCTTATTTACCATTATTGACTAGTCAACACATGACAAATACATAAAATTCTGCTTCTCCCTGTCTTCCTTCCTCAACGCTCCATATTACTTAAGGAAGAAGAAAAGTAGAGGGAGGCCATCACCAACAATCCTACTTCCTCTGTCCCAAATTACTTATCATCCTGGCTTTTTACCAGATTCATTCAACATTCTTTGAACCTGTATGTCCATGGTCATTGAACATTCTATGAACTTGGACACCAAAAGCAATCCCAAGATGACCAGTAAACTGGGATGGAGGGAGTACCACAATGTCTGCTCTGACTCCCTCACTAAATGCAGTTGAGGACGACCCCATCTTTATTAACCTGCTAACACCAAGCCCATGTGCCCTACATGGACAAGGCCATAGGCCAGAGCCAGGTCCTGGGTGGCCTACAAAGGGAACAACTCAACGAGCACCCGAGATCAACTTCCTGAGGTTGATATGAGAACATCCCCCTCAAGGCATGTTGTCATTCCCCAGAGAATCCTAGTCCCTTCACACCACTGCCACCCTATTCTTTCTCCTCTGTACCATGCACACCTTGTCTCTGGTGGACCTGGTGGTCCTCTATGTCGTGCATGCCTCCTCCCATCCCTCCCTCTTTCGAAGCTGCTATCACAATCATGATGCACTATTACTCAAGCTCACTCATCACTCCTCCTCTTGATCCTCCTACTCCTCTTGATCAAATATATTGATGGTGTTGAAAGAAATTGGATATATATGGGTAACATTTGCACACTTGATGTCACTAACGGGGTTAAAAACTTTATAATGGTACTATGGTAGATCATAACTAGTTAACAATATTTGTAGTGGAAAATGATTATCATCGAACGTCTAAAGCAAACCAATATATGATTTTGTCATTTATAAGCAAGAAAAATGAATAAATACTATCTATATTGAACGTGTGAAAAATGTGTGGAAATATGATTAGTAACACTAATGCTTCATGTCTATGGTGCAGCAAATGGCAAGCCTTCAAACTAGCAACACTATCTGGTTTCGCAGAACCACTGGGTGTAATCATTGTGGGTAAGTTGCCTGTATTTTTTTCAACATATTGATGATACCAGTATCTGAACTAATTTACTATTGGTTAGCACCTCTGTGAGTAATATAACATTTGTGAGCTAAAAAAACTCAAGGAATGTTAGTATCAATAGCATAATTAAGACAGAAGTGATGAATAATTATTAATGAACAATGGTGCAAAGGTTCCCGTGACGTAGTATCATGCTGTTAATGAAAAACAAATCAATGAAAAGCATGAGGAACTTGGGCATAGTATATTTAGTATTAACATTATTTAAATATAATGGTTCTCAAAATTTAAAGAAATTGCTATAGAAATACATGTGGTATTATGCCCTGTATTTTACCTGAATGAAATACATGTGAAACCTGATTTCTTGCAGCATATGTATTCCCAAGCAACTTGAATCCTGAAATATTGGAAGGTCTACTCGGATTAGGTAAGAACATACTTCAGAAGCCTTCAAAATTCCAAAAGTATTCACCTAACTGCTATTCCTTCTTTGTACAGTGGGAGGAGTGATGGCTTTTCTAACATTGTATGAAATGCTACCACTAGCATTTGAATATGCGGGGCGCAAGGATGCCGTTAAAGCAGTATTTGTTGGCATGGCTTTTATGTCTATGAGGTGTGTTATTGTTACACTTGGTACATATAATATTAAGAATGTGCACAGCATCGTAATACAACATGTAATATCATGATACTGCAGTTTAGTGAGCAAATTGCTAGAAAGATTCTTATTTTGATAAGCAAAATATATCTAAATCATTTTTTACTTGCATTTTCAGCTTGTACTTCCTAGATATTAGCCTCCCAAAGGAGATGAGTGCATAACTTGGCCCAAAACTGATGCATGCTATGGTCAAGAGCATTTCATCATGGGTGTTGTAACAAGGTATCTTACTTTAATTTTGTTATATGTTTCAGAGAGTATGATATGAAATATATTTTTTCAATGAACTAGTATTTGTAGTCGGTACATGTAAGTTGTGTGTGAAAAGGGCGTAGCATAAGGACTTTGCTAATTACTATCTATGCACTTTCATAAACCCTAAACCCTGTACAGTAAATACAAAACTCCAATACCCGAAATATCTAGAGGAATTCAATATCATTCTTTTTTGTTGTATGTTGAAAATGGTGCGATGTGGAGCAAACAAATTGATCAGCTTACCTTTTGTATTTCATTCATAAAACTGACCAGTCCGTATCTGTATTTCTACAGGTGCTGGTTGCAAAGTTGTGAAAACAAATCGCTCCACATCACGAGATGACGTCCAGCAGTAAACAGGAAACATTGCAGTTCGAAGATATGATAGACCAGGGCCTTCATCGATGTCCTTGCAACACAGTTATATCTCTCAAGAAATAAAGCATAAACTGACACATGCTACTAATACATGGTGTAAATAATAACAAATGTACTTATTAATAAAAGTACACACGAAGAACTTCAACATGTAAATTGCAAAATAAATACTATGGGATTAAGCCTACTTGCAAAAAGTTTAAACGAATAGGATGAGGCTTTTGAACCTTTCTGCAGTAGTGGTGGCTTGCTATTTATATGTATTCCACACAGAATAGGATGAGGCTTAAAACTGACCGAGACCGACCATAGCTAATACCACCAATCGAGCATACTCATGCAACACATATGTCTATTTATAACCAAGAGCTTAACCAAGCTGCAACTCATTTACTATTTAGTTTTATAACTTACATCCTTGCACTGTTCAGAGAAAAAGAAACATCTATGACGTCTTTACCATGAGGAGGCATACAACTATCTAGCTTTTGCATCACTATTCAGAATCCAATATGCATGTCTTGTCAGAAAACAAGTTAATATGCCGGATTGCAAATTAGGCACGTTTTAAGATAGGAAGTTTAGCTTGAGAACACAACACTAGTGGACCTAAGCTGACGTTAGCAAAGGATCTGCCACTGGAAAGGCCGGCAGAAACCAGTGGCGGCTAACAGCGATATCAGAACGATCCGCCATCGGAAATAGTGGGATGCAGGGTCCTCTGAACTGATGTTTTCAATTCAAAGGAAGTATTGTAGCAGGAACTGGGATCACATAAGCATGTATACGAGTGACAAATATGTCCACAAAAACTCTCTACATTCCTGCATCACATAAGCATGCTGCCTGGAACTGGAATTGGACAGTCTGGTCGACCGTGCCTGAGCAAAAGAGCAAAACCAACCTTCAGGATCCTTCTATTTCAGCCTGTCCATACCATCAAGATGGCTGGCTGTAAGTGGCACAGATTTCTGCACTCAGCTGCGTCATTTAGGATGCTATCTCCATGCAGATTTCGGAGCAGCCACAACAAGCTAATGCACCCATCGATCTGGAACGTGTCTTATGAGCTTTGCAGCAACTATTTTTGGTTGGGTTTTTAAATACTGTAATGCTATGTTTTAGCTACAAATAGTAATAATAATTCGTCTCCGAATACACAAGACCGATGCATTCCCGACATGCACAGCGGAGAATTTTTAGTCCTGGTGCCTTGAATTAGTGTGTTGCCGCGTGTACTCCCAGATTGCGATGGCACCGCTGACATGGACGTTGAGCGACCTCACAACGCCCAGCTGCGGGATCTCCACGCACGCGTCCACGCTGTGGATGAGGTCAGCGGGGATACCCTCCTTCTCGCGCCCCAGCACAAGCACCGTCTTGCTCGGAAAGGCGAACTGGTCCAGGGGCTTGCTGTTGGCCGTCTGCTCCAGCCCGATCACCGAATACCCCTCCACCCTCTTCTTCTCCAGGAACGCTTTCACGCTATTCACCGGAACCTCCACGATCGGCAGCCATTTCTCAGCAGTCACGCTGTAAATTTCTATCCCCGTCAGTATGCATGCATAGCTCGGCTTGTTAAGGTATGCAAGCAAGAAAAGGACCTGATCAGCCGGAACTGCTTGTCCTCAACAACGCTCCTGTCAGCAACAACCAAACCTGCTGCTTTGAACACCTCACATGTTCTTGTCAGTCCGGCGAGATTTGGTATTCGGTCAACCAGTGACGCCACCACAATAAGTTCTTGCTGGCTCCGCTTGATTGTTTCCGCAGCATCTTTCCTTGCTTCTATTGCCAGGTTGAAAAGTTGGTCATCTGCCTCCATCTCTGCACATGGGTTTATTAGGGGTAAGCACAAAGAGGTTCTGTTCAACTAGCATACAAAATGGACCTTGCTTACCAGAAAAAGAAAATATCCTCGAGACATCATCATCACTAGGGGTTGGGTTACCCCTGCTGCTCGACGGATGCTCATGCGGTGTTATTTTCTTTTGGAAATTGAGTGCATCTTGGCTGGGCTGCAATAACTCCGATGAGCTCTCACCAGTTCTGTGAGGCTCCTTCACTGCGAGATCCTCATTCTTGATTGTTACAGAATCCTTTGCCATAGAATGTCTCAGGTCCTCTCTCACATCCTGACATTCATGAAACACATTCAAAGTCAGCCACCTACACAAGCAATAGAATACCCCATTGATTGAAGTGCTTACATTGAGGAAGTCAATCACTAGCTCCATCACTGACACTGGAACACATTCAAAGTCAGATGACGCCTACACCAGCAACAGAATACCCAGAATTATACATCAAGTCAGATGCCTTATCTATTCCCTGATATAGAGGTATAATAGTCCTATAATGTGTGCATGAAGAACAAAAAATGTTACAAACCTGAGGCCGAATGGAAAATATTCCCATAGGAGTCCCAGATGAGTTGGGGTCAAAAACATCAAGGAAACCTTCAATTGAAACTCTGAGCCTGAAATCAGAAGATATGAACCATATGGACACTTAAGGAATGCTGACAATTTAAATAAAACTAAATTAAGCTTGCCAGATCACATAATTGGAGTATCGCGGGCGTATGCTCAAGACCATTACTTGTAAAGAAACAAGACCAAGGTTTGGAATCTGAACAAACTCCAACATAGGATGATGTCCAGACAGCATAGTAGCTAAAACACATGTAGGAATGAAAAGGGAGAGAAAAAAAAAGAATGTTGATGTACCTCACACAGTCAGAATTTTCAGCCAGATAGCTTTTCAACTCTTGGAAGCACCTCCTCTCAAAGACCGCATCTTCTGAAGTTTTGAGCAGCAAAGTAGGCCACATCCTGGATAGCACTGAGTGGACAAGGAGCTGCATAGAAAACAGATCTGCTGGTGATCAGAATAATGTGATACTGACCAATTTCAATGATTCCTAAAGTACATGATTTTACCTGTGTGAAACCACGTAAACTGTGGTGATGGGATGTTAAAAATGGCAATACAGGAGGAAGCAAATGATTCAGGTGGTTTATCTGAACAGTCAGCTCCCTTGAATGAAGGATCACATTTGCTGCTATAAAAACATAAGACGACAGTGCCTGTGGAGGAGCAATTGATATATAAATTTAAACACACACACACACAAGATTCACCTGTATTGAACAAAAGAAAAGATGTATTCTAATAAAGGTTCACCTGTTGTCGCATCCCTTTGTCATGAAAAATAGGAATAAGTTGTTCTTCGGCCTTCAAATGACAAAAATTGTTGACGATAAGATTGTATTGAACACCTAAATAAACTACACAGGTAAAGACGCATGGCTTGGAACAGTTCTCACCAGCATTGGAAACTTCAAGTAAATAAGTATAGCGAATGTCTCCAAGTACTGCCGGACAGCAGGCAGATTATTTCTCTGCACGAATATACGGAGTGTTATTTCAACTTTCACCAATGCAAAAATAATGAAATAAATAACAATAATGCATCATAAGTAAACCGAGTGTTCACATATACAAACAGACACGATGATCGAGAAAATTCTTACATAAAGACAGATGTGAATCATAGATGTCACTTCTCCAACTATACCATCATCTACATAGTGTGACAAAACACATATCATCTGCCACACACGAACTTTACGCCTATGCACCTGGTAAATATACAACTTTAGAAATATGAAACAGAATATCAAAATTTCTTGGTAGTAAAAAAAAACATTAAAAGGCTCACACTGCTATATTTCTTGTAAAGTTCTTTCGAAAGATCTTTATCGTTCACCTGTTGTAGAGAAGTTCAAATACTTTGTCAGATCTACCTAATTTGTGCAGTTCAATGGAAGTGAAGAAACCATGATCAGCAAAACTTCTAGTATTATGAGAAACTCTAAGGTTTCAAATTGCAGGTGCTAATGAAGGCCAATTGCAGATTAAAATACAAATGCAGAATAATATCTGAAAACCCACTTGGAAGGTTGCTTTTCTTAAGTCCATGAAGTTGCAGTTGTATAGATACAAAGAAGAAGAAAGTGCTAATTTGAAGAACTGGATAGATTCTTTACACTAACTCGGAGGATTAACCTCCTGTACAGCTAACTTCTTGTACAGTTACTCCTTTATTTTTATATATATTAATATATCTAGCACAGTAGGGGATTCCCCTACTGTAATTGCCTAAAAAAATCTGAAAAATTCAAAATTCAAAATAGTACTACCATACTACCGCCATATATAATATGGTGGACAGCATATAAGAAAGGCCAGGCAGCATTTTCCAATACAAAAACCTACAATCACATGTTAAGAGCTCTGGTGAATACAGAAATATTGAAACAGTACCGCCGAGTCCAGAAGTTTTAGTAAAAAAAGTTTGCCACATTGAAGAGCTTCTTCAGTTTCCAATCTAGTCTTTTGTCCAATTTGTTTCCATAGCTGATGAAAGAGAACAGCGACTGAAACACGAGCATATAACTCTGTATTAATGAAAACCTGCAATAAATTTGCCAATTCCCATTTTTACTGTGAGATGATGAAACATTCATTGGCAATATGAAGAAAAGAAAGAGATGGTTCAACAGGTTTCAGTGTCCTGTTCCATTACATAGGAATACATATATATAGCATGATAATTTCAAATTAACTAACCTCTGTGAACTCACGATCTGGACTTTGTGATAGCATGGAAACCTCAAATCTTGCTTCATGGTTCTCAGAGAGTTCAGCTTCAAAATCTTCGTCGAATGCCACTATTCAATAGACATCAAGTAGTTGTTTGTAAAGAATTGAATAGTAGACAGTTGTAAAGAATTAAATAATGGACAGGCCTCTTGCCTTCCTTTAATAAAACAAAGCCTATAGGAATAGAGAAAATAATTATAACACAATTAGTAGGAAGGAGGTTTAAATGATGTACCAGACCCATATAGCGATAGTAGTTTCAGTTCGTCCATATAAAATCTAAGTGTTTTTGGATACATCAACCATAGACCACTCAAATGCAAAGCAGCTAGGCGAATAGTCCGAGGACTTTTTGAACCTTCATTAAGAAGATTCCCAATAAACTGAAAACAAAGGGAGTAGTTTTGTATTAAAGGGAGCAGTAAGGACTACTTAGTGTATGTACAGATCCAGGATGGGACAATAAACCAATATCTAGCAGCAATGCAATAGAAAAATGCATGATTGTCCTTCTCCATATAGTCAAAACAACACATGTGCACAATATGAAATATTAGTGACAGGATAGTAAGGAATTTTAAAAACATAATTTCAAATGAATTATCTCTATTTCCATTTTTATATTCAGGAATCAATATCTCAATGATGATGCTTCTCTGAACAAATCATAATTGTATGAAGAGAATGATTGACATTCAGCAATAACACTAACAGTGCAGATAAAATATATAAAATGTAGGACCCCTTTAGCCGAACAGGCAAACAAATGAGCATATAGCTACAGTATCAGAAACTAGGCATTTGTTCTGATCAATCAATCACAGAGCAAGAAGAACGCGTTACATTAGAAACACTTTAGTAGTAAACACAAAATTTAACAACTGACCCATTTCAAAGGACCCGGTCCCTTTTCACTCGTCTGGTGCATTTCCAAGTTAGAAAAGACTGCTGGGTGCAATATTGCAGACAATAGTGCAGCAATTGGCGCCACTCGGCGTTTATTGCAGCTAAGGTGCAAGATCCAGGAGGATTTTACTAATTGCATCATCATCTGGGCAATTAGAGATGAAACATCAATGCAAACTATTGAAACACGTTAACAAAACTTTTGAAATAAAAAGAAACACAATTTCCAAACTACCACCTAATGTGAGCAGCTATATCTTAAGAAATAGATAGTTACAGTGATGAGGCGCCAATGAATAGTACCTCATAACTGATGCCTAAAATGGTACAATTCCTGAAGCTCAAATTGAGGTGTAACAGACCCAAAACAGATCTTACACATCTCAGGATGGACAAGACGGAATTTTCACCAGCATTTTCAAGGCTGCAAAAAGTGAAGAAAAGCTTAACAGATTTGAGAAAACAATCGATCCTCTTTGGCCCTGTACAGCTTTTTTATAGCTTCCTTTTCATTTTTATATATAAAAATATGCAGTAGGAGCCTCTCCTACTGCTTTCAAGTAAAAAAAAAAAACAAATAAAAGAAACTAGAAAGTCAAATTCTAACAATATTTCCCTCAAAAAAGTTCTAACAAATTCATGTTCCGCTCACCTTTCTGTAACATCGTGAAAAATGCAATGGAGGGTTGAATCTGCAAACAAAGGATCCAATCTCTCCAGTTGAGTTGCATTTGCACAACAGCAAGAAAGGGACAGTAGGGAGTCTACACAAAGCCACTAATTCAAATCACAAGTTAGGAGTTGTCCTGACAGGCTTATTCATGTCTATAAAGAGATGAGCATTCATAACACTACCTTCCAATTCATCAAAACAGCTCGTCTGCTTCGTGTCAGAAGTCCATTAGTAAGTAGATAGTTAATGCTATTGAGGAAAGTGGTGACCAGAATATCAAACGAAAAATTGCCGGCATGATTTTTTTGTTTCACTTGCACAAGATCTAGCAACTGAGAACTTTGAGCGGTAGATAAAGCAAGTAGAACATAGGCCAGTGCTTCAAAAGCTGCCAAGTGAAGTTCAGCTCCAGTCTAATACGGGAAAAAGAGAGTAAAGCTGACATCAAATGTAACATAAAATAACGTAAAAAATGATAATCTTTATACGCCATACCTCAGTGGCCTCAGTGGAGTGTTGAATAACTTTCCAACAAAAGTCCCATAGAAAAGAGAATGTCGAAGAAAGAGAAACATGAGAGCTGTAACGGCTACACCACGAGACAACAGAACTAATGCACCTCATCGACCAAATCTGTGAACAATGAAAATGAAAGTTTTGTCAAACTAGGCAGTTAAAAGTTAGATTCACTTCAAGGTGGTAAATTACGCTGAGTTATTTCAGGGGTGATATCGACTGCAATAACTCTTCAGGGTGCTATTTACAACAGATTTTGGTTTGTGCACTAAATTAACGCAAAATTTGCCAAGTAATGGTACATGGCACCATGTTTTGCAAGGCCAAGGTCAGAATCTCACTATCAACATGTTCTGATATGCAAAGGGGTTCACAGTGTAGTGGCAAAGGCCACTAGCTGGGGAGCTCCCACCTAGGGTTCAAATCCTGGGTGCTGCATAATTTGTGGAAATTAAAAAAAATTCACTCGTTGTGTCCCATTTACTCGGTTGAAACCGTCCTATGGTGGGCGGGACCTCATGTATGGGGTGGGCTCAAAGCATGAGTTAAGGCCCGAACCATAGGGGGCGGCTCTTTGAGGGTGGGATGGATTTTCTCAGCTAGAGAAGGTTTATCAAAGAAAGCCGTGGGGGTGGTCTTACCTCACCGGTCGAGTTTTTTTTTAACATGTTCTGATATCCAGCAGATTTAGGATTAAGTCCATTTTACTCCCTCCAACTATCACCTAAGTCCACTTAACCCCCAAACTAGTAAACCATTTATTTTACTCCCCCCAAGTTTGCAATACCATTCACTTTTCCCCCTTGAGTGGTTTTGCCACCATAGCAGCTGACGTAGGCCAGAGGTGGTGCTGCTGCAGACGAGGAAGACCTCCACGTGCTCAGCGGCCTCGACGCACAACTCAATAGCCCGCCTCTGCCCAAACATCACCCCTCATGTCCCTTCACCTCCGTGTCTGCCACTGCTCATGGAGACTCTCCAAATGCGCTGGTTATGGCTGCAAAAAGCTGAACCTCACTGAACTTGGAGCAAGAGCAAGTTAGAGTATTCTTTGCAATGTCTATTGTGACTGAAATCGGAGATGGAACTTGCACACTTCATCGGGAAGATATGGTGCATGGGCAGTGTATTATAGAAATTGCTCCACTTGCACTTGAACGCCTATGAGGATGCACGAGGAGCTTCGCCAGTCATAGCTCTAGGAGTACCTGAGTCTTATCACAGATTTCTAGCTGCCACCTGAAGTAGAAGACGTACACAAATGGCGCTATCCTCGTCTAGCCAATATTTGGTAAAATCAGCCTATATGAGTATATGCTCCAAGGAGCAGTCCAGTTTAGGCCATAGGAAAGGATTTGGAAGAGTTGGGCTATCGGAAAGTGCAAGTTTTTTTTTCTTGTGGCTAGTTGCACATGACATGCTGAACGGTCGATCAGCTTGCGTGTCGTGGTCTGCCTCATCCTGAACGGTGTACACTGATTTTTACCATGTATATTTTGATTGATACACTAGGCGCTTGGGTCATCTGGATACATCGTAATGTGTGTGTTTTCGACGGAGTGGCTCCTAGCATGTCAAGAGCTCTCAACACTACTAGTGAGGTGCCGCAGGCACATAGTGCCTCTCTTAACTGCTGTGGCTCGTGAAGACCTGTAACAGCGTCTAGGTGTGTTGGTCGCTTGTTCCATCTTAACAGACGCACATGTAAATAAAGAGCAATAGAATGGGATGTGTGGGTATTTGTGTTTGTATCTGTGTTTATGGGTTCTTGCCCATTATTCTTCTTAATATAATGATATGCATCTCTCCTAAACGTTTGAGGAAAAAAACTCTGATACCTCAACCAAACACAGTGGTCTTCTGACCATGGTGGTGCCAAGCGATCAAATAGGTTGCCAAGGAACTCAGAAAAGGTTCAGACCCCAATAATTCTTTTTATTGGGGGCACTAGGCAAGAATATATACATGTGCAGGTGTGAGTAAATATACACAAAACCCCATATGCATCTAACAGTATGCAAACACTGCAATGATTGTGTTTTTCAGTGGTGTGCCCCAAGGGTGAGTAACTGAGAACGGTGGTTCACTGTGGATTGCCTCAACTTAGGATCTAGGGAGTTCACTAGCTGAGTAGTTCTAGATTGCTCAGTGCTAATTGTACATTGTCTTACTCACATTTGTGGCGTGCGTGTGTGTCATGATTATGTTTTGTACTTCCTTTATCCTTCTTCTGCTTTAATAAAATGACATGCAGCTCATGTGGTTGAGAAAAAGAAATGAATGGCTAGTGAGCCATCTGCTTATTTTATGTGCCACTTAATATAAAAGGCAGCATCGCTGAAATATAATATGAAAGACAAGAAGCAGAACATTTACACATAGTTAACACAAATTGTCAGCAAGGAAGGAACATACACCCAGCAACACTGAAGAGGTTATAGAGGTAGCCAAACGGCGTTGGCTTGGGCCACCGAGCTTCCCTTTAACAGAATACGGTAAATCCAAGTTCTCCATTTTTCTCAACCAGAAAACCGAGCAAGATGTCTTGCTTAAGATCATCATATTTTCCTAAGATTTAATCAACATAATGATCAGCAAGCTACAAAAAATGAGCTGTAAGTGACAATATGAAGAATAAGACGGTTACCAGAATATGAGATAATGACTCTGTGAGGTTCTCTTTGAGAGCATGATGATCTAAGCTGTTTTCTATATCTGAACCTCCTTTCAAGATGGTATTATTCTGGCAAATAATCCTTTTCTGTGTAGCTTCAATTTCTTCAATTAAGCTTAAAACAATGATAAAAAACTTTACTGAAATGCATTCTCCAATGGTGCATTGCTCTGAGAGTTTGTAACCATATGCCTTCACAAACTGCAGCACAAAATTTACCTTTAACCTTTAAAGTAAATATATAAAGGGAGACAGAGGAACAACAGAATATTTTAAAATTGAATACAACTCGAACGACCATATCTGAGCTAGTGAGCTCTTATTTTGCTCAAGGACAATGTGATATCAATTAAAACTTCAAATGTAGGTGACAAGCAAAACAAACCACGAAGATCCGTTCCATGCATTGCTCCTCTGATATTACAAGAAGAAGGATCCTTGACCACCTCCGTGCTTCAGCTTCCCATGCACCCACATCCTCATCATCAAACAAGTTTGAATCTTCCTGTTTGTCGTTCACCAAGGTGGTTGGAAAATCAATAAGTTTATTCAACAAAGTGTTACCCACAGAACATTTGTCCCCCACAATGAGCCATTTCTGAACAGTTACTCTTAGAGGGCCTGTAAAAATATACAATAGAAATGAGAAGCAAAGGATATGCCACGGAAAGAAAAGAAGTACTCAATTTCTCCCAGTTGCGTACCAAAGTAATCAGTGAACTCTCGAGGTATTGTAGAAATGAAATGCAGAAGGTGATTAAGTGGAATCTCAGTGGCATCTATCAACGTTTTTGCAACCTTGATAACCTGCTCACAAACTGCATTCGACTTCAAGTTAACAAGCTGTCTATCCATTATTTATCGTTTTATCAAAACAACTCATAGGATAGAGAGATGTTAAACCTTTCAGACGATACTTTGGATTAAAGTGCTGCTTACTCCTCTCGTTGAGAATGCACAAGACATCTAACAAATCCACAGTATTAACTGCTGTAGGTGCATCTCCATTACATTTTTCCACTTTTTCCTCAGAGGTACCAAACTGTGCATCACTTGTATCGGACTGGCATGCACATGAAGCAACACAGAATGCAAGAGTCATTAACCCTGCCCGGCCAAACGAATCTTGCTTAGTAGCAGATGCCAGACTCCAAACAAGATGTATACGGTCACTGTAGACATGAATGCAACATGAGGGGGTCGGCAATACACTATAAGATAAAAGCAGAGCAATTTGAAACAAAGTCTGGAATATAAATACAGATTCATCAGTACACATATACTGGTCTCATGAATACAGCATACACACAAATTTCAACCGTGACATATCTAAACTGAGTTATATTCAAGGTTAGACGCAAATAAAGAGACCATAGGTCATTCAGTAACATACCAAACACATAAAGATTTAAGCTTCATTTCGCACCACAGTGACCTTTTAGAAATGCTTATTTCTTTCCTATTTTGGTAGTTATTTTTACAGGAGAACATCTTTTTAGGATCTCTTATAATAGAAACCACATTAGGAATGGCAAATATTCGTCTAACTAAATAGATTCTGTTGCAATGCAATCATAAGCATGGCCATAAAAATAATAATGCAAAGTATGTTGTTGTCAAAAGCATAAAAACACTCAAATGGGAATGAAAGGCAGTAGTTACCGTCTCGTCATGTTTCGGGCGTAAGTGCGGAAAAAGTTCTCTGCACCTTGTATAGTTTTCGAATAATAAAAACCCCCGATGCCTAAAAGCAACACACGAAAAATTCTCAAAATTTTCAAGTGAATATTGTTGAAGAGTATGCCATAAAATAAGACCCACGAATAAATCATGAATTGCATAAAAAACTAGAGGATAATAACTAACAAAAAAATTAAGGGTAAATGTTACTGATAGAAAAATGCTACAATAGAAGAGTAATTAACTTCCTTTCCCCAGAGTCAAACTAACCATGTTCAATTAAAATTTTGTAATATGAATAAAACTAACCGAAATCCTTGTGGTGAACAACATCATTCAAACCACGTAGCAGTGGACCGAGCACAAAGCCTCTTGGAATTATCTGAGCACAAACTTTGTAGCGTTCCCATGCAATTTCCAAAAAAGATTGCATAACAAGGCATCTCACTGCAAACAGCATTCATGCAGGCAGATTAAAGGGCAGCATTCCAAATATATTTATGTGTGTGTTACAAAATAAGTACCCACCCTGAGGGTTATCATGATTGAACCCCCGCTCCCACAGAACAGCCATCCAGAGCAAAATTCCTTGCATAGACTCCATTTGAGCATAAAAGGCTCCATGGGAAGTGTGACTCAAATAGTTACTCTCTGGTGTAGACTCAAATAGCATCAGCACCTGAACATATAAGACAAGCAAACAGGTGCCAATACTTTCAGTTTATATTATTGAAAAGGAGAAACATGAGGAAAACACTAACCTGGTGTGCCCAGGCTGCTTCAACTAAATGTGTTCCATACTCCTGGAGCATCTCATAGAGTAACAGGAAGACCTTCCACCGATCTTGACCACTTGAACAGTCCTCACCTGATTGACTAACCTCTCTAACACCTAGGGACTTGGCTTCGTTGTCAGCCCACCTTTCTCGTTTTGTTGCCCCAATATTTGATTTGGTTTGAGCAGCCAAAACAACTGAGCTTCTGTTGGAGCAATGTTGTGTGCCATCATTTACTGAAGTTGCGGTAAAGATACTAAGAGATATTTTCAAGACATAAAAGGCATGTTTCCTCAGTAGAGAGTCCCTGTCAATCTGTTGTGTGGAAGGCACATATATTACTGCATAATTGACCAGGGATTTTTCTGACAGACATTTAAATTTGGATGCCTACAAATAAGAATTAAGAAGTTTGAATCTGAGACTCACCAGTCCACTGCGCAGTTCATCCCAAAATTTACTGGCGTTCCTAATATCAAATTCATGGACCTCGTCAGCTCCCAATACCGTGTTTTGATGTCCCAGTTTCAGTGTTGAGAAGTACACAGAGAGTATAGCATATGCATCCAGCCGCTCGCCACGCCCCAGTGAAAATAGAGAAATGCAGGAGTTCCATATTTTCTCTAGGAAACCAGACCTAATGTGTATAGATAAATTGAGTATTAGCATATGGTGTGGCACATAGTTGTATGATTCTGATACAAAGATAAGAGCAACCTTGATAGTGTATGTTGGACGGTGCCAAGCATTACAGTGATGCAGGATGCATCTGCTAGTGAGATGAGTATAGGTTGCAGGAGGATCCTTGTGGCACAAGATCGGTACTCTTGATCATGTGCAAACATCTTGAGTGCCAAGGTGGAAAGGTCCCATGTCAAATTCTTCACCAACGCATCGAGATCAGCAGCACCTCCCAGCCGCCCCACAGTAAGGATTGTTCGCCTCTTCAACGCGTCCCCCAGCAATGATGCTAACACACCGCTAGCCTGGGAGAGTGATAGAAAACGTGGGGCATTGTCCCCAGCAAAATCCGTATCAATGGTGTTGTGGTGAAGTATGGAGTCATGGCCACCAGCGGACAAACCCATGGCAGAAGCAGCTGACTGTATGCAGAATGGTACTATGGTGGCTCCAAGTAAGTCCCAGGATCCTGTGTTGGAGGCTGCATCGCACATCAACGCAACCACCTGAGGCACCACATCCACGCATACTATTACTTTTACCAAAAAGGAGAAGAAGAAAACAGTTAAATTCACGTTGGTTTTTTAGCGGAGCACGCACCTGGTGGAGCAGGGCATGGTGATTTTGTTCGATGCCATCCCTGAGCAGCGGAAGGAAGACCCTCCACAGCAGCAAGCACACAGCGTCCTTACCCTTGGGAATGCTGTCTGAAAGCAAAAAATGAAGAAAAAAAGAATCAAATTCTCGTTGTCAAGATTATTATTAAGGCTCTTTTGGGATGTTGTACTGCTGTGGAATCTAGTTTTTTTTTTTTGAGAGTAGAATCTAGTTAGTTAGATTAATGTTTACCTATTCTATTATGGAGTCTTAGTTAGAGGCCTAGAGGGATGTTTGCCAGTTTTAAAACGATGGCTTCAACTAACAATAGCAGCCTAAAACAGAAAAAATAAGCAACGCAATGCTAAGGGAGGCAAGGGAGGGGTTGCTACCGAATCGGGTGAGCAAATGGCAGAGCGCGGCGGCGTGGGAGATGGAGGCATGAAGGTCCTGCTCTTGCTGCTCCTGGTAAGGAAAGAAAAAACTGAAGAATCGGTTGAAGCATTGGTTGAGCAGGAGCAAGCAATAGGGGAAAAGCGCGAACCTTAGAGATGGAAGAGCCGAGTAGAGCATGGAAGAGTAGGGAGGGGGAGATCTCGGAGGAGGAGTCAAGGACGCAGTCAACGACCGCTGGAACGGCGTCGGCGGGAAGGGCGCCGAAGCAGCTCCGGAGGGCGGCGACCGCACGCTCAGCCATGGCCAGCGCCGGAAAGACAGAGAAAGCGAGGGAGAACCAAAACCCTACTGGGCCTATTTTTATTTTTGCCAGCGGTGCGGGCCTGTTTCCCATGAAGAATAGATAGGCCTGCTTTCACGGGAAGTTTTATTTTAAAATAATCATTATTAATCTAAAATTTTAAAAATAAACCGCATCAAACTAAATTTTCAAGATCTAGACGTTTTTGTCACGCCATATTGTATGGCGTGATTCCTGAATAAATCACGCCATATGAAATGGCGTGATTATGTCCACGTCAGCGTTGACCGCCACGTCGGAACGGGCGTAGATCGAGGTTGACTCGAATCACGCCGACTTGTATGGCGTGATTGGACTATCAATCACGCCAAACCATCCGGCGTGATACGGACTTAGAGTAATTTTGACACGCCGCGGACGAAACCGAAGCACAGTTGAATCACGCCATATGATTTGGCGTGATTGATAAGGAATCACGCCAATTCATATGGCGTGATTCATTCTTCTCTCTCTTAAGTGTCACTTTCAGCTGATGTCAGCTGACATCATCAAGTCATATTTTTTTAAAAAGTCGTAGACAATGACATATGATGTCCGTTTTGAATTCCGTTTTCACCATTGTGGTCTACGCGACGAGACAAACAAAACTAGATCCCACTTGCATATGTTTCGAATATTTTTTTCAGACCCTAAATTACTACTGCACATATAATGAAATTTAGGATATAAATTTTTTGATTTTAAATTCTATTGTCATCATTGTTTTGTACGTGGCGATACAAACAAACTAGATCCCACTTGCATATGTTTCGAATATTTTTTAGTCCCTAAATTACTAGTACACATATTTTTAAATTTAAGTTATAAATATTTTTTAAAAAAACATATGCAAGTGAGATCTAGTTTTGTTCGTCTCGTCGCATAGATCACAATGGTGAAAACGGAATTCAAAACGGACATCATATGTACTGTGTACGGCTTTTTTTAAAAAATATGACTTGATGATGTCGACCGACATCACTGAAAGCGACACTTAAGAGAGAGAAGAATGAATCACGCCATATGAATTGGCGTGATTCCTTATCAATCACGCCAAATCATATGGCGTGATTCAGCTGTGCTCGGTTTCGTCCGCGTCTGTCAAAATTACCTAAGTCCGTATCACGCCGGATGGTTTGGCGTGATTGATTGTCCAATCGCGCCATACGGATTGGCGTGATTCGAGTCAACCTCGGTCCACGCCCGTTCCGACGTGGCGGTCGACGCCGACGTGGACATAGTCACGCCATTTCATATGGCGTGATTTATTCAGGAATCACGCCATACAATATGGCGTGACAAAAACGTCTAGATCTTGAAAATTTAGTTTGAGACGGTTTATTTTTAAAATTTTAGATTAATAATGATTATTTTAAAATAAAAATTCGCTTTCACGGCCTTTTCACATATAGTTGTTTTTTTTCCTGAAAAAAACATTACTAGTTGTTTTTCCTCGAAAAAAGAGAAAGGAACGAGGTGAGCTCAACAGCAGTCGAGACGAACCCTCGGCCGCCAAATCCCCATCTCCAACCCTAGCAGTCCCAAGTTGGCTTCCGAGCAGTAGAGAGAGAAATGGCTTCCGACGGCAGCGGCGTCGTGGCCCTGTACGGCGGCAGCAACGGCAACAAGGTCAAGGTGGTGGATGCGTCCTCCAAGCCCGCCACCTTCTCCGTGAAGGTGGGGCTTGCCCAGATGCTGCGCGGCGGCGTCATTATGGACGTGGTGACGCCGGAGCAGGCGCGCATCGCGGAGGAGGCCGGCGCATGCGCGGTGATGGCGCTGCAGCGCGTGCCGGCGGACATCCGGGCCCAGGGCGGCGTGGCCCGCATGTCGGACCCGGGCCTGATCCGGGGCATCAAGCGGGCCGTGACCATCCGGTGATGGCCAAGGCCCGCATCGGGCACTTCGTGGAGGCCCAGATCCTGAAGGCCATCGGCGTGGACTACGTGGACGAGAGCGAGGTGCTGACCCGGAATCTCTTATTCACGATCGTTCGCTCGTTTCCAACCGAGCAAACCGTCTAAGGTTTTGATGAAACTTTTTTAGAAAACTTTTTAAAAAAGTTTCAACACAATTTTTGATGTCGAACTTTGATTTGAAAAGTTTTTTATTGATTTTCCAACCACCTTGGTGAACGACAAACAGGAAGATTCAAACTTGTTTGATGATGAGGATGTGGGTGCATGGGAAGCTGAAGCACGGAGGTGGTCAAGGATCCTTCTTCTTGTAATATCAGAGGAGCAATGCATGGAACGGATCTTCGCGGTTTGTTTTGCTTGTCACCTACATTTGAAGTTTTAATTGATATCACATTGTCCTTGAGCAAAATAAGAGCTCACTAGCTTTAAAATATTCTGTTGTTCCTCTGTCTCCCTATATATATTTACTTTAAAGGTTAAAGGTAAATTTTGTGTTGCAGTTTGTGAAGGCATATGGTTACAAACTCTCAGAGCAATGCACCATTGGAGAATGCATTTCAGTAAAGTTTTTTATCATTGTTTTAAGCTTGATTGAAGAAATTGAAGCTACACAGAAAAGGATTATTTGCCAGAATAATACCATCTTGAAAGGAGGTTCAGATATAGAAAACAGCTTAGATCATCATGCTCTCAAAGAGAACCTCACAGAGTCATTATCTCATATTCTGGTAACCGTCTTATTCTTCATATTGTCACTTACAGCTCATTTTTTGTAGCTTGCTGATCATTATGTTGATTAAATCTTAGGAAAATATGATGATCTTAAGCAAGACATCTTGCTCGGTTTTCTGGTTGAGAAAAATGGAGAACTTGGATTTACCGTATTCTGTTAAAGGGAAGCTCGGTGGCCCAAGCCAACGCCGTTTGGCTACCTCTATAACCTCTTCAGTGTTGCTGGGTGTATGTTCCTTCCTTGCTGACAATTTGTGTTAACTATGTGTAAATGTTCTGCTTCTTGTCTTTCATATTATATTTCAGCGATGCTGCCTTTTATATTAAGTGGCACATAAAATAAGCAGATGGCTCACTAGCCATTCATTTCTTTTTCTCAACCACATGAGCTGCATGTCATTTTATTAAAGCGGAAGAAGGATAAAGGAAGTACAAAACATAATCATGACACACACGCACGCCACAAATGTGAGTAAGACAATGTACAATTAGCACCGAGCAATCTAGAACTACTCAGCTAGTGAACTCCCTAGATCCTAAGTTGAGGCAATCCACGATGAACCACCGTTCTCGGTTACTCACCCTTGGGGCACACCATCGAAAAACACAATCATTGCAGTGTTTGCATACTCGTTAGATGCATATGGGGTTTTGTGTATATTTACTCACACTCGCACATGTATATATTCTTGTCTAGTGCCCCCAATAAAAAGAATTATTGGGGTCCGAACCTTTTCGAGTTCCTTGGCAACCTATTTGATCGCTTGGCACCACCATGGTCGGAAGACCACTCGTGTTTGGTTGAGGTATCGCAGTTTTTTTCCTCAAACGTTTAGGAGAGATGCATATCATTATATTAAGAAGAATAATGGGCAAGAACCCATAAACACGAGATACAAACACAAATACCCACACATCTCATTCTATTGCTCTTTATTTACATGTGCGTCCGTTAAGATGGAACAAGCGACCAACACACCTAGACGCTCGTTACGGGTCTTCACGAGCCACAACGGTTAAGAGAGGCACTATGTGCTGCGGCACCTCACTAGTAGTGTTGAGAGCTCTTGACATGCTAGGAGCCACTCCGTCGAAAACACACACATTACGATGTATCCGGATGACCCAAGCACCTAGTGTATCAATCAAAATACATGGTAAAAATCGGTGTACACCGTTCGGGATGAGGCGGACCACGACACGCAAGCCGATCGACCGTTCAGCATGTCATGTGCAACTAGCCATAAGAAAAAAATACTTGCACTTTCCGATAGCCCAACTCTTCCAAATCCTTTCCTATGGCCTAAACTGGATTGCTCCTTGGAGCATATACTCATATAGGCTGATTTTACCAAATATTGGCTAGACGAGGATAGCGCCATTTGTGTACGTCTTCTACTTCGGGTGGCATCTAGAAATCCGTGATAAGACTCGGGTACTCCTAGAGCTATGATCGGCGAAGCTCCTCGTGCATCCTCATAGGCGTTCAAGTGCAAGTGAAGCAATTTCTATAATACATCGCCCATGCACCATATCTTCCCGATGAAGTGTGCAAGTTCCATGTCCGATTTCAGTCACAATAGACATTGCAAAGAATACTCTAACTTGCTCTTGCTCCAAGTTGAGTGAGGTTCCGCTTTTTGCAGCCATAACCAGCGCATTTGGAGAGTCTCCATGAGCAAGTGGCGGACGCGGAGGTGAAGGGACATGAGGGGTGATGTTTGGGCAGAGGCGGGCTATTGAGTTGTGCGTCGAGGCCGCCGAGCACGTGGAGGTCTTCCTCGTCTGCAGCAGCACCACCTCCGGCCTACGTCAGTCGCTATGGTGGCAAAACCACTCAAGGGGGAAAAGTGAATGGTATTGCAAACTTGGGGGGAGTAAAATAAATGGTTTACTAGTTTGGGGGGTTAAGTGGACTTAGGTGATAGTTGGAGGGAGTAAAATGGACTTAATCCTAAATCTGCTGGATATCGAACATGTTAAAAAAAAACTCGACCGGTGAGGTAAGACCACCTCCACGGCTTTCTTTGATAAACCTTCTCTAGCCGAGAAAATCCATCCCACCCTCAAAGAGCCACCCCTATGGTTCGGGCCTTAACTCATGCTTTGAGCCCACCCCATACATGAGGTCCCGCCCACCATAGGACGGTTTCAACCGAGTAAATGGGACACAACGAGTGAATTTTTTTTAATTTCCACAAATTATGCAGCACCCAGGATTTGAACCCTAGGTGGGAGCTCCCAGCCTAGTGGCCTTTGCCACTACACTGTGAACCCCTTTGCATATCGGAACATGTTGATAGTGAGATTCGACCTTGGCCTTGCAAAACATGGTGCCATGTACCATTACTTGTTACTTGGCAAATTTTGCGTTAATTTAGTGCACAAACCAAAATCTGTTGTAAATAGCACCCGAAGAGTTATTGCAGTCGATATCACCCCCGAAATAACTCAGCGTAATTTACCACCTTGAAGTGAATCTAACTTTTAACTCGCCTAGTTTGACAAAACTTTCATTTTCATTGTTCACGGATTTGGTCGATGAGGTGCATTAGTTCCGTTGTCTCGTGGTGTAGCCGTTACGGCTCTCATGTTTCTCTTTCTTCGACATTCTCTTTTCTATGGGACTTTTGTTGGAAAGTTATTCAACACTCCACCGAGGCCACGAGGTATGGCGTTTTCTTTATAAAGATTATCATTTTTACGTTATTTTATGTTACATTTGATGTCGACTTTACTCTCTTTTTCCCGTATTAGACTGGAGCTGAACTTCACTTGGTAGCTT
>JAUNZO010000768.1:0-49808 GCA_031894775.1 Chloris gayana
GTACTACCTCCGTTTAAGAATGTAAGAATTTGTTGACTTTTTGTTTAACAATTTGTCTTATTCAAAATATGTATACAAATACAAAAATAAAAAATACGTATTTAAAATATATCTGGGAATAAAGTAAATTGTAATAAAATAAATAAAATTTTAATAAATTTTTTGAATAAGACGAATTAGTCAAACATGACATTCGAAAGTCAACAAATGCTTACATTTCTGAACGGAGGAGTAAGAAGAGAAGGCAACAAGCAGCAAGAATCAAAAGGTATCATCGGCCAGACACTAGGTAATGTGATGCTTTTTCATAAGGGAAATACTCCTATAATGAGTTACATTGTCATGTGGATGTTGGATCCTAGAGGGAACTCATCATATATAGTGAGTGGACAGATAGCAATCGGAGTCAGCCTTTCTTCTGTGCTGCTCTTGAGAGTTACTACTTAATACTAGCATCGATAGTATATGTTTATCTGTGCTTGTTGTTGTTGTTTTGAGCATTGACGACCATGTTGTTGACTTTGTCGCGCACCTGCTTGTCAGCGCTTGCCATGTTTTGGAGGTCTTGGGCGGTGAAGGGCGGCGGCAGCGTGCAGGGTGGGTAGGCGGCGACGTGCGTCTCCCTGGACTGCATCATGAAGTCGAAGTCGCGCGCACGACGAGGCCGAGCAGGGCAGGCGACGGTTTCGGGGCGGAGCCGGACGGCCTTCTCCGGCACGGTGGGCTTGTACCGGAGCAGCTTGGCGTACTCGGTGAGCAGGTGCAGCATGTAGTCGTAGACGCGGTCCATGGAGAGGTCGTGGCGCGCGAAGGCGCTGCCGCGGCGCGCCATCCTCTGCGCCGCCGCCGGGTGCGCGTTGCCCCAGTCGACGGCGAGCCTGACGGCGGGGCACTTGCGCTTGGGGTCGATGGGCCAGTAGTGCTTGCCGGCGACGAGCCCCCGGGAGAAGAAGTCCTGGAAGGGGGTGGCCACCAGCAGCACCGGCGAGTCGCACGCCAGGATGTACTTCTCGCTCACGGACCACGAACGCCCCTGCACGAATATCTTGTAACGGTACCTGCGCACACCAAAGCTTTCTTTTTTCATTTCCCCAAACAATTAGCAATTGGCAATTGGAAGTGGGGTTTCACGTGTTTCCCGGGAGAAGAACCAATTCCAATTGCCAATTGACAATTGTTTGGGGAAATGAAAAAGAAAAAGAAAAAGAAATCCCCACCTGCACTGCTTGGCCAGGTTGGAGTCCTTGAAGCCGTTGCGATTGGCAGCGTTCCAGTCCTGCCGAAACACGTGGGCATTGTTGCTGCTTCCGTTGCATCGGAGCAGGTCGCGCCTCGCCTGGGACACGTACGGGTTGCCCTTCCAGAAGGCGTAGGGCTCCCTCTCCGTCCACGGCAGGCGGCGCGTCTCGCCGGCCATCTCCTCCAGCAGCGGCGCCCACGGCCGGATGTTGACCTCGGGCCAGCCCCAGAAGGACCAGTCGGGGAAGACGATGTCCAGCGTGGCGTCGTCCTTGCAGTACCGGAACAGCGGCGGCGCCCTGGACGGGACGGGGAAGTCGGCGGCGCGGACCTCGGGCATGTCCTCGCAGTTGAACATGAGGTCCAGGTCGGGGACGCGCCCCGGGTAGCGAGCAAGCAGCTGCGCGATCCCCCACTGCGTAAACGTGTCGCGCGTCTGGAACACGCGGTGGTACGTCTCCACGAACGCCTCGCCGTTCACCACGGTCAGCCGGAACGCCGCCCTGCTCCGACCACTCTCCACCGCCTCGCGGCTGATCCCCGTCTCGCGCCATGGCGCCAGATCAGAGTGGATGAAACGGAAATACTCCGGGCAACGACCACCTCCTTCCTCTTCTGATGATGATGATGACGACGCTGATGACGGCGGAATGACACTGTCGCTGTCATTGCCGCAGCTGAAGGATATGGGCGCCCCGAGCTTACCGGCACCTGCAGAGTGATGACGAGGCCCTGGTTCCCTCTGCCCTCCATTGCTGCCAAGCAGGAACGACGACTGCAACGCACAATTCAAGCAAAGAGATTACTCGCACCGCGTTCATACTTATTATTACAAAAGTCAGCCATAGCTGCCTGACCAAAAAGTGGAGCCTCCTCCACTCTAACTGTAACTGATCCCTCAAAATTACAATTAAGCACCTTGCTCGTAAACTACTATTCCCCTGGTTTTAATTTACCATTACCTAATTCCACGGCCACGCAAATTCAATTCGCCTGTTTTCTCTTCGGAAAAACAAGTACCCAAACACTACGCGCATACGCCTCCAGCTACAGCTAGTGGAGTGGACTTGAAAGACAGCCGCTTCCTCATTACTGTGGGTGATGCTCAGTAATTGTACCCGTCAGTGGACTTTATCTCAATCCCTCTCAGCAAGTCAGGGCTCATCATCAAAGTCCAAACCATGGTGCAAACCGCTCCGGTTTTCGCAAAAAACAGTCACATCCGGTGGCAGCAGGCAATCGGTTTCCGTTAAAAACCAATCTTAGATACTGTAGCAAAACTACGGGTTTTTTTTTCCATTTTATCGAAACAGTTTTTGAAGCATCGAAAATCGACATTGTTCGATTTTGTGAACACTGGCCTCCACTCGTCATCCCATCAACTTGAGCAAACGGAATAAAAGACTTTTTCTACTGAAATAGATGGATGGATGACCTATACTGCATACTAGTCTCCATCCACGACCATAGAGAGAGAGAGAGAGGGCACCAGCGTCGTCCTAGCCACCTTTTTTCCCGTCCTCGCTTTGAATTGTTCGATTCGGTCACTGAAATCCATCCATCCATCCGTGTACCATGTCTCTACTACCTACGTACCTATACTTGTTCTTTATTAAATCCAGTTTGATACGCATTCACAGGTCCGTTCAATTCTTTTTACAAAAAGAAAATCACTCCTGTATCTACCTCTGGATCGATCTCGAATGGTTAAGCTAAAAAAACACATATCTAATAGCTAAATATTGTGGACATAAGTATGTGGGATTGATCCACGTGCCCATGCAAGAGTGGCGGTATATCTCTGCTTCCATCAGGTCAAGGTCAACGATGGAGAAAGAAACAGTAGGTAAGGTTGAATTAACAAGCTGTGGGTTAAGTAAGTTTTGCCCGTCAAGAAGGACAGCATGCATGCCTGGCTGCCTTTCATTTGGCCTTGACGATCTGGATGGACATATTAGACTTTTGTTTTTCCTTACCATTGGAAACTGGACACATCGAAACTACTAGTATATGCATGCGTTGAAATTCATGAGAGAGAGAGAGAGAGAAAGAGAATTTGGCGTCCCTATTGGGTGCACTTTTACATGGAACATGAATCTATACTCCCTCCGGTTCTAAAAAGCTCCTCGTCCTGGCAAAATGTAAGATTTCACAATTCTCCTCGTTCTGGAATTTGTGCTCCGTTTTGGTCCATTTTAGCCCTGGTCGCATGCAAGCGCATTAACGCGAGTACTTGACGCGAATTAGCCCGAGGCCACATTAAACCTGCGCACCGCACGCGCTATCCTCTGACTCTTCCGTGCTGCACAGGGACCATGCAAATATGTTGCTGTGAATCGAACTCTGGTGCTAAAGAGATAAAGCAGGCTATGCTCACCACTCAGACACAAGAGCACTTCTACCTAAGGTAGGGATCGCACTTTATTTAATAAGGATAAATATGGTAAACTAAGCCTAAATTAATGTCTCCTTGGTATGCTAAATGGTGTTCTAAACGAGTTCCTTTTCAGAACCGGAGGGAGTATACGGGATTGCTCCTCGAAGAATCACGTTTGTTAATTTGCAGGGAGAGGTGATCAATAATCTAGAACCTAATGGTTTCATGCATCATGATTTGTGTGAAGAGATCTGGTTCATCACTGACTGTATATATTTGTGAGTTATTATTTTTATTCCTAATAAGTGTTTATGTCGTATCCACGTACGGTTATATATGAGTAGGGGGGGGGGAACAAAAAAAAAAAACCATCAAGCTATAGGAAGCAGAAATTATTACAACATACCGATGAAGAGTAATCGAGGTGTGTCCACCAGGTGGTTGTGGGGGCGAGGAGCACGGCCAGAACAAGGAGGCCGCCGATGGCCAGCCCCACGCCGCTTCTTGTCGCCGGCACCACCCTCCACCACGCTGATGGCGGTGACGGCCTGCTTATTGCTAATGATTCCTTTTCATCACCTCCTCCTCCTCCTTGTGCAGAAGAAGAAGAAGAAGAGCTGCAGTGCACCGCCGGATCCTTCTTCATCACCTCCTTGTCCTCCTCGGGTTTGGGTTGATCACCATCGTCATCAGAGGAGGACGACGGCACCAACGCCGTCCCCTCCTCCTCGTCGTGCCGCCATGCCGACAAAATGAAGAACCAGCTCCTCTTGTGTCCATCGCTACTCATGTCTCTATACTTGTATGATGCATGTACGGGCTGGCCGGAAAGCTTATTATGCGAGCAGCGACCTTCTCAGTTCTCCCGGCCCCCATTTATATATACATATATAGCAGCAACAAAGAAGAAGAAGCAGCAGCAGCCCTTTTGCTTTGCTGTTCTGTTGACCAACAAGTAAGCAGACAAGTGAATCAAGCACTAGAATATGCGGATGGAACAAGACAGATAATATATAAAATGAGTATGACTCGTTATCTCGGCGATGCTAAGGATAATCGTCCATAATAGACAACCAGCGGTTATATATATATATATGCCCATTTATTTAAAGCTGCCTAGATATCCCAAAATAAATGTGAATATATGCTGAAATGAACAAGTAATTAAGAGAGGATTCCATATATGGCAGTGGAAAATTTTCTTCTTCCTTATGTGCCATGCAGATGTAGCGCCATGCAAAAAAAATTAAAGATCACAATTCCTTGCCATCCAAATCGGCACCCAGTGCATGCATACTGATGAGGCTAGTAGGGTCCAAAAAGAACTTATTAACTACAGCAATAATTCTGACTTAATATTTTTTTTTATTTTATTCTTTAACTTGTACCTGCTTTTTTTTTGTGACCATGCCACTTGAAACCCATGCATGCATATACGCCAATGCACCGAGGTGGCGTACACGAGAAATACAAGTACCGTATGTTTCTCTTTATTCCTCTGCGCCTTCTTTCTTTTATTCTTTCTTGGTGGATCAAGGACAATACCGTATTGTTGACTACTAGCATGCCAGAGAGAGGGTTTCTTTGAAGGTAAAAGTTTTTCTCCTTTTTGGTACATTTACTTTATATATTCAGTAGGATATTATAGTTAGATTTGAGTGGGTGAAATAAACTAAGGGATTTGTTTTTCTCTCCCTAAACCCTTGGAAGCTCTGTCATACATACGCATCATTAACAGCTATCCTTTGGTTGTGAACGGACATAACACCTAAACAATACTACTCCGTTCCAAATTTTTGTCGCTGTTAACTTTTTTCTTCGTTATGTTTGACCATTAGTTTCATTAAAAAAAATAAAAATATCATGTATTTTAACACTAAAGAAACTTGAAATATAATTTATAATTTCCTATATATGAACAAATATTTTCAATAAAACAAATGGTCAAATACAACGAAAAAAGCAGCAAAAACAATTTTGGAACGGAAGGAGTGCTGGTTACCAACCATAAATTGAACTAAGTGCGAAGTCTGAAACTTGAATTTCATTGGGCTAAAAAGTACTAGTATTTGTCCTAGATGAAAGAATGGATATAGTCTACATGGTAATGGTTTTTTCCTTTTTCTCCTTTACATGTGAAAACACACAAAAAAAAAACTGTAATGCCTAATACATACTATTACAACTAGTAAGACACCCCTGTTGTTTCATTAAAATAAAAAGTCTAGGACTCAAACTAAATGGGTAGGTTTCCACTACAAGAAACCTTACCAACCAAAACTACAGTTAGTTTGCAATAGCCAATAACAAAGGGTGAAAATTCCAACCATGTACACCAATACACCATCACTTTTGCTCTAAACTGTGGTGTAACAGTGGTGATTCATGAAGGAGGTACAATAAGTTGCTTCTTGGGTTGAACCAAGATGAGGCTGAGACCACATCATCAGGCCCCGGCGGCCTATGAGCCCAAAACTAAACCTCCTCCAGGCTCCAATTCAGCCTTATTATTTCTCTTTTTGATCCCGTGAGGCCGAACTAAACCTCCCCTGCCCACCAGGCTCCAATTCAGTTGTTTGGCTTGAGCCTTTGGTTGCTCTCACAGTTGCCATCAACTGCCTTCTCCAACAGGGCGCTTGCTTTGATGTCATTAATTATCTGAAAGAAAGAAGAAAGAAACAAGATGCAACTTAGTCAGCTCGGTGAGTAATGAAGCATCTGTACTGTCCATATATATGGATCGTCAGTGTAGGAATGTGAAGGCTATTTTTTTTTCTTTTTCTCTCCTAAAGTATGTATGGCATATGCTGACACCACCCCTAACACGAGCAGCCATTGGATAACCACTCACACGCTGACACAGGCATTCACAAAGGTTGCAATCGAATTTAACTCGATGGGTCTACAGTCCTTTTTGTTTCGTCACTAAAAAAAAAGAAAGTCCTTCCGGTGATCGCGGTGGCAGGAGGAACCACGTCCATATGCCTGTAACGGCCGCACATCTTCTTCTTCACTAGTTTCCTCTCCTAGCTATTAGCACCAGATCCTAGGAAGGAGTATTAAGGAAGCTGTTTGCTAGCTAGGAAGAAGAGATCGATGATGAAGGGGTCGAGCAGCTCATCGGCGGCGGCGGCGGTGGTGCACGTCCTGGCCGTGGCCGCCGTGGTGCTGGTGGTGGTGTGGTGCGTTCACTTCCGCGGCGGCCTGGCCCTCCAATCCAAGGATGACAAGGCGCTCATCTTCAACGTCCACCCAGTGCTCATGATCATCGGCCTCATCGTCCTCGCCGGAGAAGGTTCTTTTTCTTTCATTGATTTTCTTTTTTTGCAACTAGTATATATATTATAAGGTTGATTAATTGATTGATCACTGATAATCTACCCAACTAAATCACAGCCATCCTGTGCTACCGTTCCCTTCCGTTGAGCCGCGACGCCCGGAAGAAGGCCCACCTGTCGCTGCACGCCGCCGGCCTCGCCACCGGCGCCGTCGGCGTGTACGCGGTGTTCAAGTTCCACGTCGAGAGCGGCATCCCCAACCTCTACTCCCTCCACTCCTGGCTCGGCATCGCCACCGTCTCCCTCTACGCGCTCCAGTGGCTCGCCGGATTCCTCGCCTTCTTCTTCCCCGGAGCGCCGCCGCCCACCAGGCGCGCCGCCGTGCCGTGGCACGCGCTCCTCGGCCTCCTCGTCTTCGCGCTCGCCGTCGCCACCGCGCAGCTCGGATTCCTCGAGAAGCTCACCTTCCTGCAGGCACCACCGCTGCGCCTGCCCAAGTACGGACCCGAGGCGCTGCTCGTCAACTTCACCGCCGTCGTCGTGCTCCTCCTCGGCGTCGCCGTCATCCTCGCCACAGTCACCGTCGATTCCACTAGGTACAACAACATTATCTGAACTTCATTAATCCGGTTGTAATTCTACTCTCCTTCTCCGCCTCCTCCTCCTCCGACCTCCTCCTCCTCTGGTTGTAATTATACTCTGCTATTTCTCTCTCTCTCTCTCTCTTTCTCTGTATGTACTTTATTTGATTTTTGTTCATTTGAGTTGTGCAATGTCTATGCTGTGGACAGAAAAAATGATAGCTCCATCTACTTCAATTTGTTAATGCTGTTATGGTTATTGTCTAGTAGTTCAAAATAGTTTTTATAAGAGAAAAAGTTAAAGATAAAGTTCAACATGATCGTCACCGTGAAGAATAAATGCAAATGAAGCACCCTCGCAGAAAAAAACGGGGAAATGAATGGAGCAATGAAAATAACGTGCCGTGTTTTCTGTTTACATATTATTTAATTTATTTGGGCTGTGCAATGTGCAATGAGAATAAATGTGTATATACTTTATTTGATTTTTATTAATTTGAGCTGTGCAATGTCTATGTTGCGGACAGAAAAATGATAGCTCCATCTACTTTGATTTGTGGAGGAGATGATTCGTTAATGTTGTTGTGGTTACTGAAAAAGTTCAAAATAGATTTCTTTTTAAAAGAGAAAAAGGTTCAACATATTTGTTAATGACTTGCAGCTAGTACGAAATCCATGTCAGAAACAACATGATTAACTGAACGGATGAGTAGTTGTTTTATAAAAATATAAAAAAGTTAACATGATCGTCGCCGTGAAGAAATTAAATGGAACCGCCGTGTTTTGTTTTTACGTTTCTCTACCCGGTAGCATTTCCGTAACCAGAGTTCGAAAGCGTATCCCAGTGGAGACGGGAGGCAGTATTAAGCACGACAAGAAAAGAAACGGGAATAATAATTCGAAATCCTCCTGTTCCGTTGGGGGCCTCCCTCCCTCCCTGCCTAGTCGTCTTCTCCGGCTCCGGCGAGCGGCGGCGATGGGGGTCAAGAACCTCTGGGACATCCTCGACTCGTGCAAGAAGAAGCTCCCGCTCCAGCACCTCCAGTAAGATGAGATTTCCCTTGCTTTATTGCTCTCTCCCCCAACAATTCGTTGAGATCCGCCGCCGATGATGACTTGCTTGGGTTCCTCTCCTCCTGCCAGGAACAAGAAGGTGTGCGTGGACCTCTCCTGCTGGCTGGTGCAGCTCTGCAGCGCCAACCGCTCCCCGGCCTTCCTCAAGGACAAGGTCTACCTCAAGAACCTCTTCCACCGCATCCGCGCCCTCCTCGCCCTTAACTGCAACCTCATCTTCGTCACAGGTCCCTCCTCGTACTCCAAATCCAATCACATTTATTTATTTATTTGATTGAAGGAGAATGAATCGTATTCCAGAGGGACAGAAACAGAGCCTAAAGCCTTCTTTTTTTTTTTCTTTATCTAATATTCCAGATGGCGCAATACCTTCAGTCAAATTGGCTACATACAGGCGTCGCCTGGGATCAACTGCAGAGGTTGGTCGGGGCTGCTTGGTCTCCACACCACACCTGCTTCCTCGTTGCAGTCATCTTAATTCAATTTGTTTTTTCGTTTCAATTCGCTCCAGGCTGCTCGAGAGGAGGCCAACTTACATCCCTTGACTTCATTGCGTCGGAACAAAAGTTCGGAATTCTCGCGCATGATTAAGGAGGCCAAGCATCTCGGGATGGCACTGGGCATCCCTTGCTTGGATGGGTACTTTTCTCTGCTCCACTCAATTTCCATCAAGTGCTAAATTTTAAACATCAATTTATCTTTTTTTTTGAAGTGAGCATCAGTTTATCTCGATACTGGATGGAATATGCTGGCTTTATTTAACCATTTCTGTGTACCTTGACAGAGTGGAAGAAGCGGAAGCACAGTGTGCGCTGCTGAATTTAGCGACCTTGTGTGTAAGTACAACTATCATGTCACGATCCTAACTGCACGAATGTTTCTTATGTGTTGTTTTTTTATTTTTATTTCAGGATGGATGTTTTACATCGGATTCAGATTCATTCCTTTTTGGTGCGAGGACAGTTTATAGAGATGTTTTCATAGGTACAGCCGTTTGGTCAGGCTTATTGCTCCACTTAATCCTAATCTTGCTGATGAAATCTAGTTCTACACTTTCTGTCCATTTTTTATACTATGAAATGCTCTTATTTATTTGCTTGTGGCCTTTCTTGAATCAGGAGAGGGTGGTTATGTCATTTGCTACGAAATGGAAGACATAGAGAAAAAGCTTGGTTTTGGCAGGAATTCATTGGTATGTTGCATGATTTTTGCTGATTGTGGTGAACATCACTTTAAAATGATCATTGCAATAAACCACCCAAAATTTCATATCTCAGAGAACTAGAGGAAACTCAATTGAATGTTCTCCTTAGGTTGCCAGAAAAATCGTTTTGGTTTTATTAGAGAGATTCAGTGAAAAAAAAAAGGAAAAAGAATAGCACTTTGGAAATAAGGAGTAGCTATATTCTGATATATAACAGTAGCCAATTTCACAATGAACCAACAGCTGTTTGTTGCTAATACAATCTTGCATATAGCACTTGGTTTAGCTTGGGTTTACCTGAAACTGCTAATAAATGACTCATCACCCAAAGAGCATAATCTTACAGTGAACGTGCTTTACAAGTATACATGCCTTGAAGACTTCTCACCCCTCTTGTATATTAATAAAATTTTGGCTTTTACCTCCTAAATTCTGGTGCAATATGCATAAATTTGATATGTTTCTTCTAACCTGGATTCAATCGTGTAGATATCACTTGCGGTCCTCCTTGGCAGTGACTACTCTGAGGGAGTTCATGGCTTTGGCCCTGTAAGTACAAAAAGTCACAACATCATCCATGTTTGGACTTTTGATTCTATAATATTGAATATTCAGTAGCATTATATAGTGATTCTCTTGCAACTTGTCTTCATTTTTTAGTCTTTTTGGCTGAAAGAAGATTATATTTGTATTTTCTTGTGATATTTACAATTGTTACAGGAAGCGGCATGCCGGCTTGTGAAGTCTGCAGGGGATGATGCCATTCTTGATCAAATTTTGTCTGATGGGGTAAAAGCTAGAAGAAAATGTAAAGGAAAGGTTGGTGGCCTATGCCCAAAAACAAGTAACTGTGGTAAGCAATCTTGTGCAGTTTTCTCCAACTATTCAGCAATGTCATACTGCTTTCGCGACACAGCATGAGCATAGCTAGTAAGTTTGTCGTTCACATGCCATTTATTTTGATACAGAGGATGGGATCACACAGGATCCTGGTGCCCAGTTTCGTGATGTAATAAATGCATATCTAGAACCAAAATGTCATTCCCCAGATTCAGAAGCTGTGCAGAGGTGAGGAACTTGTGGATAAATCCACCTTTGTATTTGATTGTCTCTTTGTGGCGTCAGGTACTCAGGTTCAGCTTTAAGTTTGGCTTGCATTTTTCCTGCTCTCTTGGATGATCTGGAGAAACGAACCGGGTTATCAGAAAATGGTATCACTAGTTTATGGTTTGTTGTTAATTTTTTATTTTCTGTCTCAGGGCATGCACCCAGCGTCCATTTCTTCGGTCACAGTTGCAACAGATATGTGAGGAATACTTTGAATGGAGTGCTGATAAGACCGGTATCCTTGAACCTTTTAATTGTCATGCTTGTTTTTGTTGGCTACATATAACTACATTCTAGTACATACAAAAACTTTGTGACTTGATTTCGTTGGAAATATCTGCAGATGAATATATCCTTCCTAAAATAGCTGAGAGAGAACTTCGAAAGTTTTCAAATCTCCGCTCAACATCTTCAGCCCTTGGAATGAAACCTTTGCTGAATGAGGTTAGTGTCTTTAACGTGCTTACTGCAATTCTGAACCATGGCATGTATTTTGCATCTTATTTTCAAGTCAATTTCGCAGATTCCAGTACCATGCCCTGTATTGACGATAGTAAAGCAGCGAAAAGTTCATGGAAGTGAATATTACGAGGTTTCATGGAGAAATATATGTAATATAGATGGGTTGCAAGTTTCGGTTGTTCCAGGGGATCTCATTAAAAGGTAGTTATGATTTTTCTCATCCCATAGTCATTCATTTATTTATTATTATCCTGTCAAAAATCATATTCTACAAATTAGTGCCTAGCACTAATTTCTTTGATGTATCATTTGCATATTCGAACCATGGAAAAGGCATGAACTATAGAGACAGATAGCAAGATCTATTACCACTGATTTTAGTAGTCATTGTACGAATTGTTGAAGGGGTGCCCTGGTGCATTGGTAAAGCTGTTGTGACCATGAGGTCACAGGTTTGAGTCTCGGAGATAGCCTCTTGCAGAAATATAGGCAAATGCTGCATACAAAAGACCTGAGTGGTCGGACCCTTCCCGGAACCCTGCGCCAGTGGGAGCTTCGTGAACTGGCCTGCTTTTTTAGAGGGGAGAGGGTGTGGCATCAGCATACGAGATTAAACGGTTTGATTTGCTAGCTGAGTTTCCATGTTTCTTTTGATACTGGACATTGCCTTGCTTGCTGCGACGCATTAGGTTCCTTAAATGTTTCGTTTCACCTTATACTTACTCTTTGGGGAATTTAATCTGTCTGATCCCTTAATTGTGCCTGCAGTGCATGCCCTGAAAAAATTACTGAATTTTTGGAAAAGAAGGATGCGTGTAAGAAGCAAAAGAGGAGATCTAGGCCAAAGAAGTCAGCGCAGGATGCAATAAAACATGTGGATGCCCAGCTTCAAGAACTGCTGCTTAGCATTGAATCTGAAAGTTGTGCATTTTCACCTACAGCAAATGGGCCTCAGACAGGAGAGATAGGCACTATGGCACCAATAAAGGATGTTGTTGATCTGTCTTCTCCGTCTCCACCTCTAAGAGCTTGTAAGATTGCTAGATCCAGGAAGTTCAGTACAGCGGCCACAATAACCATGGATCACACTGATCTGTCGTGCCAAAGTCTGCTACCTGGAACAATTGGGTCACAAGACAGTGGTTCTGTTTTGTGTGATGCACAATGTTTGACACGGGATAGCAACCCGACTTATCCGTCTTCCCCCTTGGCTTTTGCTGCTTATAAACCTCAGTCAGTTCAAGATGACTTAACACTAGATATGGACACAGAAAGAAGAGCCCTTTCTGACATAAGCAATGTTCCTGAGAAGGGAAGCACACTGGTTGCTGCATGTTGCAAGCATGAAGCTGGAGCAAACCACATTGATGCACAGCCCTTGTTCAGCCCTGGAACCAGGCTGACTGGTGAAGCTGATTGCTCATGGAGATGCGATGCAGAGAATAATGCAACAGTATCAGGAGCGGCCATGATCGATTTGTCCTCTCCGTTACAAGTTACAAGTAAAAGTAATAATAACAATAAGCATGATGCCGATGTAATAGACATCGAGGAATCTGATAATGACCGGTCTCCTGAACACGATAGGAAAGCGAGAGAGTTTAGACTGTTTCTACACAGTATAAGACACGAGCTGCATTGAAAATTAGCGGCCACGATGTACTTCATCTGGAAGTACGTAGGATGTATGTAATGTAACCCAATCTTTGTGCATCTCGAGTGAATCTGTCTTCTGTCTTTTACATTTTCGTTGATCATCTTCATCAGCTAAATTTTAAGTGCTGTGGTGCCCAGGGAAAGGCAGGTCACCAAGATCATGAAACTGATTAGACCAGACACAATTCTTTTACTCCTGATCTGGTCTCTAGCCTAGCGGTTAAGAGCTACCGGCGGCACTTTCCAGGTCCTGGGTTCGAACCCCTGGTGGGGCGAATTTCAGTCTAGGTTAAAAAATCTCCCTCGCTGTTCCCGCAAGCCAAAGCACTAGTGGTAGCAGCCTGTTTTTGGCATGTGGCTGTGGTCCAGGTAACGGACCCTAACGGTGAGTATGTTCCTAGTGTCAGGGCGGGACCAGGGTTCGGGGGGGGGTGGTATTTCTCGGTCGGGGAAATTGAGAGTTTCTTCTTAATTAAAATACCGTGGGGTGGGCTTTCCCCACCGGCCGAGTTTTTTTCTTCATTCTGGATGTGTACCGACTAAGGTTCGGTTATATGTCACTATATCAGTGATGGTGTGTAGCTTTTTTAAAAAATTTGAGGTGAAGTGATGGTGTGTAGCTGATACAGCTGTTTCAGAGAGAGGCAATTTTTTCCCCTACTTTACTAATGACCAGTCCCCCAGCATTGTTATGTTTCAAAAGGTCGAATGGCTCAAGTCTACCAACAAGCTAGGTGTTCCAACTGTCTTCTCTTATATACTGTCTACTAGAAACAGTCTTGGCGCTCTGCCATGCTCCTTTGGTGTGAAACATCTCTGTTTTTCGACAAAGCTGTTACCATTTTGCCATATCTTAACAGAGACCTTCAATTTTTCGTGAAGTTCAACAGAAGCAAAATGCCGTGAAAGTTGTATATTGCCATCACCATTAACAGGCACTTTCCCATCAGAAGAGTCAAGTAAGATGGCTTCTCTCTGACCAATACTTGAGGTACTAGCAGCAAACTGAACATGATAACCATCCGATGTCCCTTTTGATGACTTGCACACTTATTGATGCCTCCACCGAATAATGCAGATCGGCACATGCAAGCTCAATTGTGCTTAACTTGGTAGTGTAATCCCTAATAATCAGTCTCGAACAGCCCGAACTGCAATATACCAATGGCATAGCTAGAGAACTCAAACATTTATCCTAAAAAATGGAGTAGCGCCCATCACAATAAGCTCAACCTCGAAGATCACAGGATCCAACGACACAACAGCACGGTTGGGACCAAGTCAATACTAAATATGGATCCTGGATGGAACATAATCAAATAGATGTATTAACTAAGCTGAAAACTGGGAGAATACATAACATGGAGAAGTACGGTCAATACAAAAGAATACCAAGTACACAAACTCACAAAGTCAACAGCACAAATATATCTAAATTAAAATAACGCAACAACAGAAAAACAAACCTTTGTTCTTAACAAGTAAGCATCAACGAAGCACGTCTTTTGTGTGATATTTGTTTGCATGTGCCTTCCAAACTACTCCAAACATCTTCAATACACGTATGATTAGTTGCAGACCAGATTTAGGGGCAAAGAGGAGTTAAGATATCTTATTAGTAAGCATTGTTTGTGGCAAGTATACAGGACCAATAGTTCCTTAAGGAAATAGTCTGAGTGAGGCAAATAATGCGTCAGCTCTAACATTACAGAAATACTAAATTGAGTAAATGTACTAGCCCAGTAAGTGTGAGTATGACTATGGCCTGGTAATCATTTAGACCAGACCACTTGCCCTATCAGACAATAGTTACCCAGTGTACATATCAGTATCGTAAAACCAATAGATGGCCCTGTCTACATGATTGAAAAGCAAGTAACTTGAACCGACACAAGTCATTGTAATTTATGAAAAGCACTAAAATCTGACTGCCCGACAAAAATTATACAAGTTTTCTTCTCCCCATTAAAATTGAATGAATGAACTAAGATCTTTGAAAAACTATATATAGTTGCATAGATAGCAAGACAACAAACTCCATGCACATGCAGACATGTTCATATGAAAACATTAGGCAGAAGCAGTGCAGCGCAGGAAGAAATAAAATAAGAAACCTTTTCGGTGAGGGTCTGGCAGTTATCCCTTGTGCGTTGGAAGATGATTGCGGTTGTGATCAACTGAGTCTCGAAGGGCAACCATACCAAAGACATGGAGCGGCCACTGCACACCACCTCTTGTTCCTGCGACTCTGACTGAAAAGATCTGTAGAGTGTTACCCGCAGAAGAAGCGACGGGCAGCGGTATAGCGCATGTCTTTGATCCTGGCTGCACATAGCAGAGCAGAAGAGTTGCAAAATCTCAGGTAAAATATTTATATTTCTGATAATAGACACAGTATATATGTGCTGATGTGCATGAGGTCTCGAGGAAAAAGCAGATTTTGAAAGCAAAATAACGATTGCTAGCTGGGCAAATAGATTGCTCGAAGGAGGGGAGTGATTACTCACTGGTGTCCTCGAAGGAGCCGAAGGGGCCGGACCAGAGAAGGTTCCAGGCTTGCGTAGAAACGCTCTTCCGCTGCTAATGTCGCCTCCGCCTCCCTCTGCTTCTCCAACGATGCCACATCCGCAGAAATAGGCTCATGTTTCTTACTGCTCGCCGCTACCGATCCTCTTCCCCTTTGGCGTCGCTACCTGCCTCCTCCGTCTCCATCTCCATCTCCACCTCCATTGTCCTCAACCCCCGGGCGGGTGCGAAGAAATCCTATATGTTTTTTTTTTTAAAAAAAAATATTAAGATCTGTTCTTCCTAATAAGTAGTATGCACTCCATGGGCCCAGTAGCCCAAAACAAATCAGGGATGCGGCCCATTACAGATAAATATTTTTACTTTTTTTTTCTAAAATGCGTTGTCTTCCACATCTACGACAGCAGTCACCGAGCAAAAGCACTCCTATATTCCTTCCGTTTTTTTACTGTTTCGTCAGGTATGTATGGCGTAACGTTTTCCATCATCCATGCCTTTTTCTTTAGCCTAGCATCGAGTACGTGTAATCTCTCAGCGTGTTGCGTTTGTGTGCAGTGAGCGAGGTAGGTAGACATGGCAAACGTTACATAAACACAAGTCGGTAAGTTTTAACTATCACAGTACTTACAACTTTGCATCTGCCCAAAAATCTTCCCAGTGCCCTGCCATTTTGCATCCGAGCGTCTGATCCTGAAAGCGTTGCAAACACTACATCGAACACCATCCGGGAAATCTTGCAAACTCATGAGCGTTCAACCAAAATTTGATATTTACTGAAACAGACGTACACCGAACTCTTCTCGTAAAAAAGGCACCAAGCCTTTTGCTTCAAGGTCTAAATCCTAACTTCTCAAAACAGGAAAAAATGCAAAGAACCTATCCTTAAACCTCTCCCGTTCATTTACACAGCTCACCACCATGAGAAACCTGCCCCAAAATGCTTGCCTTCAGATTGAAACGCACACAAAAAAAAAAAAAAGGCAGCAGCAAAGACCATATTATTTTGTTCCTCTGCTGGTTGATAGTTTGACATGCATCACCATCAATTTATCAGCCCTGATGCTTGGTTCAGCTCAGTCGAACGGTGTCCATATTTTTCCACTCCCATTTTCTAACACAAGGAACATCTTTGGCATCTTGTCTAAAAGAATGCTGCTAATCATAGTACGGATTTAGGTGTTCCAACTGGAAGAGAAGGTGATTACAAGTCCAACTATAACAGCGATCAGTAGTGCAAGTAGAGCAGCTATGGTGTTCATATTGCTACGTTGCCTGCTGCTTGAACCTTCCTTCTGAGTATCCACCGTGCTGGATCTGGCAGGCACAGGAGAAGAAGCTCCAGGCACCATATCCCAAAAGGATCCATGTGTGGCAGAAACCTCTGCGCTTTCTGGTTCTAGTACAGAAGAACTTTCCACATCCGCTTCCAATGATATAACTTCCTTGCATCGCTCCATTGCATCCTGCAAAGAAGACGATACATGAGAAAAAAAAATCAGATGCTCAAGTAAGCGAGTAATAAAAGTGGCATTTACAAGTAATAATAATATAAAATAATGAGCTATTCTAGACGAAATGAAATAAGTACCTCAGGTGTCTCCGATTGTTGCAAATAATCACAAACATAGGCGTCTGCTAACCAAGGTATTAGAACTCTTCTTGGGAATGAGAAACTAAAAGGTTCTCTGTTTGAAGAGGGGAAAAAGCAAGAGGGGGATGCAATCAGCTGTATCGGACTTCTCATTTCCAATTTTCAACAGAAAAAAGTGTGTTAACTTCAAAAAGATCCAATACGCTCCACAGCAGTAATAAAACATGTCAGACTTCAAAAAGATAATAAAAGGCTGGTTTAGCTTTACTTCTTCGCAAAGTATCAAGATTCGGTAAAAGGTCTGTTACATGAAAGAGCAGTGGTCCTGCTCATTGTTCGAAAAAAAGAAAGAAAAGTAAAAAATCTGTACCTCAACTCATGAAATTTAATTTGGGTGGCCTTCTGAGGTGATTGTTTCTCCAAGCCATTGTCGGTAGCGTCATCATCATCCTCGTCGAGGATGATGTCCAGTCTGCTCCTTAGGCTTCTAACGATGTCCACCTTAATGGGCAGTAGAACCAAGAAGATAATGAGCATAAAAAAAGACATTAATCTTCTTCTGAAACCAGGGAAAAAAAACTTGGCCTGCAGGAGGTAAGACCCCCCCCCCCCACAGAAATCAAAATGGTTTTAGTCACCATCAGAATCCCTATCACTTGAATAAATATATAGTAAATAAAAATATACATTGGAAAAAAATTCACGAGTCTGAGTGCTAAAAAACTAATGTATGATGAGTTTATTGAGATCCAAAGTTCAGCAACAAAATGCCAGGCCAAAACGCCATATCACATTTTGATTGCTAATACATGAATAATCACTTCTTTTCTCTAGGAGTTCAATCTTAGACTTGGAGGTTTCAAAGAAATGCATACCAGGAGAAAAAAAATTAGACTAACAGAAGCACTTGTATAACATAGTAAAGGCCCAACATGGAAAACAATGCTAGGCTCCGTGATAAGGATAAATAACAGAAACTGATTTCTGTTTCATAAATACCTTCAGATCAGATATAGCTTCTGAAACGGACTCTTTCTGACCTAAATATGCCAAGGCACTAACAGATCCAGTGAAGCGAAGAAGCCCAACAACACCTTCTAAACTGCATTCTTTAGTGGATACAAAAAATATCAGACTCTCATCGGAATATTAAGAAACATGTACCATCAAACAGGGCTAGAAGCAGCATCAGCTGAGGCACCTTCAACAGGCACAGCATTCTTGAATGGTACAAGAAAGTCGACTACATGCGGGCCTTCTGTACTTACTTTTACGCCGTCTGAAAACTGGGTTGACAATATTTGAAAAATAAGAGATTTTGAGTGAAAATAACATGATTAGCAAGCTAATGAACATGAGTCTACTGGTTATTATAAGCTAGAAGTCATATAGGTTATTATAAGCTAGAAGTCATATAAGCATGCTTTTTGTGTGTTTGTGTGTGTGAATCAGATACAAATAACACATATATAGCCTTTTTTTTTGTCTTACTCTTCCCCTCTTTTGTTTCCCTTTACCAGTTCTTGTTATTTCATCTCTAGCCTACCACAACTAGCTTGAAACTAAAATACCTTGGTAATGTTGTTGTTGCCGTACACTGTCATTAAAGAAAATTCTTTTATACCTTTCTAAATGCAAATGGTAGAAAAGTAAAAAGAACATAATACTAAATGATATTTTATAATGCATTGGACACTCACTCCACTTCAAGAAGATGCAAGCTCAACAACGAATCAGATTAATATTATTGATTGCCATGTGAAGTGAATCCGTTTTAACAACTTTAAACTAATTAGAATTTAAGCATGAAATACTTGTACATGAATATGCATTCCCCAATTTTGTGTGATTTCTGTACTTGTCCAATTGCACCAAGGCCAAGAATTGTAACTTACAACATTTCCATCAAGTAAAGCTCTGGCAGTCTGCACTTCCTCAGTGAGGTGATTGATTGCCTTCAAAATAACTTTCTTAAATGGTTCAGCTTGGACAACTGTCAATCTATGCCAATAATGCGTAGTCAATAATTGGTCAAAAAGTTTCATTCACACCGACTTAAGGATAAGTAACCCATATAAACATACATCCATAGTTAGCTCTGTCTATGTCATATCAGGGACAAATAAGGGTTGAATAGCTAGTTGTCAGTTAAGAGAAAGAAGTACCTTATCTCAAAATTGTATGTGCATTTGAAAGTTTGGAGAGAGGCTAATAGTTTGCTGTATTTGAAATCACATGGTTGCAGAGTTCCCGATGCAATATTGCATATTCGATAGGCCCATCTGCCACAAATCAAAATTCACGAGTTACATATCTGTACCAACTGATAGAATACTTCCTTAACAAATAAAAAAAAGCAGCTGAAAGGGGAAAAAATCGCATGGCTTTCTGCTTATCAGAGTACAGTACTGCGTATGACGAAAAAGTTGGATCAACTGATTAAACAATTATTTTGGTATAAGGTAGACACAAAGCAACATGTACCTTCTTGGACTGTAAGAGATGTGAATGAGCAGCCTCTCGCCAAAGCTGCTGCCGTACCAAGCATGAGACACCGCTCTTATAACCTAGATGGAAAATGGCACACGTGAAATTACTGCACATAGCACAAGCCAGAAGATAAGTGAAACTAACCTGGGATAAGACAGCAGGGGAAGTGGCCTTGAAGGAGGCCTCGGAAGCCCATATGTAAATACCGATGACACTCATTCCTCCGAGAAGCATCCTTGACACCTAAATCAGAGCATGTGGGTTTTTTCTCAGGGCGTACTATGATTCAAATATAACTTTTTTTTTTCTGCCTTGGGTAAGCACATACGAGTAAGTGAGTGTTGTGCAGTCCTGAAGGTAAGGTGCATCTCTAAACTACTACAGTAGTATAGCATACTATTAGGTGGGGACGAACCTGGCGCGCGTGCTCGGCGATCCAATCGACATCGAAGTTGAGAGGGGCGTCCTGAGATCCTTTTCCCTTGGTGGGCTTGGACTTGGGGGCGGCGCGGAGTACGGAGCAGGCCGGGGCGTCGGCGTCGGTGGGCGGCGTGGGGAGGAGGGAGTAGACGAGGGCACGGTCGGAGGAGGCGCTGAGCTTGCCGACGACGAGGCCCACCTGGGCTTCCGGAGATGAAGAGGTGAGGGCCTCCTCCAGGGCCTTGATCTGAGCTTCGTCGCCGACCACCGCCTTCACCATCCTCGCTGATCTCTGTTGGCTGGCTACTCTCTGTTGTGTTGTCTCCTCTACTCTACGGGACCCTGTCCTGCTCACGTAAACCTAGTTTTCCGCCTTCAAAGAAAGAAAACGGAATCAGGACCCTGTCCTTCTCACGTAAACCAGATTTCCGCCTTCAAAGAAAAAAACGGAATCAGTTGTTGGATCCAATAGTTGTCGTCATCTTCCACGGTACTGTAGACGTTGTTGGTCATATGTCGTTTTCTCCATGGTACTGGATAGTCTTATAATTGATGTTAGTATATAAGTTTGGAATCGTGTTTACAACTTTATTTATCGAAGTTCGGTCCTTCTTTTTTAGCCAAATATACGAGAGTGACTCAGTACAAAATCCGTAAAAAGTAACCCGGGACAAGGAGATAGATTTCTTTGCATCTGCTAATTTTCTAATAAAAGAAAAGAAAAGAAGAATGCCACTGATTCTGTCGTGCTTCCTAAGTGGCGTACTAGGCCACTAGCTTTGGCTTGTCATCGCTGAAGAAGTTAGGGCGTACACACTGGTTCCATGACTGCAACTTACAACAGATAGTTAGAAGACCACCCATCTACACAACAAACTTTAACACTCATAAAATAAATTGTGGGTCCCAAATTGAGTATTTTCTTTTTCTTTTTTCTCAACCTCATCCGCATCCCCATGGGACAGCCGCTGCCGCAGGGCGTGCCCCCACGAGCTCTCATCCCTGTGGGACCCGCAAAACGCGTTATGTGTAGTTGAGTTCGACGGAATCTGACTGTTAGCTTGTCAATAACCAGGCGCTACTGCCGACGCTAGCTGTAGCTGACACCGGTGCAGGCCGATGTGGCACCTTGCAGCTAGCTCCTAAAACCCCACTGTGGAGGCCCTTATCGCACTCTGACACTGAAGTGGAAGCTCGCTCGCCCCCTTTCCCCTCTCCCCCACCGACACCAAAACCACAAGCAGCAGCAGCAGGAGGAGGGGAATGGCGCTGGGCGGAGGCCCCCTCGGCGCCATCATTGGTCGCTACCCCTCCGCCTTCGCCGCCGGCGAAGAGGACCCCGGAGGAGGCATCATTCGCCACGACCGCAAGTGCCGCGACATACCCTTCCTCGTCCTCTTCGCCGCCTTCTGGGTCGCCATGATTGTCAACTCCAGCTTCGGATTCCACCAGGGTGACCCCCTCAGGTCCGTTTTCCTCCCCAACCCAACGGTTGTTTATCGGATTGCTTGCTCCAAGAACATTTCTTACCCTTCCCTGTGTACCACGTTTTCCCTGCATGTGTAGATCTAGCTCGCATTTCTACCACACTCAATAAAATTTCCCCTTTTCTCCTTCCCTTTTCGTTTATCATCTGTTGAATAGTATCCACTACATTTGACATTTTATTTATTTATTGCTCTCCTTTGCCACTCATCCATCAATTTTCAAGGCTGCTTGATGCGGTATAAGAATAAAGAAAAAGAAGACTGCTCGATGCGGGGTACTTCACTGCAAATGGGCAGCTACCAGCTAATAGTAGCGACCAGCAACGAAATTAATAGGGGCTCTACCATTCTGGTTCTTTATACCGTCCTTCTTTCAGTGCTGGCAGTTGTTACTATTGGTTGAAAGTGAGGCCCCCATTCACGCTAGTGAAGATTAGAAATCACTGGTGGGAATTGCCTGCGGTCGCTATTAGGCCAGTCTCAATGGAAGTTTCATAGACACAATTACCTAGAGTGACACGTCATCTAAAAATGTTTGAAACTAGGATGAAACAACACCCCTCTCTCAATGCATAGTTTCATATATTGTTGTTTTCTAGGTTACATGCAAGACATAAGTTGTCTAGGTAACTGTGTATGCAGGGTTCCATCCTCATGAAACTCATTTCACCTCTCTCCTCATTAATACACTGCCACATTATCAAAAATGCCTACATGGCACTCTATTTATTGCCCATGAAACCCCCACTGAGACTGGCCTTAATGAAGATTTCTCACTAAAATATGTCTTCTCAGACGGATGTTTCTGATTGATCATGCAGGCTGACATTCGGACTGGACTACAAAGGTAACATATGTGGCAGCAGGCATGGTGATCCAGATTTGCGAGAACTGGATGTTCGTTATTGGATGAATCCCAACCAAGTCTACCAAAGTGGGCTAAAAAGCAGTCAAATCAACCTACCAGATGCTAAAGCCATTTGCCTTATGGAATGCCCGCTTCCCGCGGAAGATGGTTTGAACTTCGTTTGCGATTATCCAGAAGGTGACATACGCCTCTCTGTTGATGATTGGATCGACAGGGACTACGATTACTTTGAGTATCTCACACCAGAGATGAGAAATAGTTCTCTTCAGTTGCAGGGACCATGTTACCCTGTCATATTTCCAAGTGTAAACGGTGAGTCGGACATGAACATCAGACCTTCTATATATAGCATCATCCTACCTATTCTTGGAAAGTGAGGCATCGGAATAATTTGACCTCTTGTTGTCGCTTCAGTCTACTGGAGCTGCCAGTTTATTGCACGTCCATCCAATGTATCATTGAAGCATTGGAAACAGATGGGTGGTGTCAGCATTGATGAGAACATGCTGATAGACAAAACAATCCACAATGCAATAAACAGCAAGTCTGCTGTGTTGAAGGTTTGTAATGCTCTTTGACTACACTCTGTCCATTTAATTGTTCAACAAAGAAAATTGCCAAAAGACTTCTGCTATCTCACATCCGTGCCAAACTGCCAAGTGCAATTAGATTAGTGGGGTCTTTTCTTTTATTTTTAGTAAATTACATAGCATGGGATATACCTTAACTTCTGATCATTTGGATGTGCATGTGAGCATCTGCATATGATTATTTATCAGGCCATTAATCTTATTTATTGGGTTATATGTGTACTGATGCACAAGCTGGCTTAGCTGTTTCTTTATTATGTGTGTGAAAGTGACTATCCGTCCACATTTTGCAGAGATATGTTGCAGATATTGGAAAGTCCTGGCCTGTATTAATTGTTTGTGGGGGAATACTGCCCCTCTTCCTATCAGTAATATGGTTACTAATGATTCGCTATTTTGTTGCTGGGATGCCATGGATAACGGTGATTGTCTTCAATGCCCTTGTAATATCTGTTACAATGTTCTTCTATATAAAAGGTAGGATGCTTCCAATTATGGAAACTTATTTAGGCACTAAGTAGTTTTTTTAAGAGGAATGAAAGTCGGATTATATTAGAGAAACTGTAGCATATTACATATTCTCAAAGTCAATTTCACATTTTATCCCTCCCTTCTCACTGAGGCAGGTGGCAGCAATGATAGTCTTGCTTTTGTGAGCTTATAGAGAGTACTAACATAGGCTTTGTGTTCTTATCTATTGCCTTCCAAAAAGATCATCCACGCTAAATGTTTCCAGCTTCTTGAAATCCAAGATAATTTTGTTCACCACAATATCCAGCTTGTATCGGTTCCTTCCTTTACGCACTTCATTTCTCTTCAAGAAAGCCTAAAAAGTTTCCAATGTGATGAACAAGCATAATATGATCTCTATCGTTTAACATCATCGTCGTAGAAATGATGCCATGACTAACTATTTTGTGTACTCAGCTGGTTGGATTGGCCACGACCCTTTAAATGTCGTAATCGGTGAAAGTGACCCATACGTCAGCATAGGCGGACGGGTATGTTTTCTATTTCATGTTGGTAACGTTTTTATCAGAATCATGCTAAGCTGCTTCTTATATCATCATTTACCTTTTCTCGTCAGGAGATAAATCACCTTCATGTTGCTGCTGTCTTGATGACAGCAATAATGATAATTGCTTTCTTGACGTCAATAGCCATTGCTCGGCGCATACTGCGAGCAACATCTGTCCTAAAGGTGTGTTTTGTGTTACATGAACAGGCTACACATTTGCGGCACTCCTTCAGTTTGATTGTTCTCGTGTTACAACTAACTTATGTGATAAACGAGGGCATGGCATGTTAATGCCAGATCTGTTTGAAGGTTTTTGTGTGGTGCTTATTATATTGTATTTTCGGAGAACTCATCTTGGTAAACTGAATGTAGGTTGCTGCAAAGGTCACTGGTGAAGTCCAGGCACTAATTATTTTCCCAATTGTGCCATACTTCATCCTCGCTATCTTCTACATGTTCTGGTTTTCAGCAACACTTCATCTTTTCAGTGCCGGTCAGATTTTACAAAATGATTGCAATACAAATTGCTGTTCATATGATCTCAAGCTGGGAAAAGTAAATTGTGATAGCTGTTGCGGATACAGTATTCACTACACCCCACATATTAGTGTTGCCATTCTATTCCACCTCATCGGCTGTTACTGGGCAACACAATTTTTCATCGCATCCTCATCAACTGTAATTGCTGGATCTGTCGCGTCATACTACTGGGCCCGTGGTGATATATCAGTAAGAACCTCAGAAAGCTAACCCTTAAATAATTTATATGCGTAGGTCGCATAGATGTTAAGTTTTTTAGGCTTTTGACTTTTGTCACTTCAAGGAGTTTCTTTTCCTGCTATTAGAGGGATACTGTTTTCTTTTTGCCTGATGATTATCATTGTGATGCAGCATGACATCCCTTTCCGTACTGTGATATCATCCCTGAAGCGCTTATTGCGCTACAGCCTTGGATCGGTGGCCCTAGGCTCACTGATTGTTTCTATCGTGGAGTGGATGCGATTTACACTTGAGTGGATTCGCCGTAGGTTGAAGTTTGGTGATTCGTCCCGTGAAACTTTCTTTGGGAAGACAATGTCGTCGTCATCTCATTGCTGCTTAGGATGCATAGATTGGACAATCAAATCAGTGAACCGAAATGCTTATATTATGGTAAGCTCCGGCATCTTATGATTGAGCTCCTTCCTCAAGACACGATCCCTTTATATATATTATAATAATTAATTTGGAGCAACAAATTCGTAATTAACATGCATTTGAAACCATATGGTGAGAAGGCTTGTCATGTTGTTATAGTTGCAGTTACCATGTTGCTGCAAGTTTGTTAATATTGCAATTTGCTATTGCAGATTGCCATCACAGGGAAAGGATTCTGCAAGGCTTCTGTTCTCGCAACTGGCTTGATAATGAACAACATATTGCGAATTGGAAAAGTTAATGTCATCGGGGATATCATTCTCTTCCTCGGAAAGCTGTGTGTTAGTTTGTTCTGTGCACTGTTTGCTTTCCTTATGTTGGATGAGCACAAGTACAGATCTGCTCACAACAAGATATCGTCTCCACTGTTCCCTGTTGTGGTATGTTCTTGAACCTTTTCTCACGTGAATTTGAGTCTCTGGAACGGAAGAAGGTAACAACTAGTGGCATTTTGATGCAGTTATCATGGGCTCTGGGTTACATAGTTGCAAAGCTTTTCTTTGCAGTGGTGGAGATGTCAATCGACACCATAATCCTGTCCTTCTGCCAGGATGCGGAGGAGCATCAGGGGAATGCGCAGTATGCGCCCCCTCTCCTGATGGAAACTCTGGAGGAACAAAGCGAACTGCAAAGACTAACACAGGGGGCATGAAGTGTCTTCTCTCTCTCGTTTTTTTTTTTTTTTTGTGCGTAGGCTTAGAGCTAAAACTGAAATGGTAATGCAGTGATTAGTTTAGGTTCCTTGGCATGTTTGTTAGTTGAATTGGTCTATTTTATCACTGGAGGGCGCAATGAAAGTAATTGAGAGGCGACCTGTCATGACTGGATAGCATAGTTTGTAATTCCCTGGCATGATGGAGTAGCTATTAACTGGTTCGCTGAAAAATTGTTATGTTCGGTATTGTAAAAATGGCTAGAAAATATAATTTCTTTTGACATCCGCGGTGAAGCAGAAACAAAAGACAAACAAAAACAGTTGTTGAAAATTTCAAAACGAGAAGGCTGATGGACAGTATTTTTGGATTGAAGAAGATGGGTGGCATCATGGGAATGGGAGGCTGCTGCAGATGGGGTAGCTGCTGCAGGCGCAGGAGCACTTGGCGCCGCACTTCTTATGAGCGTCCAGGGTGCACTTCTTGGCGCACACGAGACGCTTCATGTGGCAGTCCTTGGTGGTCACGCACCCCTTCTTCTCCTTGCCTTGGCTGCTCTGCTTGTTGCTTGCTCCTGCCGCCGCCGGAGATGGTGCCGACGACGGCGAGGATGAGCTGTTGTCGACCTTGTTCTGCACCGCCATGGTCTTCTCCTCTCCGTAGGTTCTGGCCGCAGCGAGGAGGAGGAACACGAGGAGCAGCAGCCAAGCCTCGGCGAGCCGGCATCTCGAGCACGCCATGGCCATGGTCGACGTCCAGTGGCTCTCTGATCGAGTAACACACATATATATATATATAATCGAGAGAGGGGGTGCATCGCAAGGAATGTGTGACGATCCTTCCCTTTTGTGGTTTGGTTGGCAATGGCAGCGGCATGCACTTAGGTGTCCCAACTCCAACCCTCAGTTAGCTTTTTATGTGAGAGCCTACCACCTCCGTTTTTCAAATTAGGCACTTTTGTGTTCTTTTTGTGATGTACGACAAACTAGTATATGATAAATTATATATTTTTTGAATAAGATAAACGGTCAAAAGTAATTTAAAAAACATAATAATAATAATTTTAAAGGAAACATACACACAAGCAAAATTTAAGTTTAATTTTCTTAAGAAATTCAAAATATCATGTCGTAACTTTATTGTTTGACTGATGCGAAGTAAAATTGTAATACGGGTGGAGAACAATGTATAACTATGCATCATGCGCTAATTAAAACTGCTTAAAATAAATCATCGTGCGTGGAAGGCCTAATTTATACTACCTATATGTAGTATTCACATTCACTGGGCCCTTGGCGCGCTCCCGGGGAAAAGACGAAGGAGGCGGGAAAGATGAAGGTTGGCGCCAACAGAATTAGTTTGGGCCTTCCCGCCATATATGTGACGAGGAAGAGGTTGGAGCCAAAATTTGCTTCCCCGCCATTCTAAAATTCCATTGCCCGCCCCCGCCGCCTTATTTATCTTGCTTGCTTGCGATTCCCCCATTCCCCACCATCTTCTATCTTCTCAGGCAGCTCAGCTCAGATCGGATCCATCCATGGCTGGGGGCTCGTCGTCGGCCAAACCCGCCGCGCGCGGCCGGAAGCGCGTCGAGGCCACCGTGCTCAAGCGCTCCAGGGATGGCAGCGCCTTCACCAGATGGTTGGTTTCCTCCTTTCCCTGTCTCGTCTGATTCTGGCGCGCAAGGTGCTCGCTGCCAAAACCTAACAAATCGAAATCCTCCATCGCAGCGAGGCCTGCAACAAGGACGTCCCCGTCGTCCTCATCGACATGCACAGCTGCAGCCTCGACTCCAAGATCAGGATGACGCTCGGTAAGTTGCCAATCTATTTTTCTTTTTCTGGTTTTTTGCAGCATCGACAATATGTTCTTCTTGCTGCTCCAAGATCAGTCAGGATGACCTTCCTCTGAAACCAAGAAAAAAAATCCCTTGATTTTGCAGAGGCTCAGGTGGTGGAGAAGACCGTGGAGGTGAACAAGACCGAGCGCAAGAGGCCTGCCGCCTCGGCCGCCAGCAAGGCCGCCGCCAAGCGAGCCAAGGAAGATGCTCCCAAACGCAAGCGCTCGCCCACAGCCTTCTTCCTCTTCATGTATGTATTCCATTCCATTCCCGAACCTTGCCTTGCTTGGAAAGTTGAATCTGATCTTAGTGATGCTGGTTGCAGGGAGGACTTCAGGAAGGAGTACAAGGCTGCTCATCCCGATAACAAGAGTGTCGCCACAGTACGTCCCTGTTTTTTTTTTTTTTTTTTTTTTTTTTGCTTGAAAAAAACGGTGATCTATTTTGTTTCCGTAGTACTAGGACTAACCACATTCTCTTGTCTTGAAGGTTGCAAAGGAAGGAGGGGAAAAGTGGAGGTCAATGACTGAGGAAGTCAGTACTAGCTTCTCGGTCCTTGTTTTATTGATTCAAAATAATCTCATTGTTCGAAAAAAATATCTATAGCTAACTGTGGTTCCTTGATCTGGTTCAGGACAAGAAGCCTTACATTGATAAGGCTGCAGTGCTGAAAGCTCAAGTTGACAATGGAGAGGGCAGTGGTGTAAGTTCCTCCCCTTTCTCTTCTGTTTCTCAAAACGATGATTTTATTCTCTCTTCCCTTATTCACTACTAGCGCTGAATATGTTTGTGATGCAGGAGAACAACGTTGACGTGGAGAAAGGTGAGGAGGACGGGCAGGAGGTGGATCAGCCTGCAGACGGTGATGATGCTGAGGACGATGAGAAGAACGAGTTGGACGATGACATATAGTTGTCCACCTTTGTAAATGGCAGACTATTGTCAGGAGGGAAGGGAAGGGAAGGGATTGTGGCATGTCATGTACTGCTTCCTTAGATTGTTTGTTTGCAGCCAGTGATTCTGCAAATCTGATCTAGCTACCTAATATGGTTATGGTACATGAACTGATGCTAAGAGCTTGAATTGGGCAGAATGCTTCGTCTTCCATCGATTGCTTGATTTTCTTTTTTTCCCTTGTATCAAAGGCTTTATTCATCTTCGTTAACTGAATAGAGCAAAGCCTGAGTCCACCACCCGCACTTGGGCATCTGGGCTTGGGCTTGATGAATCCTTGAACAGTATCAGTTGTACCAACTCCTGCTTCTGATCGATTTCGCGCACCGGATTTGCATCACTTGGCTCCCTTTGGAATGATTTTGGAATCCTATAGGAATGGAAAACGTAGGAATTGAAATGAGAAGACCTTTGGTAGCCTTCTAGGAAAAACAAAGGAACCTGCAACTTGCTTTTATTTTTCAAATTCTTCAGCCGGTGACTGGGAGGGGCAGGTTGCTGCTCCTTGGGAATGGACGTGGATGAATTCTTTTTTTTTTTTTTTTTTGGTCTCTGATGGCGTGAAGCCATGAAAGAAAAAAGAGGTCCAACCTCTTGCTTCTTGTATGAAAATTTTCCTTTTAAGTTTTTGTGTAAGCCAAACGACCTTGTATGAAAAATTCCTACACAAATCCTATCCTACAAAATCCCTTTGATATTCCTTCAATCCTAAGAGGACCTTAGGTGATGTGTTTGAATAAGGCAAAGAGATTCTTAGAATATCACAATGACTGAAACTAACAAAACCTGACATTTTGTCTACAACTTATTCAGTATTTTAAGATGTACAATGAACAGGAAAAATAATATGCTAAGTGCTGCAAAAAGATTTTCTTGAACAGAATTATCGAGATTTTAATTTACTTAATCTAGCACTGGCGATTGTGTAATAAGAATTTCTATCTTCAAATATGCTTATCCCATTTCTTACAAAAAAAAAAGATGCTTATCCCGTGGCTGTTTGGTTGGTGATGGCGTCCCAATTCTTAGAGCATCTACAAGAGGCCTAAAACCTCTCTAAATGAAATAATAGGGGATTAGTCTAAAAGTTCATCACTAACCGTGTTCCAAACTCACCCTTATATTTAGGGTGTGTTTGGCACCGCATGCGTAATAGGATTTTCAATCTTCAAAGATGCTTATCCCATTATATAAAAAAGGTTATATCGTGGCTAGCTCGCTAGTGATGGCGTCCCAATTCTTACGGGTCTGTTTGTTTAACGTCCAAACTTTACCGGGTCATAAGTAACATGCTGAAAGTTTGCCAAACAAAACAATCATGGAAACCTTTGCAAGTTTGGGTATGAAAAATAAACTATAATTTTATATGAAAGACTACAACACGCCATAAGTTTGACAATCAAGTCAACAATAACCGAACTAATTATGACGTGACAATTTTTTGGCATGGCAAAGTGTGATATCTATTCAAACATGTCCTTAAGACTGACTCCAACAGGAAGCAGGCAAAGGCAAAAATGGCTCCCAAGTCGCTACTGTTCACAGGATTTCGATCTCCAACAGAGCAGCCATCGGAGAAGGCATTTTTGCCTTTGAGGAGAGAGGCAAGCTAAAACTGGATAACCTCTCTCCTCGAATGCAAATGACGATAACGCGGCAGGCGGGCAAGCGGGGTGGTGGTCAACGGCAGGGCGAGCTCCGCAGGCGATGAGATGGTGGTCGACGCCGACAGCCGCGCAACGCCGATAGCGGCAGCAAGCGGGGCGAGCGTAGGCACGGGCGCCGGCGAGCGGCCAGCTGCGAACGGCACGCAGGGGCGACATCGGCGAGCACAGGCACGGCGGCGGCGGTGAGCTCCGGGCGGACAATGGCAAGCACGGCTTGGGCGAGCGGTGAAGCTCCGGGCGGACAACGGCGAGCGCGGCTTGGGCGAGCGGCGAGCTCCGCGGCGGACGACGACGAGCGTGGCGCGGACGCGAGCGAGCGCGGAGCTGCAAACGGCGCGGGGCGAGACAGCGACGAAAGGGGTGACAACGTGCACGACGAGCCGCGGGCGGCGAGGCAACGGCGCACGAGGAGCAGCGAGCGGCACGTAGGGGCGAGCGGGCGAGCTGCGGGTGGCACGCGGCGAGCAAGCAACGGCCATGGCGGATCTTGGATGCGCGGGGACCAGCTTCCGGGCTGAGTAGGCAGTGGTGGCGCGGCCGTGGCAGGTCACGAATGCGTGGCGGTGGGCGAGCTGCAGAACCACGCGGCGTGGCGCTGCGAGAAATCGAGGCAGCGGCGCGAATGGACTGCGTAGGCGTGCCGAGGCGCGGTGGGAAGGTCGGCCGGGCTAGAGGCGAGCTGCTTCGTCTCGGTGCCAGCGCACGGGGCGAGTGTCCAGGCCGGGCAAGGTACTCCGACGGCGTGCAGGGCTGGCGCGCAGGGTGAGCTGCTCCGGTGGCGAGCGGGACTGGCACGGGACCAGCTTTCGGGCGGAGGATGCGGGGCGGTTGTGCGACATGGCGAGGCGGGTGTCGTAGCCGATGAGACGAGCTCCATTTACCTGTCTCTTTGCCTCTTGCTGTTGGAGTCGTGAAAAATATTGCCACTTCTTTATACTGTACACAAAAGGCAATGGCCTGTTTGCCTCTGCGGTTTGCATGGTGGCTGTTGGAGTCAGCCTAAGTAAGTACTTACTACTTACCATGGATTTTTTTTGACACCTACCATGGATTTATTACCATGGAGGTGTAGCCGTGTAGTTAGTAGTGTTATAGAAAGAGATTACTCATGGGTTATATAAAATAGGTTAGAGAAAATTGACTTTTTTTGTCTACTTCTATTATATATAAAAAAGACAAATCCTAAATATTATCAGTAGGAAATAATCGTAAATTTTGTGGTGGTGCAAGATTTTCCATACGGACTGTGGTAACTTGGATTTAAAAGAGAATTAGGATTCATATAGAAGTGGTAACTTGGATTTAAATGAGTATTAGGATTCAACAAACAAGGCTTCTCTCTCTAGAGGGTACCAAGGGACCACCCGGTCGGTCCTGCGCTGTGGCGCTGCACTGCAGGTGGGTCCAGATGTCAGGGAGAGAGGCCTCTCTTCTCTCTCCTGTCAGTCACGGCTCACGGGGAAGTGCAGGCAAGAGAGAGAGAGAGGTGGGGTGGGCAGAGAGAGAGAGAGAGAGGTAGATGAGGGGGAGGAGCTCGTGAGTTGCGGACGACCACATCCATTCCCCTTCTCCCCTGCCTTTCGGGAATCGTCAGGAATGGGGCACATGGGAGCAGGCGACGGCGATGCCGGCGGCGGCCACCCCCACCAGTATCACTACCAAGCGCTCCTCGCCGCCGTGCAGAACCCCAGCCAAACCCTCCACCCCTTCTCCCTCCCCTTCCCCTTCCCCGCCGGTCAGTACCTCCTCTCTTCCGGACTGCTGCAGCATTATCATTTCCTGGATTGGTTGCGTTAAGGACACCGAAATTCGATCCTTTGTTATCTTATTAACTGTTCTCTCTCTCAATATGTATGCGAATCTGAAAGGCCCGTTCTTTTCCTTACCATTTTTATTAGAATTTAGCAATTCCGGCCCCCAAATGCTTAATTTTCTCCTCCTCGCCCCCTAAGACCACCGGCGATTTGTTATGTGGTGTTTGTCGGTTCGGTGGATGTGCGACACAGATATGTCAATGGAGCACCATCTGCAGCATATTTTAGGATCGACCGAATTTACACACACACACACAAAAAATCACTCGGAAACTTCTTTTCTGTCTCCTTTAGCTAGTTTGCCCGACCAAATGTGCTTGAATGTATAGTTCTGAACTATTTTCTTGCTCACCCCTATGCAGGACCAGGAGCTGATGCATCACCGCCCAATGCTGCCCCACACACTCAGATTCCAAGAGGTTTCTCTGATTGGAGCACATCCAACAGCGCCTTTGCCTCCCTTGATGGACAGTCTGCTCCTGCCACCACCAATCCACACTTCAATTACAACCTCTCCCCGTCTTATGCTCTATGGACCAATTACACGCTTAACAAGAATGCGGCTTACTCATATCCTGCACCTACTGAGGAGCATGTCCACACTTTGCACCATGCGCACAACCCAGATAAGGAGTCAGGTATATCTCCTGTTTATTGCTGCAACCATGCAAAGCTGTTTATTGAGAGACAGATACTGTGGTCATTTGTTGCAACCATGCAAAGCTGTTTCATTGAGAGACAGATACTGTGGTCATTTATGTCACTTCAGAATGTTCCTTGAAAAATGTATAACTTGTCAGAACTAGTATATTTTGTCTCGTATGGCACTGTTTAGTTCATCTGTCTCAAATCATATAAGTTACTAGGGTATCCATACGCCAGTATATCTGTAGTTGGGTGCTTCATATATTAGAATCCATAAAGGTATTAACTGATAACTGGGGCTTCCCCGCATTCCTGCAAATATGGGGCAACTGATGGTGTGGTTGCAATAGTCTGTCTATCTGAACTCTTACCATCCAAATATCTGATATTCTTTCACAATGCTACCTCAACAAGTTTCTTCACATCCTATGTGAACAACAGGATCTGCCCCAAGCCTTGGGGTTGAGTCTTTCACTACCATGTCCTTAGGACCAAATATTTGCACTCAGATGTCACCCATTGAAGGATCTATATCTACCAAACAAGCTGAGAATTCAGAGGTATATATATGACCCTTCAGGGCTATGATAAACTTTTATCGCTTTTCTGACCCTTCCTGATCCTTATTCTAATTTGATGCATGATGCTCAGGATTTCCCTGTACTAGTTAGAAGCAGTGATGAAATGGAAATTAGAAACAACGGTGAATTCCACCGTGAGACAGTTGGCTCCCTTCCAGAGTCAAAACAAGTCCATGAAAGCTGCAACACTGTGAGTATTCTGTACATCTAACACATTCTTACCATTTCTTTTCTTTGGCACACTTTTTTTTTCTGTAATGTTAAATCTACATTTGGTAAAAAGAAAAGAAGAAATGGCTCAAATGTGGATGATGCTTTTAATTATGAGTAGTGCTATAGGTCCAACCCAATTTGTCCCACCAGCGTCCAACCAGTACAAAAACATGGCAGCACATGGGCCCAAAAATATCACTTGTGTCTTGGTTGTACATCAGTTGGATGCACCGGTTGGACCTATAGTATTTCCGTTTAGTTATTACTACCTCCTGCTGAAATTGTTGATGTTAGGATACGGTTGTTGGTCAAATTTGCACTAAGAGTCATATCCTAACGTTACCCAAAAAAGTCTGGAGCGAGTAAACAGCTAGGCAAATGAAGCATGCCAATCCACTAGTAGTTCAGGACTCCGGGCTTGAAGTAGCCTGTGATGGGGCATATACCAGAACAGTAATATAGTAATCGAACAAATATTTCTCTCATAAATAACATCATAAAAACTTAGTTTCCTTCCTGTGCATATCTTTCAGAAGTTCAACTCTGGAGAATATCAAGTTATTTTGCGCAAGGAATTGACAAAGAGTGATGTAGCAAATGTCGGGAGAATTGTACTCCCCAAGGTACACTTGAAATTATTCATTTGAGAGAATTATGTTGGCTATGAACAATGCTTTATGTTGTTATGTCTCTTAATTTTCTGTAGAAGGATGCTGAGGCTAGTCTTCCACCATTGGTGCAAGGGGATCCTGTGATGCTGCATATGGATGACATGGTGCTTCCGATCACTTGGAAATTTAAGTACAGGTATGCTCTCAGTTCTCTTGTGTCATCGTTTGAATGCCATATCTACACACAGAAATAAAATAAAATGAAAGCTAAGTTCGGTTGTGAATCATAATGGCTTATGAAATATCTTTCTTGGGGAAAGATGGGCAAGTTGAAATGTTTAATTTATTTATTTCCCTTATTATGTCACCATGTTCTTGAATATGAAGATTATTATGTTCATTTGCTCAGCAGGTGCTCATGTCTAGGTTTAGGCTCATTGCATCATAAGTAGGCAGTAGTTCTAATGTTAGTCAGATTGACTTCTTCCTAACGCAATGAGCAGATCAGAAATACCTGGAGAAAGTGTAGCAACATAGATTAAGAGATGAAGAGAAGGAACGAGTGAGCCTAGGATTAGTTGCTAGAATTTGAACGGGGATAAGCAAATTATATTTAAAGGTAAAATAATTAAGAAGACAGTAGAAGTTAGGTTAGGATGCTAACTCAATGTAAAATGAGATGGCTCATGTATAGCTTGTGAATTTAACTTTCTCGATACTCAAATGCTTACTCTAGCATCCTCATGCTATGCAATTTCAGATTCTGGCCAAACAACAAAAGCAGAATGTACATTCTAGAAGCTGCAGGTATGTTTTAATAGAAAGCTGGATACAGTTTTGTATCGGGACATTCATGGATCTCATTATGCCAGGAGAATTTGTGAAGACGCATGGTCTTCAGGCAGGGGATGCCTTGATCATCTACAAAAACTCTGTACCTGGCAAATTTGTACGTGAAATTTTCTTATTTCTTCCATTCATATAATATATTATAGAACCTATCTGAGTCTGGCAGTCGAGAAAAAAAAACTAAAACTTTCTGATAACTCAAACATGTGAATCTCACATTGTGCTTACCTTTGTGTCTTTCAACCAAATTGTCAGTTTGACACTATTCTGGAGATTATGATGATATCATGTTTGATATCCTTGTTGTTTTCCTTTGTATTATATAAAGATTATCCGTGGGGAGAAGGCCATTCAGCAGGCAACAAACTCCTAGGCAGATTTCAATGTGGTTCCAACAGCATCGAAGAAGGCGTTTTGAGAATATCATTTCACATCCAAGAGAACTTGTTGGAGCTATCAACCTTCATTTCTAGTTCGCCATCAGACCATCACTTGAAAATGGGATGTTTTGTTTAAGAAAAAAAAAGAGATCATGAGTTTCTACCTCTTAAATCTGAGAGGATGGAAAAGTGAGGAAGAGAAATTTTGGGGGTGAACATTGGAAGAGCTGCCAAAGAGATTCCAGGTCTGCATCTGATTTGAGAACAAGTAGTTTATGCCTTTTTAATTTAGTTGTATTCTGCATTGCATTCTGAACGACTTTTGCAGTTTTTGTAAATATTTTGGATGTATAAGATAAAGGAAATGCCCTGAACCTTGTGCACATTCTGATGCCACTTTGTTTTTACGTTTTGTTTCTTTTTTAACCTATGGCATGGGTACTACTGGAAGCAAAGATTTTTTTCTTTAGAAAATGGAAATCGTTTACTAGCAGCAAAGATGGTATTTAGCTGTTTTAAAATGTACGTGGAACTACGGAAGAAGATGAAATATATCATGCATACAGTGATATTTGCAAGTACGAATCCACACATAGACGTACAAGCTGAGAATTAGCATTGGGCCACTCTGCGGACTAACGAAGGTAGGACTCAGGCCCATAGTCACTCAAAATATTTCAACTAATGCTAACGCTGAGGACGAAGATGGCTGGGAAGAAATCGAACGAATATTCTTCCTAATTCATTCTTGCACTTTTTAAAAAAAACATAATCCTACAGAAGAGTCCCTTTTGAGTCACCTATATAGGATCCTACAGAAGAGTCCCTTTTGAGTCACATGCCGGTCTGTGTTTCTCTTTCATGTGCTAGGGGCACCTAAGGTTAGAACATCTTCAAGAGGCACCGGGTACGGGATGCCATCCGGAACCGGGGCCTCCAGTACCTATTTGGTGTAAAAATGCCTGCATCGGAGTACTGGGAGACGCACGGTAAAATCCCGAACGACCTCTCGCACACGATTTACAGCGTGGTACGGACGTGGCATGGGGCCCACGCGCCATCCCAACCACCATCTTGCTCGCGCGCCATGGCTCGAAGCTGCGAGATGGAGGCGGGCCTGGCGACAAGGTCGCGCGCGGGTGGCAGCGGGGCAGGGTCGGGCGGCGGTGCGTGCCGGGCCGGCAGATTTGGGCCGTCGGGGGGGCTCAAACTCCACGCCACGGAGGCGGCGGCGCGCAGGGGAGCCGTGGTCGCCGGGACCTCCGGCGCCAGCCGTGGCCCGGATCCGGGCCTCCGCCGTCGGATCCGGTGCCCGATGGAACATGAGTATGGGTATGGGAATCATGAACCCATCCCCGCGTACCCGCAAACCCGACAGATTGTATATTATTTATGGTTAATATTGTAAATTTATTATTTTGTTGTAACTCTAATGTCCTATTAACACTAAAAATTTATTAGATAAACATTTAACATTATTATGTGTATGTGCATAACTAAAATTTTCATTAAATTGCTAAAATTTATCGAAATATCAAGAGTTTTTTTAAGTATCATGGGTATGAAAAACCCGATGGGTACCCGATTACCTAACGGGTATGGGTATGGGGTGAAACTTGAACCCGTCACGGGTATGAGTATGGATTTGGGTTAATTTAGTTATGATGGGTATGGGTATGGGCGAATAAAACCCGACGGATTTGTACCAATTACCTCAGAATGTTCCCTAGGGTTTTCTTTGGATTATTCCTTTCCTTTTTCCAAAAAATCCTTTTAATGCCTTTAATCTTTGGAAAATCGTAATATATTCTCTAGACTTCAGAAAAATACGCGCTCGGTTGTATTGGATTTGTCTCGTCGCTCTCTACGTGTTAGTGTTGTTAATGTTCATGTTCTAATATCGATCAAATCTGTTACGATTCGTTTTTTATCTTTCTCGTAATTCTTGTCGCTTACTTGATATCTGTGTACCTTACCCGTTTTGCATGTTGTTTGTACGACGGTGGATTCAAATGATCAGAAGATGATGGCGTACACGCAGAAGCCATACGAGGACACCGATCTATTTTTGGACCCATTTCTAAGACAAGTCGCATCCTTGATCATCGTTGCTCCTACTTTAGAAATTGCATAATATGAACTCATGCATATGAACCGATTCATCGATGCTTAGACTCATACCTATATCATATCATGTGAACTTTGCCACTATAACCTAGGATGCTCTATCGATGATACTTGCATAGTATGCTTAGTTGCTTAATTGAACCCCCACATATTGATATACCTGTTTTTGTGTAAAATAAAATGTAGGTGCTTCTTAGGTGTCGAGTTTCCGCATTAGCAACCCAATAGGATGTTTTGCGGGGCGAGTGTAGGTGATATAGGTGCTGAAAAACTTTTGGGGAGTTTCCGTTGAGAGTGTTCCTGTTGCGGGCACAATTGTGTGTGAGACTCTAGGGTTATAGAGTCTCTCGTTGGGGGGTTGTTACTTGTGGACCTTGGTCGGAGGAGAGAGCATAGTGACTCGCCCCAATAGTATAACGATCGGTTCATGGGTGCATGTCTCTAGGCTTTTACATACGCGCCACACGTCTTCGTATGGCGGCCGTGCTAGATCATGATCTTAGCGGAGGACTGGCTAGCTCGCCGTAGTAGCAAAGACAATGGTAGTGGGTTTTATAGTGTCGTCTCGACCCATGAGTAGAGGATGCCCCACCCGACTAGTGGTAAGCCTTTCACACCTTCGGTATTATTTGCCATACTTTAGGGGAATCACGGACCTAGAGGGGGAGGTGAATAGGTGATAATCCCCGACAATCACTTAATTTAACAAATTAGTAACACAAGAAGAAAAGTTCGACTACAATATCTTATTAGAGTAGGATATTGTCCGATTCTCAACAATATCCGACTACAATAGGATAATGTTAGATTGGTCATCGAAATGAACAAACCGGAGCAATTCAAGCTAGCAGCAAGCAATTAGATAGGTAAAAAAGCAATAGCAAAAAGGCACTAGCTAGCAAGCCTCCTACACAAGTGAATCTAAAAATGAAGAGCTACAACATGCAAGAATTGAAACACAAGCAAGCACACATCGGAGATTAAAAACATGCTTGCGACGAGCCCAGCCGCACTCTATATGAGAGCCATGGATGGAAATCTGCAACATCTCGGGGACCTCACATGGATATCGGACCGTCGGATTAGATCTTCTTACGAGGCCTCCTTCAAGGCCACTTCCCTTGCTCGTCTTATCCCGAGTTAGTTTCACTTATCCCTCGAAACACGACGATCGGAGCCGAAACCCCGCATTGCCGATGTTGGCAACCCGTCTTTGTGCTTCTCCCGAGGGCTAACACCTACTAGTAAACTTGCCCGTACGTGGGTGGCACACTTAGGGTTAGGATGGTTCGTGACGAGCGGACACGAGAGAGACACAAGGATTTATACTCGGTTCAGGAAGAATCCCTACGCCTAGTGTGCGGTGGCCCTATTCGTGTTACTCATAGGGTGTACAATGGAGGTGAGAGAGGAGCGGACTCCAAGTTTCAAGGGTGCGTTTGTTGTGGTTCTAATGATGATTGTTCAAGGAAGAAAAATGCCACCCCTCTTGGAGCCGTCGATCGTGGTGGTCGTAGACTTCTTAGTGATGTTGCCATGGAAGGAACCAGTGGGTCCCATTCGCTCGTTACTTGAACCGTGATGCCGCCCGAGCGCCGCTTGGTCATGCTAGGCCATTGATGCGGTCGACATGATAGACTAGGCACATGGCACCTAGCCACATTCCGTTGGATAGGGTATGATGGTGTTTCCGTAGAGCGGTCGTGGGATTTGACCCCCCGCTACCGTAGCCACTCGTCCGCTCTGTAAGTGTTGTTGAAGTACATAGATGTCGGTAGGTTTTCCTCCCCGCTCGCCCCCGCGGCTTGGGGTCAAGCGAAACGAAGCCGGGATCAAGTGTTGCTCGCCTCGGCGGCCCTATTGTGTAGCGCTTGGAAGGATGCCTTTGGATCGAATTCTGGTTCATTAATGCGGTGGATACATGATCTATTTCCCATAACTCCTACCCGTTGTGCCATCGTTGTGTCCCGTCCCGTCGTCGTGCATTTCGACAAAAGGTTGGTAGGGACGGGTTTGGCATGGGCGGTGCCATTGTGCGCGCTCGGACAGCGGGAGTAATGAGGGAAGGCGTGATATTTTTTTCTTGGTCCGTGCGTCCCTTTTTGACCTTTTAGGGTTTTGGATTGGGGTGCGGCAAGCGAGACTCAGTGTCGTCGACCCTTCCCGTGAGGGTCGAGCTTGTCCTCTTTGGCTTGTGCATGTCGAGCTTGGGTCCCGTGGGCCCCTTTTGTCGTGCATCGTGATTCATCCCACGTCTTAAGGGGGGGGGTTAGTCTCTGCCACGTGGCGTTGCTAATATTTATCCCGACAGGGTCCCTTCAACCCCCGTGCATGTCGTCTACTACCATGTGAGAGCTGAACCCATAAAACCACTCACGCCACACTCGGGACGTAGGATTTTGTAGCATCGCTTATCATATGTGCAGGAAAATGATGGGACGAGCCCTTATTTTTTTCAAAAAGGTGTACTCATATTATTAATCGGTGAAACAAGAGTACATGAAGGGAAACTCTTCCTTGATTACGGGCATACATCTTCCGAGCTACAAAGCCGAATACGGTAGAGTGCCTACGGGGATTTCCACTAAGATATGTCAAAACCGACCCCATGGAAGAGCCTAAGAAAGGAAACCGTGATGAAAGGATGGAGTGAACAATACACGGATGGTGCGGATGCTCACACCGAGGACTCGCGGTGACACTAGATAGAGAGTCCGATGTATAACCGCAGCGTTGACATCTTTCAATGGCCTCCGATGTGCTCTCCGCTTGACTTGTCAATGGTCCCTCCGATCGCCTCCACGGACTTGACACTTGAGGTTGTAAAGCTTGGAGTCGTAGATCTCGTAGATGCTTCACGAGGCTCAAGCGTACTAAGACAACCCATCGTTGAATCTAAGGAGCTCAACTCGAACGATAGAGGTGTTGAGAGAGAGGAAGTCCCTTCCGCGATTAGAGATTACCCAACCTAAAATAACCATTACCTTGCTTTGAAGACATTCTTGGATTTTAGGTGGAGTTCGGCTAGCCTCACCGTTCATGGGAGATTTAAGATTGTCCTCACCGGCCCTTACGACAAGGATCTAGCAAACACGAGACGAGACGGCGCGGGGGGGGGGGAGGGGGAGGGGCTCCATCGGTGATGCTACGGGTGTGTTCCTCACGGCCCATACCAGCCAATGCGGCTAGGAGGCCTTCCGGAGTGACATGGAAGCCTTCTCCGTGCACGATGGTGTGGGCCCGGAGAAGCGCATGCAAGGCGGGCGGGATTGATGGTGGGGAGGTAGGGAGGACGGTGGCATGTGAGACGTGGGGGTGGAGGTGGGGAGGGTGAAAGTAGGCCGGGCGGTGGAGACGATAGAGCGATGGTCGGGGACCGAGGCCACAAGATCTAGGCTCAAACTCACCGGATCTAACGTAGAGGGCCGTGGAAATGGCGGATTGGTCGCCGCAGTGGCAGCACCGTCGAAGGTGGGGAGGAGGACGAAGGGGTGACGGCGAGTGAGATTCCTACAACTACTTTATTCAGGCACTCTCCCAAGGCCAGGAGCACGCAAAGGAGACCGACGGCGAGGAGCTCACGGAGCTTGGTGCCGGTAGCCATGGATGTGCGACCAAGCGCAAAGGAAGGCGATATGAGCCCAAACACGAAGACAATTTAAGGGACTGCTAGCTTACAAGACAACCCATACTTACTGAAGGGACTAAAGGGAGGGCTTCACCCTCTTTCCGTCGCCGGGCGAGCTCACCGGAGGGAGAGGAGAGGGGGCCCGGAGAGAGGACTGGCCTGGGTGCTTCCGGGCGAGCTTATTGGGTCTTTCAGATCGCGCCTGCTAATGATGGTCTGGCAGGCCATTTATATCGGTCCGTGCCGTGTGGGCGTGGCGTTGGAGAGAATGTCTGCGAGCCCTTTGTTGGCTTCTGTCCTTGTGGGCTTTTGGCCTAATGGGCCTTCCTTATGGTGGTTTGCGTCCGGTCTCTCACTTAGTCACCTAATTAAAGTAGCCCTATAATTGATGCCGACACGATTACTTACCAAGCAAATTAAAGTGTTATAATGTACCGTGTAAGATTTCACAGATACGCAAGATGCGAGCCTAATCTCATCTGATTCTCGATCCCAGTTAGCACCAAAATCTTAGCCTCCACTAGGCAAAGAATGTTCTCCATCACTGGCTGTAGCCTCTACAGGCATTACAAGCTGCAGACTATTCAACAGGCATTCACGCAAAACAAGCCAGCAAGCCTGTGAGGACACTGGCCACGGGAAACGGGCAATTGTACTCATGCATCACTGCCAATTGCGTAGCAAGTATGGCTCTTCTTGTCTGTACAAAAACACCTGCAGAATCGCCCTGCATGATCTGTAATCTCTCACCGGGGGAAAAAAAAACATGCCAGGTATAGGCATTCTACTACTGAGTCTTAGACTCGATTCACATCGGTATCTGGTCAGGTTAGATGATACTGTTTCTATATCGCACCCATGCTCCTCTCTCTCTCTTTTTTTTTTGAGAATATGCTCCTCTCTCTTGGATGAACTACAGCCGGACTGGTTAGTGGGAAGATCCTATCACGCACTACCTCTCTCTCTCTTTTTTAGTTTTTTAACTACAGTCAGAAAAATAAAGGGGTATTCTGTTTCTAAACAGCGCAGCCATTGGTCCGAGACAGGAAGAACTCATAATCTGGATGGTGATTCACGGACTCCCCAGTTCTGCTTGGGATTACAGCTCTTGCCATAGCCAATGCACCCATCTTTAGTGTCCTCAGCCTCTCTTTCAGAACTTCAGCATGGCTGGGTTTTGATGCATTGCTTAGTGATTGCTTGAAATCCGGGCATCTCAGCTGAAACCACTGCTCTCCCTAAAAATAAGAGGTGCTATGTCAATCCAAGTTGCGGATAAAAAAGTTAGCTAGTATTGTGTTTCTAGCACAGATATTGGCAAAACAAATATTACTAACCTATCTCCTTCATCTGAGTTCAGGATTTAAAGCACAAGAAATACTAATCAATCTCTGAGAAGAGAATTTTCTCAACTACTATTTATGTTGCATCATCATTTTCTGGATTTTCAGTTAAATTTGCAACTATATATAAGATAATTTGGATGATGCAAACATTGTTCTCCTTTGGTGAGCAAAAAAGACCAGAGAAACTGTACCTTGTCGTTGTAGCTCTGAAGACCAACAACAGGTGAAACTATGCGGTTACACTCACAAGTCATTTTTGGAGGGCATTTTTGTGGAACCAACTTGCCCAGTGAATGGTAGGTCAAAAATGCTGCACGGAAATTCCCACGAGGGACACGATAAACAGGATACCAGGCAACACAGTACCTATAATTAAAGAGATACAAGAGCCAAATAACAAAATCAATTACCTATCATTAATGAGATCACAGGTAGAGGTATTGGGGAACAAAGCATAAGGATCAGTAACAAACCAGGAAGCTGGATGAAGATCACGCAATTTCACATTCTGAAGCTTTTCCGGGTCCCCAACAATTCTGTGGTCAGAACCATGTGCATTGTTAACAAGCTCCTTAATCCTACATTAAATTTTGGAGGTATGTGTTACTACAAAAAGGAGGCAAATAACTAGGAGAGGGGGTCCCCAAGAATTCTGTGGTCATAACCATTTGCATTGCTAACAAGCTCCTTAATTTAACACTAAATTTGGAAAGGTATGTATTACTACAAAAAGAAGGCAAGTAACTAGGAGAGGTAAACAAGGATTATAATTTCCATTGAACTTGACAACCATACTGTAGCACAAAGGATATATTGTTCACAACAGAGCTACTAAAGTTCTTTTGATTTCGATCACAAGAATTGTAAATTATTGCTTTTTTTAAGAAACTAGAAAAGCATTTTTGAGGCAGAAGTGCCACCAGATTTACAAGATATAAAAGAATTTATAAATTTGAACTGCCAAGGTCAGGAACTACGGAGAAAGTGGAACTAGGGATCAAACTACAGATATCTAGCTCATAACTGCATACACAAAAACATTGTGCACAAGACAGCTTACTTTTCAAATAATGGAGGTCGAAAAGAAGGCTGTTCTGTTTCGAAGTACTCAAATATGCGATCTCCATGATCTTCAAGAAAGAAAGATGATTCTGAAAAGCATGTATTATGCTCCGAATATGGTTTATGCAACTTTGCATGCACAGGGTGAGAGCTTGCAGTATTTGAAGCTTTCAAAAATTCTCTCCCTTGTAGACCAAAAGTGTGGTCAGTATTCTTCCTAGACCAGCCAAACAATTGAATAGCAGATAGGTAAGGTACAAAGTATGCAAGGAACTCAGAGCTGTTGCTGCTTGATGTTTTAGAGCTGAGAGTGTTCTTAGCTCTTACTTCCAAACCATAACATCCTGGCTCTTCATACCATTCCCAAATGCTTTTTAGAGAAATATTAGAGATGTCTTGCAGAAAAACTGGGTTTCTAACTTGGTCCCCTGAACAACTGCTGCTTCTCATGCAAGGTATATGACAGACGACTGGTGTTGCAGAATGTATAAATGATTCAAGATCAGTAATTGGATAACCATCTGCGAAGTGAACATCTGCAGCAACCTGTGTTTTATAGGCATCATTAACAACCTTGATCAGCTCAGCTAGATGCATTCCCGAGTTAGAGAACTCTTGGAAGCTATACTTCCCTTCAACAGATGGAACAGTTGACTCAGAACCTGCAACATTTGAGTATAAATCATTTTCGGTTAGGAAGCTTGACACAAGTAGTATAACAAACTTAGCATAAGGTTTTGAAGTTAATAAAATAACAATTGACGCTATGGGTCTGAAGAAGCCATACAAGGTGATGGTAGCCCAGAAACGATTTTGCTTGCATCAGTGACCGGAACTGAATCTTGCAGCCCTCTATTCTGTGCGAGAAGATCTCCTACAGCATGAAGTGCTGATGTACTAGATTCTGAAACACCATTGCTGTTTGGAGACTTTAAAATTGTCGGTTCAGAAGAAGAATTCGATCTCATCTCGTAAGGCTTTGATTTTCTGCTGTGAATAGCATGGGACACATTTATGTTTAAATAATCATGGTGCACTTTGCTAAAACTGCTAGCTGAATTCCCACAATCTTTTTCTTTCAGATTGGTAAGTCGTTTGAGATGTGCTCCTAACTTGGAATCTTTCAGTGATACTCCATTTTGAGTCTCTGTCCAAACATTACCAGGCTTACGCATCGAACTCTTGGTGGGATGTCTTAATGCCATGCTCTGAGTCTGCATGCTGCCAACATGATTTTGTCTGTGGGACCAATCTTCAGAGTTGAGTTCCTTGGCCATCTGCCTAGAAGTGCGATCAGTGTATTTTTCATTACGCCCATGTGTAACACTGGATGCTTGCTCTCTATGGCTCTTCCACAGAGATATTTTCTTCTCCTTTCTGGCCCTCTTTCTAGATATTACAAGATGGAAATCACTGTAGCCGTTTGTGTCACTGCACATATGGACTGCTTGAAATCCATTGCATTGGCTAAGACCATTTTGGGAAGAAATGCCACTACCATAGTCAGACTTTTCTAGCCAATTGTCATCAACTCCACTACTAGAGCTGCAACATTCTGTTGTTTCACATGAATCAGGTCCACATTCATCTCCGAAGATTAACAAAGTGTTGGCGTCATGGCTACAGTTCATACAATCAGCAGCATAATAAGTTTCTTGGGATGAACCCGTAAATACCGAATCTGTAGTATATTGTCCAAACAATTCTGGGCATGAAGTTTTTGATCTGGGGAGTTCAATATCATCACAGTATGATGCACTCGAAACTGAAGTGAATGAACAGCAGTTGTACTCATTATCATTTTCACTCTCAGGAGCCTCTTCAGAAGCTTCTTTAACAGAAGAACTGGGAGAAAAATTTTCCTCAAAGAGTATGTCACCAACACGCTTAGGCGAAAGTGTCAAATCTTCACAATCGCCAACATCAATTGCAGGGGCAATGTCATTGCTCTCTCTGAACTTATCCTCAGATCTACCTGTTGGTTTTCTACAACGATGCTTCTGCTTCTTGCTTTTCTTTTGCTCTTCCTTCTTGCAGTGTGTCTTGCATTCACACTTGGCTTTGTAAAGCTGTCGACTAAGAAATCTGAATTGGGCATACTGTTGGATGTGGTGGATTTCTGTTCCAGTATCCTTGATGAATTATCTGGCCATCTTCTGTGAGATTCATCTGAAACACAGCCAAGGATAATAACTGGCTGCGAGGGTGGTGATGAGGATGATGGACCAAGATTCTCTTCTGATTCAGATGAGGGATGAGTATTGCCATTTTCACCGAGCGAGGGTGCTTGGAAATCGTAATAGAAATTGAGAGGAATAACTGTTAGGACAATACACCTGACAACCAAGGAAACACATAATCACATATATAGCAGAGATCTAGCGAAGGAAAGATGTAGCAAAATAGCAGAGATATCGTATAAGAAATTATGGCAAAGGGGGCAGTATGCCAGATACTACAATTTCCAGCTGGAAGACGAAGATAGTCCTGATAAACGGTGGGAGAAAAAAGATAGAAGAATCAAATCAATTCAGATAATAGGAAACTCATGCCTTGCTCAGCACCGTTGGCATGCATAAGCATGCATGAAAAGATTTGAGTTAGAAAAGGAAAAACAAGTATACACCTCTGCTGCTGCTGCTGCTGTCTTGATTCCAGGTGCGCTACTTGCCGCTCCTGGAAAATGGTAGGTAGGAAGATAAGTATCATAGAGTATACTTATACTGGCAAGATGTTATTTCTCAGGCAAGAAGAAGAAGAGAGGGAGAAGATGTTTGGCACATACAAACTGAGCATTGACAGGGTTCTTCCTCTCTGATAATCTCCCAAACAGGCGACGAGGCTTCCTATTTACAGCAGCTTCAGAAGATCCAGTTAGCATTGTGCATCAATCCTGCAGGAAATGGCACATGAAAACTTTGCAATGAAGAAAAAGAAACGGTCGTTCCAGAAGTACAAGAATTATGAGGCGGTCACTGATGTCAGGCATCAGGCGTGATGTCAGAGTAAGGCGGTTGACAGAATAGCATAAGGGATGATCTTTTTCAGAGTATTTGACTTGCCACAACAGCAAGTTGCAGTACAAGAATGATATAGACTTCCCACAATACTTAAACCCTAAATGAGTGATGGAATAGAATAGAGAGAAACCTTTCGCTGGTTGGACTGACAAACTCGAGCTGCAGATACGAAAACAAGAAAAAAAAACCCCAGGCCATGACAGTGTGTGATAGAGGTCACAGGTAGAAGAAGAATTCCATGGCGTCCGGTCCGATGAAGATCTCAGGAACGACTATTTACAAGCAAAAAGCACAGCAGGCACAGCAAAAGCAAAGCAGCAATTATCTGCAGCTCGAGTTTATATATATATAAACAATATAAAGCAGAAACATATGGAAGGAATGATTAGGGGAGAGAATGCAAGCAAAGCAACGCAATGCGGATGGGGAATGAATCAACCTCAACAGCAATAAGACGGATCAAATCCAAATCCGAAAATTCCTCCTAATAAATAATCTAGTTTTCTACTAGGGATTCCCTCCTTGGCTTTGGAAGCTCCGAGAGGGGACGAAATCGGAAGGAATCCATGCCAGTATAATCGTGTGTAGGATACGAACGAGCGCACCTTACCTCCTGCGGAATCAATCGATCTGATGCGCGATCAGCCTGACCTGACGTCGTCGATCTTATCTGCTCCGATTCATGACTCAATCTGGCTCCACCCAACCAGATCACCAACCCAACCCAGCGACGCAACGCGATGGATCAAAATCAATCAAGAGGCAGGAGGAAGGCGAAGAGAGTTTTGCCTTCCTTCCTTGTTGCCTACTCTCCCCTCTGCCTCTCCTCGTCCCTTCCCTTCCCTCTTCGCTTCCCGTATGTTAGGTAAGGTGTTTTTTTTTTGAAAGGTAGGTAGGTGATTTGAGCAGCTGATTTTCCAGATAATTGATTCATCAGGGGCCTATCTGTCTATTTACGCAGCACCGGCTGAGGAATATACCCATACCAGACCAGACCAACAGACGACCAGTAGCTGGGTACGTGCCGGTAAATATGATCGTTTTTTTTTCTTCATATTATTACTACTTGTTTTCAATTGACTGAAAATAAACGGATAATTCAATCAACTATCATCCAAATCCGACAATGTGTTTTATTTGTTTTGCGGGATAATGGATTAATTAGGGAGAAAATTATCAATATACGGATTAGTTGTACAATGATTATCACCTTTAATTTTCAATCCAATGAAAAATACTGCATCTTTTTTACGTATATTTCTTTTCTTCTCTTTACAATACCAAAAGAGATCTTCATAGGTGCTTGTGACATCTTCATAGGTGTGTAAATAAGTTCCAAAAGAGATTTTCAAACCATCTAGTTCCAGGCTTCCTTTGAACATTTTTCACGACATGGTATATGTATATCCATTTCCGAGCATATATACAACTTTTTAAGGTCTGGCAAACAGTCACTTGCAAGACCTCCAGAGGTATAGATCAAATTCATCAATCAATTTCGACACTAACTTGCAAAAACAACATATCCCTTCCCATGCATCCCCGAGGCACAATCCATTCCGTTCACATGCAACTTGTAATATAAGATTTCATGAAGATGGGCGGGAGAGATTTTTTTTAAAAAAAAAAACGAAGTGATACTGATAATAATGTGGCCACGGGGGCATGGGCAGGCATGAAACACACTGCACGCCGTTCCCAGGACAAGGACAAGCAACAAGATTCAGGACACCATTTTCTTCATTTCCATGCCTGCTCCAGCTTAGTGACCGTCATAGCACCACATATCGCAATTCACAGATCATAGGATCCTCAGAAACGAGCAGCCAAACCCCACACCATCCATATGATTGATCCAATGGCACAGAACATAATCATACCAACTAACTGAACCAGCATGCCTCACAACTCAGCTCTACCAATTGCTTCAGATGAACACAAAGCAAAAGCAGGAACACAACGTATATGGAGTTAACCTATTCCACCATTGTAATTTTTCTTGCAATTACCCAAAATGGGATCACTAATCCATTAGCCATCCCTAGCTTGTGCCAAGGGATTACAACATATTATGCTATGCTATCAACTGTACATCTCTTTATACAATTCTACATTTTAGTATTTTACCTCTTCAACAGAAGTGTTTTAACTCACTGGACCTCCCCTCAACTCCCATCAATCGGCATCAATAAATCATAACCATCACCATTTGAGTAACAATGTTCATACCTGTCATATGACAAATATATTAGACAAACAAAAACATTCACTACACAGAAACATAAAAAGAAGAAATAGATTCTAAAAGAAAAAGGAAAAAAAAAGAACATTCTTCTCGTCTTTGAGAGGTTCATCTCCCATGGTTGTGAAACATAGATGCACAGAAATTTTCATCCCCATGTTCATAACAAAATTCAGAACCTACTTTGTGTGCATATATGCTCTGAAGCTGAAAAAGTATTTTATTTTCTTTCGAATAAGCCTACAAGAAATGTATATAACAATATCAAAAGGGATGCCACCTTAAGAAACATCATAACAGTTCTGCATTTACATATTAACAAACACTACGCCAATATCTGCCACATGTCTATTATTAGTGGCATCCATCGAGACAGGAATTTTTATTCTGAGAGCAAATGTTCCTCTGTCCAACAATGTGAAAAGTTTGTGATGCTTCTTCCAAAAGAAATATTTTGAAATGTGAAATAAATTAAAGCTCTTAGATGCTCCCTCAAGTTGAAAATCGTCAATGTTAGGACAAAGGAATTAGTTCAAAATTGAACTTCTATGTCCTAACATAAAAAAATCACAACTGGAGAAGTATCATACTAAGCAAATCCAGTCACCAGCGCCAATCATTTTGTACTAAACATATTTAAGTGAAACTGAGAAAGTTGGCTAAGAGCACAATTCTTAACTCAACAGCAATAAACAAAACTTTGCATATAAGAATATAAGCAGGTGAGTAGGCCTCTTTTCATGTGGTTAGATGTATTTAATTGCACTAGAAGCAGTGTTGCCCAAAGCACTAAATTCCAGGTAAAATGAAACTGGAAATAACTCATAAACACCATCGATGGAACAACAGTGTAAATGTTAATAGTTTACTAGCAGGCTTTTTGCTTATTATTAAAACACTCATATGTAAGATACAACAAAAACTGTTTGCAATTATGACTTCTGAGGTCATGCTGGAAATAATAACAAAAGGAACCGAGAACATTTAGCAATGTAACTGAACGAAGTACAA